>JAGSMT010000758.1:0-103607 GCA_029286875.1 Lamproptera curius | reverse complement strand
AACCTTATTAAAATCTGGGATTAATTTTAAACGTTATATCAGGGATATTTTAAACAATAGAAATGAATCTTGATCAAAACAAATCGAAGCGTTTTAAATTTCCAAATAAACCAATTGAAGGTAATGATTACCTGCTATTTAAATAGCAGAAATGACTCGTAATCGACAGAAATCGGCATGTTTAGTAGACTGTACCGCGATAACGCAATTATTAAAACCTGGGATGTCCATTTATAACGGATAATATCGAGGAATATTAAACTACAGATATGAATATTGTTTAAAACAATCGGCGAATACAAGTTGATAGTTTACCGAATACACAAGTATTGAACGGTCAAGGCATAACAGTTATAGGGTTTATAGAAGCGCTATATTAAAATAAGCAGAAATGACTCGTAATCGACAAAATCGGCTGTTTGAGTAGACTGTTACCAATGCGTAATTATTAAAATCCTGGGATGTCCATTTATGAGCGATTATATCGAGGGAAATATTTAAACTACTGGTATGAATCTTGATCAAAACAAATCGGCAAGTACAAGTTGATAGTTTACCGCAATAACACAAGTATTGAACGGTCAAGGCATACAGTTATATGGGTTTGTACGGAGCGCTATATTAAAATAGCAGAAATGACTCGTAATCGACAGAAATCGGCATGTTTGAGTAGACTGTGTACCGCGATAACGTAATTATTAAAATCCTGGGATGTCCATTTATGAACGATTATATCGAAGGAAATATTTAAAACAACGGTATGATCATTCAAAACAAATCGCAAGTACAGTTGATTTTACCGCAAAACACGTATTGAACGGTCAAGGCATACAGTTATATAGGTTTATACGGCGCTATATTAAAATAGCAGAGATGACTCTAATCGACAGAAATTGGCCAATTTGAGTAGACAGTGCCGCGATAACGCAATTATTTAAATCTTGGTATGTCCATTTATGAGCGATTATATCGAGGGATATATTTAAACAAAGAAATGAATCTTGATCAAAAGATATCAGCCAGTACAAGTTGATAATTTACCGCAACAACTCAAGTATTGAACGGTCAAGGCATACAGTTATATGGGCCAATACGGGCGCTATATTTAAATAGAAAATGACTCGTAATCGACAGAAATCGGCATGTTTGAGTTGACTGTGTACCGCGATAACGCAATTATTTAAATCTTGGTATGCCATTTTAAACAATTATATCGAGAATATATTAAACAATAGAAATGAATCTTGATCAAAAACATATCCAAATACAAGTTGATAATTTACCGCAACAACTCCAAGTATTGAACGGTCCAAGGCATACAGTTATATGGGTTTATACGGGCGCTATATTAAAATAGCAAGGAAATGACTCTAATCGACAGAAATCGGCATGTTTGAGTGGACAGTGTACCGCGATAATGCAATTATAAAATCCTGGGATGTCCATTTATGAACGATTATATCCGAGGGATATTTTAAACAACAGATCTAAATCTGATCAAAACTCAGCAGAGTACAAGTTGATAGTTTACCGCAATAACACAAAGTTTGAACGTCAAGCATACAGTTAGATGGGTTTGTACGGGCCTTTATATTAAAATAACGGAGATGACTCGTAATCGACAGAAATCGGCATGTTTGAGAGACGTGTACGGTAATGCAATTATTAAAATCCTGGGATGTCCATTTATGAACGATTATATCGGGATATATTTAAACTACAGATCTAAATCTCGATCAAAACAAATCCCAGCAAGTACAAGTTGATGGTTTACCGCAATAACTACAAGTATTGAAGGTCAAGGCATACAGTTAGATGGGTTTGTTCGGAGCGTTATATTAAAATAGCAGAGATGACTCGTAATCGACAGAAATCGGCATATTTGAGTGAACAATGTACCGCGATAACACAATTAATAAAATCCTGGGATGTCTTTGCATGAACGACTATAACGAGGGATATATATAAAAACATGTATGAATCTTGATCAAACAAATCAGCAAGTACAAGTTTATAATTTACCGAACTAACACTAGTATGGAACCGTCAATGCAGTACCGTTATATGGAAACATCGGCGCTATATTTAAATAGCAGAAATGACTCGTAATCGACGAAATGGGCATGTTTGAGTTGACTGTGTACCGCGATAACACAATTATTTAAATCTAGGTATGTCCATTTTAAACAATTATATCGAGGATATATTTAAACAAAGAAATGAATCTTGATCAAAACATATCAGCAAGTACAAGTTTATAATTTACCGAAATAACACCAGTATTGAACGGTCAATGATTACCTGCTATATTTAAATGCAGAAATGACTCGTAATCGAAAGAAATCTGCATATTTGAGTAGATGATGTACCGCGATAACACATTATTTAAATCTTGGTATGTCCATTTATGACCGATTATATTGAAATATTTAAACAACAGAGTATGAATCATGTTCAAAACAAATCAGCAAGTACAAGTTGATAGTTTACCGCAATAACACAAGTATTGAACGGTCAAGGCACACAGTTATATGGGTTTGTACGGAGCGCTATATTAAAATAGAAGAGATGACTCGTAATCGACAGAAAACGGCATATTTGAGTAGACAATGTACCGCGATAACGCAATTATTAAAATCCTGGGATGTCCATTTTTAAACTATTATATCGAGGGATATATTTAAACAATAGAAATGAATCTCGATCAAAACTAATCGGCAAGTACAAGTTGATAGTTGACCGCAATAACACAAGTATTGAACGGTCAAGGCATACAGTTATATGGGTTTATACGGAGCGCTATATTAAAATAGCAGAAATGACTCGTAATCGACGAAATGGGCATGTTTGATAAACTTTACCGCGATAATGCAATTATTAAAATCTGGGATGTCCATTTATGAACGATTATATCGAGGATATATTTAAACAATAAAATGAATCTTGATCCAAAACAAATCGCCAGTACAAGTTTATAATTTACCGAACTAACACTAGTATTAAGACCTCAATGCATACCGTTATATAACTATACGGGCGCTATTTTAAATAGCAAATGACTCGTAATCGACTGAAATCGGCAAGTTTGAGTAGACAATGTGTACCGCGATAACGTAATTATTAAAATCTGGGATGTCCATTTTTAAACGATTATATCGAGAGATATATTTAAACAATAGAAATGATTCTTGATCAAAACATATCGGCAAGTACAAGTCGATAATTTACCGCAACAACTCAAGTATTGAACGGTCAAGGCATCCAAGTTATATGACTATCGGAGCCTTAATTTAGCTAGAAATGACTCGTAATTGAATCAAATCAGCATGTTTAAGTTGACTTTTGCCGCGATAACGCAATTATTAAAATCTGGGATGTCAATTTTTAAACGATTATATCCGAGGGATATATTTAAACAATAAAATGAATCTTGATCAAACAAATCAGGAGTACAAGTTTATAATTTACCGAAATAACACCAGTATTGAACGGTCAATGATTACCTGCTATTTAAATAGCAGAAATGACTCTAATCGACAGAAATCAGCATGTTTGAGTGGACTGTGTACCGCATAACGCAATTGTTAAAATCCTGGGATTCCATTTTATAAACGATAATATCGGGAAATATTTAAACTACAGGTATGAATATTGTTTAAAACAAATCGGCAAGTACAAGTTGATAGTTTACCGCAATAACACAAGTATTGAACGGTCAAGGCATACAGTTATTGGGTTTATACGAAGCCTTTATATTAAAATAGCGAAATGACCCGTAATCGACGAAATCGGATGTTTGAGTAGACTGTGTACCGCGATAACGAATTATTAAACTCCTGGGATGTCCATTTGTAGCGATTATATGTAGGAAATATTTAAACTACAGTTATGAAACTGGATCAAAACAAATCGGACAAGTTTGATAGTTTACCGCAATAACACAAGTATTGAACGGTCAAGGCATACAGTTATATGGGTTTATACGGAGCGCTATATTAAAATAGCAGAAATGACTCGTAATCGACAGAAATCGGCATGTTTGAGTAGACTGTGTACCGCGATAACGTAATTATTAAAATCCTGGGATGTCCATTTATGAGCGATTATATCGAGGAAAATATTTAAACAACAGGTATGAATCTTGTTTAAAACAAATCCGAAGTCAGTTGATGGTTTACCGCAACACCAAGTATTGAACGGTCAAGGCATACAGTTATATAGTTTATCGGAGCGCTATATTAAAATAGCAGAGATGACTCGTAATCGACAGAAATCGGCATATTTGAGTAGACAGTGTACCGCGATAACGCAATTATTTAAATCTTGGTATGTCCATTTATGAGCGATTATATCGAGGGATATTTTAAACCAATGAAATGAATCTTGATCAAAGATATCGGCCAGTACAAGTTGATAATTTCCGCAACAACTCCAAGTAGAACGGTCAAGGCATACAGTTATATGGGCCAATACGGAGCGCTATATTTAAATAACAGAAATGACTCGTAATCGACAGAATCGCATGTTTGAGTTGACTGTTACGCGATAACTAATTATTTAAATCTTGGTATGTCCATTTTAAACAATTATATCGAGGAATATATTTAAACAATAGAAATGAATCTTGATCAAAACATATCGGTAAGTACAAGTTGATAATTTACCACAATAACACAAGTATTGAACGATCAAGGCATACAGTTATTTGGGTTTATACGGAGCGCTATATTAAAATAGCAGAAATGACTCGTAATCGACAGAAATCGGCATGTTTGAGTAGACAGTGTACCGCGATAACGCAATTATTAAAATCCTGGGATGTCCATTTATGAACGATTATATCGAGGGATATATTTAACAACAGATCTAAATCTCGATCAAAACAAATCTGCAAGAACAAGTTGATAGTTTACCGCAATTACCAAGTATTGAACGGTCAAGGCATACAGTTAGATGGGTTGTACGGGCGCTTATTAAAATAGCAGAAGATGACTCGTAATCGACGAAATCAGCATGTTTGAGTAGACAGTGTACCGCATTAATGCAATTATTAAAATCCTGGGATGTCCATTTATGAAGATTATATCGAGGGATATATTTAAACTACGAATCTAATCTGATCCAAAACAAATCGGCAAGTACAAGTTGATAGTTTACCGCAATAACACAAGTATTGAACGGTCAAGGCATACAGTTAGATGGGTTTGTTGGCGTTATATTAAAGCAAGTGACTCGTAATCGACAAATCGGCATATTGGAGTAGACAATGTACCGCGATAACGCAATTAATAAAATCCTGGGATGTCTATTATGAACACTATAACGAGGATATATATAAAAACATGTATGAATCGATCAAAACTCAGCAGCAGTTTATAATTTACCGAACTAACCTAGTATGGAACCGTCAATGCATACCGTTATTGGGCTTATACGGGCCTATATTTAAATAAGGAAAGCTCGTAATCGACAGAAATGGGCATGTTTGAGTTGACTGTGTACCGCGTAACCAAATTTTTAAATCTGTATGCCTTTTCAAATTCGAGGATATATTTAAAAAAAAAATGTCTTGATCAAACATATCGCAAATTAAAGTTTATAATTTCCGAAATAACACCAGTATTGAACGGTCAATGATTCCTCTATATTTAAATGCAAAAATATTTAATCAAAAAATCTGCAAATTTTGGGGAATTTACCGGATAACGCAATTATTTAAATCGGTATTAATGACCGTTAATGGGAAATATTTAAACAAAGGTATGAATCTTTCAAAACAAATCCAAAAATTAAATAATAATTTCCCAACAACTCGTATTGAAGGTCCCAAACAACGTTATTATGGGCTTATGCGGGGCTTAATTTGAAACGGGAAATGACTCGTAATTGAATCAAATCGGCATGTTTGGGTTGACGTTGCCGCGATAACGCAATTATTAAAATCTGGGATATCCATTTTTAAACGATTATATCGGGGATATATTTAAACAATAAATAATCTTGATCAAAACAAATCAGGAAGTGGTTTTCAATTTAAAAAACACCAATTGAACGTCGGGTTACCTGTATATTTAAATAAAAAGGGCTCTAATCGACGAAATCGGCATGTTTGGTAGACGTTGCGTAATGCAATTATTAAAATCGTGGGATGTCCATTCTGAACGATTATATTCCAGATTCCGGTCTTTTGGTGCGGGTTGTTGCGATGAAGAATCAGGAGGATTTATGCTGAAGAGTGGTGAATTTTGAAAAATGTGGATTCGGAACGGGTTTACTATAGAAAAATGGGAAGAAATTCGATAACTCGAAAACTATGCAATGGATCTCATGAAATCACTTCTAACAACTGGGTAGTACTAATTGGTGTGTGTATGTTGCAAAAGTATCAGAACAGTAGGTGTGACGGTTTGAAAGAAATCGAAAAAATTTAATTTTAAAGTGAGCTTTGTATGGCGGAAACTAAGATTTGCTGTAAAACTGAGAACTTTACTCTCCAACGGATGAAGCTATATTTGGTGATAGAGATGCAGGAAAAATTGTTTCTAATTATTTAGAGATTTGGTGAAAGAACCAAGGAAGATTGCTATGAGTTAGGAAATAATTTTGGTGTGTTCAGACTAGGTTAGGTTAAGGTTAGGTTGGGTTTTTTTTTTTTTTAATAACTATCTTCCTCTGGCGAGTAATTTGCAGAGACTTTTGTCTTCTTGATTGTGTATTTTCAATTCTTTTCTTATTTTATTTTCTTTTTCTTATACTGTCCTCCTCTTACTTTACTATTTTTACAGTTTTGTTACATTAAGTGTTTTTTACATTACAATTTTTATACGTTCACAGAATTGCAAAAGTCTTACATTCATTTATATAAAATACTATTCAATACCTATTTTACAATTTTGTTCTACAATATGTATTGTTACATTCAAATTTGTTTGTTGCACGTTACATAAAAGTCTTACATTTAATATATAAAAATACAATACAGTGTAACTATATATATTTACATTACAATTAAATTTATTTGCTTCTATTTATTTTATTTCTTTTTCATTTATTTTATTATTTTAATACAATGTCCAATAAAATCATTTTAGTTTGTTTGTTACATATAGGTTACTCAGATTTTTCTAATTCTACTTTAGATCGGTTTTTTGATTCCAGAAGTTATGTCTGTCTCTGCAGTGGACAGGGCATTCTATTATCAGATGGATTATTGTCTCTTTATTTGTTCGGGGTCATGGATGCGACAAGGCTTTGCTGCGCAGAAGCGGCGCTCAGGTACTCAAGCTTGAACCCCGTGTCCCGTTAACTTGGTTACGTGAGATGAGAAGTTGTTGAAGTGGTAATTGTAGATTTGTATGCTGTGTGTATATATCGGAGTAGGAAAATTTTTGTAGTCGCCGCTGTTTTGTTCTTCTTGGTATCTCTGATTTCCATTCATGAGAAGAGTGCCCTCTCTGATTTGTCTCTTCATGAATGAAACCGGGCATTCATCATAGTCTGGTGTTGTTTTGATGTATGACATGTTTGGCTAACTCATCCTGCTTTCTCTCATTTCCCCGTTAACCACCAACATGTACCTTCACCCAATACAGTGAGACGATTTTTTTGCCTTGTTCATTTGCTTGTGATGACGTTGTGCTGTGCTTTTGTTGCTAGCGGATGCACTTCGTCTCGCTGTTGCAGATGGTGTCTGGAGTGCAGCCCTAGAGGTCACTGAACTGTCCCCGATGAGTCTTCTGCTCTTCAAGGGCCATTTCCATTGCTTTATAAATAGCCAAGAGTTCGACGATAGACGGTGCAGTGGGACGACAGCTTGAGCTTTTGGATTTGGTTTCGAGTCACATCTTCCATAAGGAGAAACGGCCGACCTTACCCTCGACTTGCTGCCAAATAGTATAAAATTCTGGTCTCAGATTTTGCCAGGCTGTTGATCTGCTCTTGGTTATCTAAGGTGGTCGTGTCACTTCAGGTGTAGTTTGCATGCGGGGGTGTAATGATTGGGTATGGGTGTCTCTTTCCTTCCCTGTCCTTAAAGAAGAATGTTCCGTTTTGTGTTTTAGGATTTCGAAGTTGCCACTTCTTTGATTACGCAGGTCCGAGAGGTAGCAGTCCAGACAGTGCGAGCGCGGCGTTGAGAGATATCGTTCTGTACGCCCGACAGATTTTTAGGCAACCTCCTTCAGACAGCGATAGCTGTTTTCTTGATGTGGTGGCTGGATTTCGCCCATGCTCCAACCAGCGTAGGTGATGACGGGTTCCACTGCAGCAGTATAAATGGTTTTGAAATATTTCCGGATTCAATCCCCATGTAATTTGCGGCTCTACTTGGTTGTCCTGTAAATTTCTGTACTTTTCTTGCACAAACTTTTTATGTATTTCATTAAACGTTAATTTTGTTGATCTATTATTGGAAGGCCTAGAAGTTTGATAAGTGCTCGATTTTGTGACATTGGGTCACGTCAATGCTCAGGCATGGGGTGTCGTACTTCAACTTGTTGGTGATGACCATTGCCTTGGTCTTTGTGAGGTGCAAACTTTAAGCTTCCCATTTTGGCTCCCCGCCTGTACATATTCAGTGCCTCTTTCGCTTCAAAGTTAATTTCTGTCGTCTCGCCACTAAAAACCAGCACAATGTAAATCGGCAAATGCCTGTGCATGAGTGCTTGCCCTATCTCTAGATCCTGGAGCAAGGGGTTGATGGAGGTTCCACAATATAGGTCCCCCTATCGATCCCACTACTGACCTTTGGATGTGCTTCTCCACTTCCCTTCTGCCGCGTACCTTAGTCTTGCTCTTCCAGTAACTATCAAGTACCCTCCTCAGGTTCAGATGGGCACTTTTTGTTCTGCCAGTCCCACTATCTTTATGGCGGAGCCACCATGCACTGTCGAAGGCTCCCTCTATGTCGGTGAGACCACAGTTGTTGTGTAGTCACTGCTTAACTTTTCTTTTATATATTTCCAGGAGGTCATGGGGAGGTTCAGGTTAGGTTAGGATTTTTTTTTTTTTTTTATTATTAATATCAGTCTACTCCAACACCAATCGGAGCTTTGTTCCCCTTGTTCTCTTTCATGCCAGTTCTCGCAATTATTCCTCTCGCACTTTTGTACTGCATACTATCTTTCTTTATTCTTCCTCATTCATTACTTTCTTTTGGGTGAAGTTCCCAATATCTTTTACTATTCTAAATTCTGTCTTTATTTTATTTCCTTAACATTATAATCGGGTATTGTCAAATTATGTACACACACTTCGACACATGGGTCAGTTTTGTTCAAATCTTTCTTATTTAAAATTATGACATAATACATGTATTATTTTCTTACAATTATTCTAACACATTACTTATCTTATACAATTTTGCCAATACAATTCTCTTATATCTGCTTTACTTATATTACTAATTAGAAGCTTACAGTTCTAGAGTTTACCTTACATTGCTAAATTGTTTTTTAAATCGTAGCAAGCCTATACTAACTATTATATTTAAATAACCTATATTTAACATTGCTAACACACTCTTCTTTCACATACAATTTTTGGGTTTACTTTCATAAAATCTATTATATGTAAGTCTATTCATTTTACATTTTATTACAATGCAATGTTAATCTTTCAATTCTAATATTAAGTAATCCAGAGTGAGGGTTAAATTATAATCATTTATTTAATCTTTTGCACCTATTAACTATATTTTTGCATAAATCTATTGATAATGTCCTGCTTTCATTATGTGCTAATAATACAGTAAGTTTTCGGCCCTAACTTTTGATCTTGAAACCAATTCCACCCTTGGTCTCTCCATGCCATACACCGGGCAGTCCTGCAGAGGTGCTCTATCGTTTGAGTGAGATTCTGTCACAATTGCACGTCGGATTATCGCTGCATTTTGAACCGGTGCAGATAAACGCAAAGGCTCCGCATGACCTGTGAAGGCTTGAACCAGGAGTCAGGTCCATCTCAATAGTTTAATAACTTGATGAGCTACGGATACCTCGGAAAGAAAACGGTAGTAGAACCTGTTGCTTCGTTTGGTACATCTACTATTCCACTCTACGGATTCCTGACAGATAATCTTTTTTACAAACAAGTAGGGACGTCGGCATAGTCCGCTTCATTTTGATGTGATGCGGCCTCAGCCTTAGCAGTCAACCCTCTCATTTCCTTCAACACCTACATGAGCTCTCTCACCCAATAGAGGTCAGGGCCACCTTATCTTCAATAGTCTTCTGTTTCCCTCTATTGCCATGGGGTGCAGAGCATCACTGCATGCAGTCTGCCGAGGCATCTGGGTGCGAGTCGCTGTGTATTTCGCAGTTAGTCATATTTCTCTTGAGTTAACTATTCCTGGTAGCCTCGAGGAGGGCCAAACTCCGCCTGGTATACAGTTAAGTCCTCCAGCTTAAGTTTTCAGGTACTTGTTTTAAACATTTCCTCCCACACGGAGAGGCTGCATAGAAACTTTCCCCTCTATCTTGCTGCGCCGTCAGTGAAGATTTTCACCGACATGCCTGACGAGTTCTGCTAGTCCCTCTGTGCTCCTGCACCATGGCAAGCGTATTCCAGCCAACCTGAGGTCTGGGTGTCCCAGCCTGCAGTGGGGGCCGGACGCTCCAGATCTCGGTCTCGACAGCACCAGCTCTGATTGCCCCCCTCCTGATCTCACGTACAGTAGAGGGCAGCCTCCCGAATCCGCGCTATGCTCAGAGGAAGCAAACCAATAACACAGGATAAAGTTTAGCGATGCTGTCGTGAGACTTAACTATCTTCTGGGCGAAACTGCGTTATGGCATACAGAGGCGTTTGCATGTTGGGCCTTCGCGTTTGCACGGGGCCCCAGCACTCGCCGCACATAATAATCGGCTCTACGATCGCAATGCCACATCGTTCTGACTATCTCGGAACTCGTTTAGCTGATTTAACTGCCCGTGAGCTGTTTGTACAAGTTTGGACCCACAGCAGACGCTCTTAACATGGCTATTGAAAGTCAACCTGTCGTCTGTGTAAGGCCCAAAATTTTCACATCTCCCACAAATAACAACGCTCTCCTCCCATGCGCAGAGTTAGATTGTCATACTTCAACTGTTCATCCACCAACCTTAGCCTTGGTCTTGGACGGTGCAAACCTTAGCTTGTTTTCGACTCCCCAACTCCATACGGTCAGACACTCAGCTGTCCTTTCTATCTCTAGGGAATGATCCCCGGAGACCACTGGAGACGATAAATACTGCGATGCCTGGCAGTATGCCCCCATTCGTTCAGTTCTTCAGGATCGGGAAGGTTAAGTAGGAGGTTTCGATGTGGGACCCCCTACTGGACCTGCGCACCCTTTGGTCGTTTACGGACATGTTCTACGCCGGCACATACCCACGATGCGCACTGATCGGTCACTAAAGTAATCGACCAGCACCATGAATTCGCCGGATATTGCATTCGGCCAATCTGCATATTATTGCCGGCCTACGCCGCTATCGACGCCTCTATATCCAGTGAGATAACTGATATTAACTTTTTGCGTTTGGTTCTTGTTTATTTTTGAACAAGGTCGTGAGGCATCCTCCGTGGACTTTGTGGCATAAATCCCTTCTGTCTTCTGTTAATGGCCAACCATACATACCATTTAATCTCCTGACTAGCATCACCTGATATTTTGCCAAATACAGCGGGAATATTGGTCTGTACGCTTTCGGATGCGTGAAATCGTCGCCCGGCTTCCACCCAGAAATACCACTACAACCTTTCCCACTTCACGGAGAAGTGTCGAGACGGAGCATGCACGGTGTGAGGGTGGTCACAGCCACAGTTTATGGCAGCCATGCAGATGTCATAAATTAGTCCCGTCGAGGCCAGGGGAACCTTTTTTGGGTTGAAACTGGACGCAGCCAAATAAGTTCGTCACTAGTGAATGGAGGATGGCATTCCGCTTGCATCTCTGTGTTCACATTCCTAGCGCGCATTCTTATTTGTACATGGGCTGGGTCATCATATCCCTCTGATCTTCAGGGTAAAAGTCTCTTATGAGACTCTGGCTGACCCTTCCGGTCCCAACGGCGTCCCATCACCAGAGTGAGATTTCTTCCATGTTTTGGTCGTTCTACCCAATAACTCTGTAGATGCTTATCCCACATCGACTCCCGCTCCTGCTTGCTGCAGAAGTCTTTCCAGCTCGTTGTCTGAGCCAGCCTTGCCTCCTTGAGGTATCTGTCCTTTGCGTCAAAGATACCTGTCACGACCAGTTGCCTTCTCACTGGTGCGTACGATATCCGGCGTTTTAGTCTGAGACTTCTCGTTTGAGCCTACCAGCAGCTCCATTCCACCAGAGCAACTTTGTTCCGACATACTCTTTTCTGCTAGAATGCCTTAATCACAGACTTCCATTATGACAGTAACATATGTATTAATTACGTCTTCCAGTACATTTTTGTCGTTGATCACTACCTCTCTTCCTTTGTAAATTGTTGTTCACAGGATGTTGGTGAGTCTATCCTGAACCTTGACTCAGTCCACTTTTTAGTATTATAGATCACTGTAAAATTCTTTTTATGTCTGTGCCGGTCGCTACGTCACGCCATTGACCGTGAACAAATTTATACTATGGTCCGGCTCAGTAATCATCCGATAATCTCCATCTTCCGTCCTAGAAAGCAGCTCAGTGATCGAACGAGCTGTGATATCGGCGCAACTGTGTATCTGAATGCACTCTCAAATATCAAAGAAAATTTGGCTCACGTTTCCGACGTTCCAATATCTCAACTCCAACTCATTGGTGCTGCACCTCCGTTCCTCTTGTGTCCATTAATTTGCTGCCCACCAGGTGTTCCACGCATTCATGTCGCCGCCAGTACCACGTATCCGGCTTTAATGCGGTGACGCTGCGCCCGATCCTATTGAGTATCGGGTCGTGGGTATGTTCGGTTCGGTACGCCGACACTACCGCAATTTCCCTACGTCCGGTTCTCCAACATTGCGACTGCAACATTTCTCGCTTATGGAGTTCTGGGTAATGGGGTAATGTCCCGATAGTGTCGTCGAATACTACAATGTGCGCCTTGACTACCTTTCCTGGTAGTCTTTTGCCCTTCCATTGCACCTATCCTGAAATACTCGAGATACGACCTCATCTCCCCAATACTACCGATGTAAAAGGCTCTTGGATCAAGGCAAACGCTGCTGTTCTTTGTGGCTTCACTACCAAGAGTTCAGCTGTTGCCGTCTCGCTCCTCTCGGAGGTTGGCCTGTATTACATGATACGGCAATGCCTGCACTCTGCCCGCTCACCGGGACCAGCCTTGGCAGTAGGCTACTGCTGCTCTTGCCAGGAGCCTCAGCATTTCTTCTTATTGGGCAGTCAGGACTAAATGCTCCGTGGCTTCCAGGGTTCTACTTCATTGCAGTTGATGCACGTCGGAGGGTGCCAGCTGGCCACTTTTCGCATTTATTCACTCATGTGAGGAGACCACCACAGCGGGTGCGAACAGAGGTCTGCCCTGCTGTTCGGTGCCTCATTGTGTCCGTATCCCAGGCACTAGTGCATTGCAGAGGTGATTCATCGTACACCCACTGCCTTCTGAAGGTCGACGTGAACCGGTTTCGTGGTCTACAAGACATTTCCACAACTTAGGAGAACCTTGAGAACGACGTGTTGACAAATAAGAGAGTTCGGGTACTTTTCCGATATCTCACTTGCGTTCGGAGGGTCTCTTTTGCCAGGTTTTCAGTTTTTTATTTGCGTCTTGATGGCAGTTATAATATCCTCATCGCTGTTATACGCCATTGCGATCGCGTAATATTACAGAAGGATCTTTATTTTGTATTCCTCTGCTTTCAATCCCGGGTCCCGCTTCTCTGTTGTTTCTGATTTTCCTTCTGCGCTGAACTTTGCAACCGATTATAATCTTCCAGTCCTTTAGCAACCCTTATTTTGTCCACCCGTATTCCTTCTTCTTTGGCATTTACTGCTGTTCTTATTTTACCAAATAATCTCATCTCCAGTTTCCCGTTTTGTCCGCAGCATTATCGCTATCAGTGGACTGTTTTGTTCCTTGATCAAACAGTCGACTCAGCTGCTATTTTTTAGCGTATGTAGGTATTTCTTGAATCATTGCAGTCTCTTTTCCGTTTATTGTCTTTGTTAATAACTCCATTTCTTTTCTATTTTCTTTCAATAAATTTACGTTTTCTGTCAGTTTTGTATTAATTCATTTTCTGGTTCCATGTCCTCTCTTCTCTAAATTATCATTTGATTTCTCACCTCCTTCTGCAAGTCTGCTTTTTCTTTGTGCTATCTGCAGCCCATATAACTCAACAATGAGTTGGAGTCTTTCGACACTCTGCATTACTTCGGTTTTGATCTCTGTTTTTAAGATTTCGCTTGAGTTGTTGAGAATTGATGTTTCTTTCTATATGCATACTCTTGCCTCCACCAACTCGGTCGCCTATTAACTCGGATCATTTCCTGGAGGAGTTCGCTTTTTCCGCTAATGTTTTTGTCGGTGACTGTGGCTATTCTACTCAAGTTGTCGGACTAGACTCTGCCCTTTCCACTGCGCTATGTTCCCGTTTCTACTTCGCCTAAAATTCCGCTTTACGGTCACAGGCCTATTATTCATATAGTTGGCTCCTGTCCCTTCCATTTGTGCTGAGTCAATAGATAAATCACTTATGAGTTTTACTTGGTACGGTATAATATAATAACTTCAAAATAAAAACTAATTTCTCACACCAGAAATTTTACCAAAAAAAAAAAATATATGATTCCAGATTGCTTCAGGCCTTTATATTATAACTCTAAATGGATACAAGTAAAGGAAAACAATCTTATATAATAGTCTCACTCTCATCTCTTACTCTTACCGGTTACTCCACAAGCGCAAGAGAGGAATCCTGAAATCCATACTATATATAAAGAAAGAATGGGTAAATCAGTCAATCCGTTTCAAATTTATCTTAAAATCTAATACGCATAGAAAGATGGCGAAACAAAATGGCCGCCAATCAAATGAAAATATCTGACTTTCTGGGTGCGGTGTGTTTGCGCCAATTGCTGCAAACTCAAAACCGCATCGAAATCGGCCTGTTAGTTCTAAAATTACAAGAAACTTTTTGCTTCCAGGACTTAGAAAATTTCTTGTGGGCCTCCTTCAAAGTTAAGGTAGAGTTGAGGCTCCCGCCTATATGCTCGGGAGGGTCCAGGGTTTAATCTTTAATTACAAACCGTGGAGATTTACAGAGGGGGACAGGTAAAAATGGTCAAAAAAACGCGCTACGACCCCGTTTCCGAGATATAGAGGTTTTTAAGTTTTGTGCAGTTAGCACAGATTCCCTCAGTTGATAATTAAAATTTATATCTCGAAACAGTTTGTACTAAAATTTGGAAAAAGCCAAATAATTCCTGGAGAGTACTACTTCAACACCCAGCGCCTTCAGACGATCTTCTGCCTTCCCGTTTAGGTTCGGAGCAGCACGGAAGTTAGGATGATTGCCATCAACCGCAAAAACCGTTGTTTTCGTTCCTGTTCTTCCCCTATGGTCAGGACAATTACGAAAAAATTCCCTGGTGACTTCTAAGACCACCTGAAGTTGTTGAGGCACCAATTCCGATCTCCCGTCACTCCTTCCAGAGACCGTGGTGACGAAAAGGTGCACTTCTCGATACAAAAGTTCACGTGCTCCGTGATAATGAAGTAAAATCCCAGTTTTCGAGGGATTGTAATGAAATCAGGCTTCGTTTCGTAATAAAAAAGGGGGTTATCGTCTGGTTCAGATATCAACCCTCGAAGTTCGCTTCACGCGTTACTTAATATTTCCAGTCCTGTTTCTTCCTCCAGGAATGGAATTTCGGGATACTCTAAAGCTTGAAGTTTTTGAGGAGAGTTGGCTGTCCTCTCTGGAATAGGTCTGGTCTTCAATTTCTCCCCGGAAAGAGTAGCACGTGGCCCGTGGTTTTCTTAAAACCATGTTACTCGTCAATTTCAGCAGGAAAAATCTGGGACTTTGCTGGAACGTAGGTAGCTGCCTGTGCCCTCGGAACACAGTCGAAAAGTATACCTCGTCGATCAAAATCGAGCGGCGCCGCCACTTTGTGTTCTGACATTACCACCGACCACGTAGTTTTTCAAGTTTTGGAAGCCGCTCTTTATCCCGACGTCTCCCGGAACGCGCCGGAAGTTTCACCACTAGTTCCTGGCTCACTTCTTCCCCGGCGCAAGTTCAGCGCAATCCGTGCTAATACTACCACTTAGATTTTTTCAGACGCGGAGCGACTCAGAAACGTTGCGCACGCGCGGTACATTGAGCGAAACCGAACTGGAGTTAGGTTAGGTTGGGTTAGGTTGGATTACGAACGGGTTCCCGCTTTGTCGGCGGTGGGGCTCCGAGTACCTGCGGCTTGGGTCAGCCGCGGGGGAAATGAAGAGACCTGGCCGGCCCGCAGGGTGCTCAGGCCGACCGTGGAAGGGCACTCTGACGGTACAGATAAGCCCGCTTTGGATGCCTAAGGGTGCGAGGGACAGGTTGGGAGGTGGGTGTGCCGCCTTCATCGCTTCGCAGCCAAGGTCGCGGGGAAGAGGTGTCCGGTATTCCGTGGGCCGCTCTCCCTATCCTCCGCGACTCGGCAGAGCCCGTACCACTGATGCGGTGTGGAGGGGCAAATGGGAGGGGGGACATTCAGCATGGTGTCGTCGATCTCTCACTCCTTCTGCCTTGAAATGGAGCTAGCGTGAGCTCCAGCATCCGGTCACGCCGCTGAGGCTGGGAGGTTTGAGTCCTTGCTTGGTCGGGAACTCCTGACTCCCATGGCTAGTATTAACAGATTCGGGGATTCTGTTACCTGACTACAGGGGGCCGAGACAGAAGGGGCGCTAGTTCGACGCGCCCATGGGAGGCAGATGGCCGGCCGCAGGGACGAGATGGGGGCTGCTTCGGCAGCCAGCGCTGGTGGGGTTACGGATGGTGATAAACGTTCATATGTGACCCCATCCTAAAGAGCGTGGGAAGGAACAACGTGGTGGTTTTAGTCGGTGCAGGTCCGACATAACCCGTCTTTGCCCCGCGAGGACAGGTATGCGTAATTTTCCCGCGACAAAAAAAAAAAAAAAAAAAAAAGGTTAGGATTGAGTTGGGTTCCCATTTTGAGGCGCCTCGCGCCTAGGTGCTTGAGCTTGGCAGCGGCTCTCCGGCAGACTGCTCTAATACCGGAGGACCCAGCAGCTCCTGTGCTCGCCGCCTGTACGCCAGGGGTGGTGGGTCCATGGTCCTGTACAGGGGCACCCACGTATTGGGCCGACACCCTCAAAGGGAGTACAGCAGTATTGAGAGAACCAGAGGTGTTGGCGATCAGGCCGTGCAGGGAGCTACCGGACCATCTCCAGCGGGGTTGGCGTGCCTGTTGGCCCTGACTCCTTGCCCTGGGACCTGGATGCAAGAAATCCTCGCGTCACTCTTCTTCTGGCCTGAGGAGGCGAAAATCTCGGGGCTTTACGCCCTTGGAAGAGACAAGGGGCGCAGAGGAGGTGCGCTCCCTAGCAATACACAGGAGTGGGAGCTGCGGCTGGAGCACCCCAGCATAAGCCGTCAAACAGCAGTAGAGCATACGCCCCCGTATTAGTGGTGGCTAGAAAGAGGACAGCTCTAATTTCGCGCGACACTTGGGTTCTCTCCTTGCAGCTGTTTCAGGAGGTACCTGTGCCGTGTCCAGCTCAAAACCTACGGAAGAACACCACCACTGTGGCCTTCTGCAGAAGAAGACAGCCCAACACGTGCTGGAAGATTGCCCAGCCTGGGTCGAGCAGCGCCGAAAGCTGCCGTAGTGTCGTGGGGCACGACCTTTCCGCTTCCTGCCGTAGTACCGCAGGATGTTGGAGGCGAAAGGTCGTGGGGCAAATCCTTACTTTTGCGAGGACGTGATAGCCCAGAGGAGGCCGCGGAGAAAGGGACAGGGGAGGCCGAGAGCGCCCTGGCTATCCCGCCTTGAAGAAGGCCAGGGCGCCGAGTGGCGGCCACGCGCACCTTGACGCTACGAGGCTGGAAGGCGGCCGGCAAGGGTGCCCACGCCGCCCAGAGAAAACTCAGAGAACTCCCGTGCTGTTGTTCCGGCACGGCGCCTGAAAACTAACGTTCAGGTGTCCCAACACACCCGGAGATAAGAAAGGCCGAAGGCCCGCGTGGCTCGCGCAGGGTCGCCGAAAAGACTATGATCGGTACCCACTGTTCCGCTTATGACATGAAAGGAACAACCGTTGGTTTTAAATGGGTATACAGCTAACCATCTCTTGGTCCGAGGCCCCACATGGCTCCCCACTTATCCCCTCACTTGGCGAGACTCATCAACTGGTTTTTCCAACGGCAAAAAAAAAAAAAAAAAAAGGTTGGGTTATTCCCCCCCAGACCGGTTCCCCTTTGGCGTAGCGGTGGGAACAAAACCCCTGCGGCCCAGGTCAGGCGGGGCCTAAAGGGAACCTGGCCCGGCCTGTGGTCGGGCCGGCGTGGAGGCTTCTCCGGCCGGGCCTGAAAGCCCTTTGGATGCCCGCCTTTGGAGGGTCGAGGACCCAGGTTTGCAGGAGGTGGGTGTGCACCCTTCCTGTCCTTCCAACCAAAGGGAGGTCAGGGGAAGAGGGTGTCGGTATTCCATGGGCCCCTCCCTTCCTCCCACCGACTCGGCGGGCCCACCCCATGGGCCCCGGTGGGAGGAACCGTGGGAGGGAGGGGAATTCGGCATGGTTCGTGATCTCCCTCCCGGCCGAAATGGGCGGGCGGGCTTAACACCACCGGGCTGGAAACTGGGGTTTGGTCCTTGCGTGGCCAGGAACTCCTGGCCCACCCCTGGTAGCAGACTCGGGGAGTCTTTATTTTCCGAGGGGCCGAGACGAAGGGGCCTTAGTTTCGGCTGCCCAGGGAGGCTTGGGTAAGGGCCGGGATGGGGGTTTCTTCGGCCCGGCCCGGTGGGGTTTGGATGGGTCCAAAACACCCTGCGACCCACCCTAAAAACGTCAGGAAGGAACAACTTTGGTTTTAGTCCGGTGCAGGTCCGACAAACCCTTTTTGCCCCCCGCGAGACGGGTATGCAGGCTTTGGTTAAAAAAAAAAAAAGGGTTCTTTCCCCCGAACGGGTTCCCCTTTCTAGCGGTGGGGCCGGTACCCGGCCTTCCCGGGTTGGCCCGGGGGAAGCTAAGAAGGAACCTGGCCCAAACCAAAGGTGTAAGGCCGGCCGTGGAGGCCCCCCGCCGGGCCCAAAGGCCCCTTTGGATGGAAGGGAGGTGCAGGATGGATGGGAGGAGCCACCCCCTTCCTGTCCCTCAAGGGGTGGAGTTGGGGGAAAAGGGGTAATTGGTTTCCTGGGCCCGCCCCCTGTCCTCCCCCGCTCAGGGGCCCCACCGCTGATGCCGGTGTGGAGGGGCCGTGGGAGGGGGTTTGGGCAATGGTGTGGTTGATCTCTCCTCCTTCTGCGGCCCGAAATGAAGCTGGGCGGGCCAGCCCATCTGAGCCCCCGCTGAAGGGCTGGGAGTTTTAGGTCCTTGCGTGGTCAGGGAACTTTCCCTGGCTCCCCATTGGCCCATAACAGGTTCCGGGGAATCTGTTTACCAATTACAGGGGGCCGAAGGAAGGGGCGCTAGTTCCGACCGGAGAAGGGGGGGATGGCCGTACGGCCGAGGATGGGGCTTCTTCGGCGGCCGGCGCTGGTGGGGTTGCAGATGAGGTGCCCGTTCCTGTGACCCCCCCTAAAAACTCGAGGAAGGAACAACGTGGTGGTTTTAGTCGGTGCAGTCCGACATAACCGTCTTTGCCCCGCGAGGACGGCGTGCAGGCATTCCCCACGGTAAAAAAAAAAAAAGGTTATTACGTTCCCCGGCAATAACTGCCGGGGACTGTCCGACACTGCGGCAGTGGTCTGCGGGACTGCTGCGGGTCCCCTCAACCGAGGACGTGGAAGAAGGTCAGGCTTCGTCGCGCTCTGTTGGGAGATATTGTGGTTGTTTCAGCCTTTTCTCCCAACAGATCTCTCGCCGACTTCGAGGGCACTCTAGACCGATTGGGTCACTGATCCGTTCGTACGGACCCTTCCCTGTGCTGGTCGCGGGGATCTCAACGCCAAATCACCGGCTTAGGGTTCACTGCGCAGACGCATGGGAAGAACACTGGAGGTGGCCCTGGAGGTCAGGCTGTCGGTCTTAAACAGGGGTTCGGTAAACACTTCGTGTACGAGCCAGGGTGGTCGATCGTTGATGTATCTTTCGCTAGCCCCGCCCTGGCTCGCCAGATACAGGGCTGGAAGGTGTTGACGGGCGTCGAGACCCTGTCGGATCATCGTTACATCCGATTCAGGGTCTCCGCCCTCCAATCCATCCGGCCGGCCGACCGAGGGACGAGCCCAGGTGGCGCCTCGAGCCTGGACCGAGAGCTCTGAAGGAGGCGGCAATGGTGCAGTCTGGGTTTCTGCGCCCAATATTGTCGATGTGGAGGGACAATGGCTCCGGACTCCAGCAGACTGAGCAGCAGCGTCAGGGGTGAGCCGCCGCTGGTGGAGGCAGAGGAAGGGGAGCGAGAAAAAAAAAAAAAAAAAAAAAAAAAAAAAAAAAAAAAAAAATTATTATAATGTCATTTATCAATATATACATAATTATACTTTTGAATTATTTAAAAAAAAACCCTCCCCGGAGGAAGAAAACCTCTTTAAAAAATTACCCTAATCTTTGGTTTCTTGTGCCCGGCCTTGGGATGCATGGCGAGCAGGCGGCTCGTCGCGAGGGCACTAGGGGCAGAATCTCCCCTTAAAGATCACAAATATGAAAGGACGCGAATTGAAAAATATTCCCCGGGTGGGTCCCAGCATTGCTGGGGAATCCCACACTTCCGCTTCGGCGGGAGTCAGGTCCATGTATACGGGGGGACCACAAATCGCGACGGAGGAGGAGGAGGAGAGGAGAAGACACACCGACGACATCAGGCTTACAAATAGGACACCGATCGTGCAAATAGAAAGGCTACACGAAGTGGAAATAATGTCGCGGTCGGCAACGCCCGCGTCATCAACATCTAGCAAGTTCTTCGTACAGGGCAGAACCTCTGACGAGGGTGAGAGCGGCAACGAGACCGCCGTCTCCCAGTCCCACGATAACGACGACAATGAGAAGGACAAGATAAGAAGACGCTTCCGCAAGAGGTGCGGCAGCGAACCTGAAGAAGGCTCCGACGACTCTAGTGCTACCAACACCAAGGGCACCAAGCGCGGAAGACCACCGACCACCGGTGAATACGTCGGCCTGGCCAAGGCCAAAAAGGACTACCTCGCCCTTCAGCGGGAAGCCCTTAAGGTCCAGGCCGAAAAGGAGTTCATGGAGGAGACCAAGAGGATCCAATTGACACGCTCTCATCGGTTGTCAGAGTCCTCGTTATCGGACGCGGTAATGGACGAAGGTGCAGTCACGGCGGCGAAACTGGGCTCTCGGATAATCGAGGGCCTGGAATCTATAAACAGAGTCGCAAAGACGTCCAAAAACTTGAGCGGGCCCTATGTGAAGGCTTTGAAAGACTCGATCAGCCTGATAAGAGAGTCATGCGCGGCCCTCCTCGAAAGGACATCTTCGGAGGAAACGCGAGCCCTGGAGGCGGCTAACACACGCCTCTCCAAGGAGCTCGCAGAAATGAAAACCGAGCTCGCGAGCGTTAAGCGCGAGCTCTTAGAGATAAGACCACAGACCGCATCCCCTTCGCTCAACGTCGAAGAGTTGCTGCAGAGGGCGGTCCGCGAAGCGGTTTCCCTGTCGAGTGCTCGACTCGATGCTCGTCTGGAAGCTCTACAAGACCGGCTTCTTCCCGAGACGCGTCTGCGCCCTCCACTGGCTGCCGACAAGAGAAGCGAATGCACTCAACAACCTGTGTCGAGGGCCACAGAAGATACGGAACCGGTGGTGTCTACCCTGACACCTCCGGCTAACCCTGGCCCGGCGCCAGTGAGGTCCAAGAAGAAGAAGAAATCTGCTGCTGCCACAGAGGCAGCTGCCGCGAGACGCGACACCGCACAAACGTCCGCGGCTTCGCAGCCACCCCACCCCCGCACGCAAGCAAGAGTGGACCAGGGTGGATAAGCAGGCCCTACCAGCGAAAAAGGGAAAAAAGAGACAGGGAGGAAAACTGCGCGTCCCGAAGTCTGCAGCCGTCATCATAACGCTGCAGCCCGGAGCAGCAGAAAAAGGCGCTTCGTACAAAGACGTCCTTCAGAGGGCAAAACGAGGCGTCGATCTGAAGGCGCTAGGCATCCCGGGCGTCAAATTCAAGTTGGCCAGGACCGGGGCGCGCAAGCTAGAGATCGCCGGCACGGCCTGCAAAGAAAAGGCCGACGCGCTCGCGGCCAAACTAAAGGAGACTCTGGGAGATGATGTGGCGCGCATATCGAGACCCCAGAAATGTGTTGAACTGCGAGTTACGGGACTGGACGACTCAGCCACTGCAACCGATGTCGCGGAGGCGATAGCAGCAGTAGGAACCTGTCAATCCGCCGACGTTAAAGTTGGTGAAATTCGGCGGGAGAGAGGCAACGGCACGGCCTGGGTCAAATGCCCAATCGAGGCCGCCAAAAAAGTGACTGCACCAAACACCAAGGTGTGCGTCGGATGGGCGGACGTGCGCGTCGTGCTACTTTCCGCGCGTCCCATGCGATGCTTCAAGTGCCATGAGACTGGGCACACAAGTGCGACTTGCACCAGCGAGGATGACCGCGGCGGACTCTGTTTCCGATGGTCCTACGTCACTCCTCTACCGCTCCAACGCGCCACACTGCGCGCTGCAGCGAAAGGGAAGCCGGCGGACCACGAGTGTTGGTAGTAAGAGTTGCGACAAACCAGCACCAAAAGAGAGGACTGCTAAGAAGAGCAAGATGCCCAGAAGCCTCCACGACATCGTAGCGGGCCCTGACGCTGGAGCGGTACCGATGGAAGCTCAATAACGGCGACTCCCAGATTCGCGGGCAACTTGAACCACTGCGCTCGAGCTCAAGATCTCCTACAGCAAACCGCAGCGCAGTGGTCTAGCGACATTTCCATAGTGTCGGAGCCACTGCGTCCCATCGAGATGCAACTGGGTGGGTGACGTAGACTCATCTGTCGCCTTACTCTTCGGCCCAGGATTGTACCTCCATCCGCAAGAGGCATGACCAAAGGCCAGGCTACGTGGCGTAACCTGGGGCCCTCACGAGTGGGGGTTACTTCTCCCAACAAAGCCCTCGGCGACTTCGAGGCCTTTCTCATCTGGCTGACGGCGTCATCAGGTGGAACGACGTCACCGTGATCGTCGCAGGACTTCAACGCGAAGTCAACGCTCTGGTTCCTCAGCGTCTCCGTATCCTGTATCCTGGCGCCTCTGCCATCCGACGACGTCGACGAGTGCGCGAATGGCTGAGGAGGCCATGCACGGCGTTTGCGACGCTTTCGATGCCGCGCGCGGGACACTTCAGGCCCCGACGTCAAACGTATTGGTGGCGCCCTGAACTGCACCACCTGCAGCAAGAGTGCACGGCGGCCCGTCGCCGCTACAAGAGGTATCGACGTCGACGCGCAAGGACCCAACAGCAGGAGGAAGCCATCTACGAAGAATACTGAGGCGCCGTCTCGCCTTTGGGATGGTATATCGAAGGCCAAGACCGAGCGTGGCAGGAATGGTTGCAGACGCTGGACGAAGATCCCTGGGGCAAGCCCTATAAGTGGGTGCGGCAAAAACTGCGCCCGGCCGCCCCGCCAGTCACCCAGTGCCTCAACCCGGATCTCCGGAACAGAGTGATCTCGACCCTCTTTCCATCTGGGGTCGACCGACCAACGACGATGGCTCACCGGGAGGAGGCACTCGAAGATGATGACCGAGAGGACACCCCGCCCATAACACCTGCGGAACTCGCGGTGGCGGTCCATAAAATGGGCCTCAAAAATACGGCACCAGGTCCTGACGGTATACCGGGGCGCGCCTGGGTCCTCGCGATGGAGGAGATGGAGCCGCGAGTACTCGCCGTTTTGACCAACTGCTTGGTCCAGGGTCGAGTGCCGCGGCTATGGAAGTGTGGAAAGCTGGTGCTGCTGCGGAAGAACGGGAAGCCTGAAGACCAACCGTCGTCGTATCGCTCCCATCGCGGCTTGACGGAGATTTGCAAGATATTCGAGCGCATGAGCAGCGCGACTCGTCAAGCACCTGGACAACGTCGGTCCGAACCCTGAGCGAGAATCATGACGGATTTCGCCAGGTCGTTCAACGATCGGGGCAATCGCCCGTCTGAGGACACCACAGAAGAAGAAGTGGCCCAGGTGGGTAGTCTTGCTGTATCGCTGGACATATCGAACGCCTTCAACTCCCTGCCCTGACGACCATCGGAGACGGCCCAGACGCCATGCCGCACCGAGGTACCTCCGTGCACACTGAGTGACTACCTTTCGAGCGCGCCGTGTATATCCGACACAAGAGAACTGGGAGACCGCAAGTTGTTTGCTGGAGTCCGCAAGGATCAGCCCTGGGCCTGACCCTATGGAACATAGACTGAGCCAGTGCTCGCGCAGCGCCAACCTCGCGAGTGGAGGTCGATGTTGCAGACGACACGATTGTCATATGCCGAGGGAAGACGCACCGCGAGACAACCATCATCGCTACGGCAGCAGTCGCACATGTGGTCCAGCGCATACGTGGATTAGGCCTCACCGTGGCCTTAGAAAAAACTGAGGCCCTATGCTTTTACGGGCCGAGGAACGTGCCGCCTCCAGAGATGGCGGTCATCGTGGGGGGGACGAGGATTACCACCACTAAGACTATGACATACCTGGGACTCGTCCTCGACGGACGTTGGTCCTTCGCGGAACACTTCCGTCGTCTTTCCGTGAAAGTCACGAAGGCCGCAGGAGCCCTGGCTTCGCTGCTACCTAATCTGGGGGGCCCGAGCCTCGCATGCCGGAAACTGTACATGGGCATAATACGATCAATGTCCATGTACGGCGCGCCGATCTGGGCCGAAGACCTGTCGCCCAAAAACCAGCTCGCCCTCGGTAGAATGCAGAGGATGATGGCCACGCGGGCAGTGCGCGGCTATCGAACCATCTCCAGGGACGCGGCATGCCTGCTTGCAGGAGCAGTGCCCTGGGACCTGGACGCGAAGGCGCTCGCCGACGGATTCTGGCGCGCACATGGCCGCCATCTACCACCCGAAGAGATCCGTCGGCTTAAGAACGTAACGAGGGACAGGGCACTGGAGCAATGGGAGGAGCGGCTCCTTGAGCCACGATGCAGCGCGAGCCTGGTGCAAGCCATCCGACCGGTGTTCTACGAGTGGGTGAACAGAAGACACGGTGCGCTAACTTTTCCGCTCACAGGTACTGACCGGCACGGCTGCTTGGCCAGTACCTGCGAAACAACAAAAGAGAAGGAATCACGCGTGCCACACACGCGACGAGGAGAGAGACACGGCCGAACACACCATCACGGCGTGCCCTTCGGGTCGAGCAGAGAGCAGCGCACGGGCTGCCATCGGTGCGGATGTTCGCCGCAATATTAATCCAGCATGCAGCTGGCAAGCGAAGAAAAGTGGAAGGCAGTAGAGGACTTCGCGGAGGATATCATGTCCACGAAGAAGAGGCCGAGCGTACGAGAAGAGCGGGAGGCGCTCGACCCGAGAAGGAGATCCAGGCGCAGACGTCGTAACAACGATGATGTCCCGCCTCAGATGGGAGCTCAGGGGCGGCGTGGTGGGCGCTGCCCATTGCACGAGGCCTCGAGAGTCGCGAGGCGCAGAGTGCTCCTGCGCATCGTGACACGTTGATCGGTAGGCCGGCGTTCGGCCTAGGGGGCGCTATACACGCCCAGAACAAAAGGGTCTGCACACATCCCGCAGACAACCGCTGGCGGAGTTACGGTGGATACATCGTTCCCGTGGCTTCGTCGATAGCGGATATGAGGAGCACCGCTGGGTTTTAGTGGGTAACCTTGGGCACCACCATCTAGCCCTAGTACATACTAAGGACTCCCACATACCCCGGAGGCAGTCCCCCCGCCCCCGGGCACCTATAAAAGGTTTCACAGCGAAAAAAAAAAAAAAAAAAAAAAAAGGTTAGGTTAGGTTAGGTTGACCTCCCCGAACAGGTTCTCGCTTTGTCAGGCGTGGGGCTCAGTACCTGCGGCTTGGGTCAGTCTGGAAGCTAAGAAGAACCTGGCCTGGCCTGAGTGTAAGGCCGGCCGTGAGGAGGTTGCTCCAAGCGGCTGAATAAGCCCGCTTTGGATGCGCTCAAGGAGGGTGCGAGGGACGGGTTGCAGGAGGTAGGTGCCGCCTTCCTGTCTCTCGCAACCAGAGGAGGACGTCGGGGAAGAGGAGTGTCGAGTATTCCGTAGGCCGCTCTCCTATCCTTCGCGACTCAGCGAGAGCCATACCGCTGATGCGGTGTGGAGGGCCGTGGGAGGAGGACATTCGGCATGGAGTCGTCGATCTCTCCTCCTTCTACGGCCGGAAACGGAGCTAGCGGCGGAGCTTAACATCCAGGCCGCCGCTGGTAACGAGGACAGGGCACTGGAGCAAGGGAGGAGCGGCTCTGAGAGCCACGATGCAGCGCGAGCCTGGTGCAGCCATCCGACCGGTGTTCTACGAGTGGGTGAACAGAAGACACGGTGCGCTAACCTTCCGCCTCACACAGGTACTGACCGGGCATGGCTGCTTTGGCCAGTACCTGTGCGAAATAACAAAAGAGAAGGAACCAGCGGTGCCACCACTGCGACAGAGGAGAGACACGGCCGAACACACCATCACGGCGTGCCCTTCGTGGGTCGAGCAGAGGCAGCGCTCAGAGCTCGCCATCGGCGGATGTATCGCTGCCA
This sequence comes from Lamproptera curius, assembly GCA_029286875.1. NCBI lineage: Eukaryota > Metazoa > Arthropoda > Insecta > Lepidoptera > Papilionidae > Lamproptera > Lamproptera curius. The sequence goes on along the minus strand of JAGSMT010000758.1, from coordinate 76,778 downwards.
ACATTAATCCAAGCCATGGCTGGCAGCGAAGAAAAGTGGAAGGCAGTAGAGGACTTCGCGGAGGATATCATGTCCACGAAAGAAGAGGCCGAGCGTACGAGAGAGCGGGAGGCGCTCGACCCGAGAAGGAGACCAAGGCGCAGACGTCGTAACAACGATGATGTCCCGCCTTAGATGGGGAGCTCGGGGCGGCGGCGTGGGGGCGCCGCTGCCCATTGCACCGAGCCCCCGAGAGAGTCGCGGGCGCAGAGTGCTCCTGCGCATCGTGACACGTTGATCGGTAGGCCGGCGTTCGGCCTAGGGGGCGCTATACACGCCCAGAACAAAAGGGTCTGCACACATCCCGCAGACAACCGCTGGCGGAGTTACGGTGGGTACATCGTGCCCGTGGCTTCGTCCGATAGCGGAATGAGGAGCACTGCTGGTTTTAGTGGGTAACCTTGGGCACCACCATCTAGCCCTAGTACATACTAGGACTCCCACATACCCCGGAGGCAGTCCTCCGCCCCGGGCACCTGCTAAAGGTTTCCCAGCGAAAAAAAAAAAAAAAAAAAAAAAAAAGTAGGTTAGGTTAGTTGACCTCCCCGAACAGGTTCTCGCTTTGTCGTAGCGGTGGGGCTCAGTACCTGCGGCTTCGGGCCCGCGGGGAAGCTAAGAGAACCTGGCTGGCCTGAGGTGTAAGGCCGGCCGTGGAGGAGGCTGCTCCAAGCGGCTGAATAAGCCCGCTTTGGATCGCCTAAGGAGGGTGCGAGGGACGGGTTGCAGGAGGTAGGGTGCCGCCCTTCCTGTCTCTCGCAACCAAGGAGGAGTCTGGGGAGAGGAGTGTCGTATTCCGAGGCCGCCTCCTATCCTTCGCGACTCGGGAGGAGCCACTGCTGATGCGGTGTGGAGGGCCTGGGAGGAGGGGACATTCGGCATGGAGTCGTCGATCTCCTCCTTCTACGGCCGAAACGGAGCAGCGGGGAGCTTAACATCCGGGCCGCCGCTGGGGGCTGGGAGTTTGGTCCTTGCGTGGTCAGGGGAACCCCTGGCCATGGCTCTCGAGTAACAGACTCGGGGGAGTCTGTTACCTAACTCGAGGGGCCGAGACGAAGGGCGCGCTAGTTCCGACGCGCCCAGAGGGAGGCAGATGGCCGTAAGGCCGAGATGGGGCTGCTTCGGCGGCCAGCGCCGGTGGGGTTGCAGATGAGTGCAAAACGTTCCTGTGACCCCACCCTAAAGGCGTCAGGAAGGAACAACGTGGTGGTTTTAGTCGGTGCGAGTCCGACATAACCGTCTTTGCCCCGCGAGGACGGGTATGCGTAGACGTTTTCCCACGGTTAAAAAAAAAAAAAAAAAAAAAAAAAAAAAAAAGGTTAGGGACCTCCGTGGGCGTTGATCCCATCCGGGGCGGTCCCAGGTTGGGATAGGGCAAGCCCCCAGAAGGGGGGTACCGGTTTACCGGCGGACAGAAACCACAGGGGTGCTGCGTCCGCCCGTTGGGGGGGTGATAAGGAAGCGTTCCCTGAGGTGGCCGGCGGGCGGGTTTCGCCAACCCCTTTTTGGAAGAGGGAACACGGAGGAGCCGGTCTACCTCTCGAGTGCGCCGATTTCGCCGAGCGTGACGGGGCAAAAGAAAAGGAATGCGGGGGATTGGGCAAAGGGAAAAGTGGAGATTAAAGGAATGGAAGTCCCCAGGGGACGAAAGGACTGTTCGGTTATTAAATTTGGTTGCTGGAACATCGCGATCTCGGCCGTCGGGGGTGGATCACGTCTTGCGGCCTGCGGGTGCTGGGGGTCCCGTTTCATTCCGGGACCCGGAGGAGACAACCCCTAAAAACCCGTTGATCTCGGCGTTTGGGCAGGTGGCGTCGGGTTCGCAGAGCGGCTGGAAGATAACCAAACCAACGGCAACCCTGGGAATTCCTCCCCAAAGGGTATTTTTAGGAAGACGGTCCCTGGCCCGGTGGACTTCCATTACCTAATATTCGTGGATTTGATATGGAACATCAAAACTAATAAAAACAAGAAGTACGATCGACAAAAATGGACGAAATGGCGAAATTGACACCGAAATTTTTGGAAGGATTTTTGAAAGGAGAGGGCGCGACCAGGTGAGGCCGGTTTCCGATGGGAAGGCGCGAGGGTATGCCCTCCCCTTTCTGGGAAAGCGCAAAGAAGAGGACAGGCCGGCATTCAGAGCGAGTCGTCCAGTGAGGAACACCAGCCACCCAAAAATTTTGGAGCCAGGAAATATGGAGCCATCTTTGTTCCCTTGCTGTCGCGGGATTTAACGCGGCGTTTTTGAAAGCCCACCAGAAACCATAAGATCGGTTCCCAGTGGGGCAGCCGCAGGACCCAACCACCGATCTGGTCCTACTCCAAAAACCAGAAAAGCCTGGGGCAGGCAAGGGTTGCGGAGCAGACCGCACGTTGGGAAATTGTGAGGCTGCCGGAGGGAGAGAGGGAGGAGGGGATGCCTTAACGGCGGAGGATGGGGAGATGGGCCCAGGAAATCAATCATTCCCCAGGTTGACGGAGACCCAGAACCCGAAGGCACTTAGTCCGTGCCCTTTTAAAGAGTGCCTCCGCCAACAGTCGGTGGACGTTATGAGCCGCTCCACCCAGTCGGGCCGGGAGATCCGTAAAATAATTGGCTGACAAAGGGGAGTAGCCCGGGTGGAGGCCCCGAGGAAAGTGCGCCCCAGGCCGCCTGAAAAGAGAATAGGGTTAAGGCCGGTTGTAAAAATGATGTTCCTTGAGGACCGCCCCGGATTTAGAACAAAATTTGAGGGCGCCTTATCGGAACATGGGGCCCCTTTTGGCCCACCGCGAGATATAGGGACCGCCTCCCGCCGAAAGCGGGTTTGTTCACCTGGCCGGCCGCCGAAAACGGGCCCCTGACGTTTGCTGCAGTGGTGAGGCCCGCCCGCCTCGCTGGCCCTGTTACCCCCATTCCTCCCCTGCCCCCTGTTGCACCGCCTGCAGCGCTGGCGGCCACAGCGGCGAAAAGGACAACGACGTTGAAAGGATGGGGCTCCCTTCCCAAAAAGGGAAGGCTTTGGGGGAAGGGGCCCCGGAGCAACCCCAAGGTTAAAGCACCGCGCCACGGGGTGGCGGGAAGGCGGCACCAGGGCAGTCCACGGACGGATGGACGCTGGGACGGCCGAAACCGCCCAAAACCAAGGGCTGGTCCGCGACACCGGCAACAAGGAGGGTTTAAGGCCCTATTTGCGGCAGGACGGGTTGAGGGGCCAAGTGGGGGGTCATGGGCGCCGACATCCTCCAAGATGCCAAAAGAAATGTAAACTGGGAGGATATCGGTATCGATGGCCTGCTCGCCAGGGGCAACGGGGGCCCGGACCTCCAGGTTCCGGGGCCGAAGGGGAAAGGCCAAACCAATTCCAGAAAACTTCGCCAAATTGGTTGGCCCAGAGGTAAGAATTAATCCAGGCCCGGTGCGGGGATCTTCGATTCTGGCCTGGGATGATTCGGTGGGAAAAGAGGAGGTGGCTGGAGGCGGCGGCGGCAGCCGCCCGGTCACCTGTTGGGGAGAAATCCGGGACCGGTCCGTCTGGGGAGCAGTTGAAGGCCCTTGCCAGCCAACCAAGAAAGGAATTAGGGGCGCCCCACCGGTGGGTCGGGAAACCGCCGGCGCGTCCGGTGCGCCGCCTTCCGGGCCCGGAAAAGGGAAGAGCGGAGCAGTGTCATAAGGCGCGACTGCAGTGAAAGCCTCACCCGGGCTGGGGCCACCAGAGCAGAGGCTGGGAGGCCGCGCCAGAACATCCTGTGCGCCGCAAGGCAACAAAAACCGGGTTCGGGAAGAAAGGTCCCGTACCACCAAAACCCGATAGGAGGGGAAAGGCAGGTGGGGTTTAAAGTTGGGTGCTTAAGCCCAGCGCTGGGCCGAGGGGATCAAGGGCCGTCCAATAAAGATGGCCAGCTGGAGCATCCTGAAATGAACCACTGCGCCAGAGCCAGGACCCCTGTTTCCAGAGCATGGCGGTGGTCGATTCAGGTGGCCCGGGTGGTCCGGGAAAGTTGGAAACGGGGCAGAGGAAGAATTGCGCCCCTTGCAAACAGGAGTGGGAGCGCAGGGAGCACCCCAAAGGCCGGGTCAAAACCAAGGGCCATAGCCGTTCCCGGGTCAGGAGGACACGGCTCCCCTAAATTCCGCGCGAAGGTTCCTCGGGACACGGCTGCCTGGGAGGACCTTGTGCCGGTGGCCGGTGGGGAGCCCACAGAGGAGTGCCACCACTGTGGCGGCGGCCGGAAGAGAGGCCCCACGCGCCGGAAGAGTGGTCCACCTGGGTAAACGCCGAGAGGCCGCGAGTTGGGGCACGACCGCTTCCCCTGCCGGTGCCGAGAGCGAAAAGGTCGGGCGCCGTCCTTGGCTTTCGGAGGACGGATCCCGGAAGGAAGGTTGAAAGGGACAGGAGGCCTGAGCGCCCTTCCCTGCAGAAGGAGGCCAGGGCGCCGGAGTGGCGCGAAAACCCTTCCCCCCAGGCCCCCGGGGGCCGGGCAAAGAGGGCCCCGCCCAGAGAAAGGGCTTCAAGAGGGCGCCGTTGGTTTGTTCCCGGCACGGCGCCTAAAGGGACGTTCCCCAACACACCTCGGAGAAAGAGGCCCGAGGGGTTACCGTCGGCCGGGGCGCGATGACTGTAACTGTGCCTGCGGCCCTGGCTACGTTAAGGAGAAAGGAACAACCGTTGGTTTTTAGTGGGATAAGGTTGCCCCACCTGGTCCGGGGAGTCTCTAACCCCGCCGCCCTCACTTTTATGGGAAATCTGTGGGTTTTTCCAACCGGAAAAAAAAAAAAAAAAAAAAAAAGGTTAGGTTAGGTTGTTAGGTTAATTAGGGGGTTCCCCGAACCCGGTGGGAGTTGTCGATCTCCATCCGGCGCGTCCCCAGGTTGGGTGATAGGGCACGTTTCGATATGGGGGTACCGGCCCGGGCCGGCGGGACAGAAACTGACAGGGGGGCATTCTGCCTCCGAAAGGGGGTGGTGGCGAGGAGCAGCTGCTCCCAGAGGGTGAGCCTTTGGGCGGGTTTAATTGCTTCCTGTACCCTTTTGTTAAGAGGGAAACGGGATGAGGCCCAAGGGAGGGGAGCCCTCGCCGAGCGTGAAAGAAAAGAAAGGCCGGGAAAAAGGATGAATTGGTGTGGGGGATTAAAAAGGGGAAAAGAGCGGATGTATGAATGGGAAGTCCCCGGAGAGGACGGTGATTTGCCCGGGGTGGGTAGGACTGGCCGCCGGAACACCGGGGCGATCTCGGCCGTCGGGGTCCGTGGGATCACGTCCGGCCTGCGGGAGTGCTGAGGGTCCTTTTCCATTGGCCTGGGACCTGGAGGAGACAACTTAAAAACCGCCGATCTCGGCGTTTGTACGGGGTCGGTGTTGCAAGAGGGCTGGAACGAACACCAGCCAATAGGGCCCAACCTGGGTTCCCCCAGGGTATTTAGGGTTACCGGTGACATGGTCCCCCCCGGGTGGACATTTTACCTACTAATCGTGGGATTTTAATGGAAAATTAAAAATCATACAAAAACTGAGCAGAAAAAAAAAAAACGAACTTGGGAGAAAACGGACCCGGATGAATCGGCAAAAGAGGCGCGGACCAGGTGAGGGCCGGGGCCTCCAATGGGAAGGGCGGGATTTCTGAAATTTTACAGGAAGGACAAGGAGGACACAGCCGGGTAAATTAAATTGGTCCTGGCCGAAGAAGAAAAGCCGGCGCATGTTTTAGCGGCAGAAGAGGATGATGATGAAAACCTCGTCCCCTTTTCCACGGGACGAACGCGGGGCGTTTTAAAGCCCAACCCGCGACAGCCCAAGATCGCGGTCGAGAAAGGGGCAGCCAGCAACCCTACCACTGACCTGGGTCCTGTTCAAAAAGAGGAAGGCCTGGGAGGCAGAAAGGGAAAAAACCGCCTTGAAGAATTGGTCGAGGCCGCTCGAGGGAGCAAGAGGCGGAGGAGGACGTTAACCGGGGAGGATGGAAAGGAGGGCGCTCAGAAATTGGTTATCATTCCTCCAGGTTGGAAAAAGATCCGGAACCGAATACCTTTATGGGCAAAAGTTTTTAAAAGATTCCCTCCCCGCCAAAACAGTCGGCGGGACATTATCAGGGCCCCAATTCCAGGCCAGCCGAGAACGGGAAGTACCTGGCACAAAAAGGCGGTTGGCGAGAATAGAGGGCTTCCGAGGAGGTGGGGTTCGGCCCTTTAAGCAGAAACCGGGAAGGCCCAAGGGAAGGGAGATGCCCACGGGAGGACTGCCAACCGATGTTGGAAAATAGCGGCGCCTTCATCGGACATGGTGGGCCCAATGCCTTGTGGCCCACCGCGACGATATAGGGAACGCCTCCGCCAGGGAGGAAGCGGGACCGCTGGCCGCCGATAAACGGGGGCCCCGACGTTTGGTTGCAGTGGTGGGCCTGCCCCCGGCTGCCCCTGCTTCTCCCAGCCCCTGCCGCCCCGCCGCCCGCTACGGCAGCGCCGGTGGGTGGCGGCAAAAAAAGAGCGAAGGGATGGGGCCCCCGCAAAGTCTTCCCCAAAAGGGAAGGGGCCAAAAAAAGAGGTTTGGGAACAATTTAAAGGAGGGTGCGGCCAGCGCCCCCAATTGGCAATGCCGGACCAGGGCAGTCCACGGAGGGGGGACGCCGGGACGCGCCGTAAAGCGGAGTTTTCCGGGCTGGGCCCCAGCAACACGGCAACAAGGAGGGTGGGAAACCAAAGGCCCCAGCCCGTTTGGTTGGGCACTGCTTTGGCAGCCGGGGGCCGGGAAAGGGTCACGTACCTGGACATCCCCAAGATGCCAAGAAAAAAAACTGGAGGATATTTTATCAATGGCCTCCGTTTCCGCCATGGAAGGGGGGCCCGATCCCCAGGTTCCGCCGGGGCCGCCAAACCAATTGGCTGAAAAAGTTTCCCCAATTGTCCCAAGGTGGTTATTATTTCCGGCCCGGGCGCGGACCGGGCAGGGCCCGGGATTCCGAGACAAGACGGAGGTGGCTGAGGCGTGGTAGCGAACAGGGTTGCCCGGTCAAGGCAGCGCCCGGCCACCTCCCGTAAAAGTTGGAGAATCCGCCCGACCGAACGGGCCCGGGGGAGGGGGCGCCGCCCCGGTGGCAGCCACCAAAAACTAACCGATGGGGCGCCTGATCGGGTGGCGTTTCGGTCAGGTGGAACGGTTTGCGGCGGCGTCCGATGCGCCGTTTTCCGGTTTCGAAAAGGGCAAGGGGCGGAGCAGGCCAATACGGCGTCGACCGCAGCAGTGCCTGCCACCGCTGTCCAGCTGGGGCCCCCAGTTCAGAGGTTTGGGGGCGCCGCACGGCATCCCGGGCCCGCGGGAACAAAACCGGCTGGGCTGCCGTTGGGCAGGGGCCTCCACCACCAAACCCGACAGGAGGCAGGAGGGAGGTAAACTGGCCAGGCCAGGTGCCCAAGCCCAAGGCTTTGGGCAGAGGGGACCAAATGGCCGTCGAAAAAGATGGCCACGCTGGAGCATCCTGAGAAAACCTGAACCACTGCGCCAGAGCTCCAAGACCTTTGGCCTCCGGAGGGCAGTGGTCGATTCCAGGGGCCGGGGTGTCGGGAACCGTATTACGTTCCCCCCGGCAAAACCGGCCGGGGACCCTGTCCGACACTGCGGCAGTGGTCTGGGAATGGTTGCGGGGTCCCTCAACCGAGGGACGGAAAAAGGTTCCAGGGTCGGCGCCTGTTGGGAAACAGTGTTTTCAGCGTACTTTTCTCCCAACAGATCTTCCCGCCGACTTCGAGGGCTACCTAGACCGACCAACTGATCCCCTTACGACCCTTCCTGTGCTGGTCCGGACCAACGCCAAACAATTTGGGTTCACCCAGACCGGGAAGGACACTGGAGGAGGGTTCCTGGAAGGTCGGGGCCGTCGGTCTTAAAAGGGGTTCGGGTTGTGGTTCGGAGCCCAGGGGGGCCGATCGCCGATGTATCGTCGCCGCCCCTGCCCTGGCCTTTTGAATAAGGTTGGGGCGGAGGGCGCCGAGACCTCTGTCAATCATCGTTACATCTGATTTAGGGTTCTGCCCTCCGGACACCCTTTAGTGGCCCCGGCCGGACCCCGAGGGACGACGGCCCCAGGGGCCCGGAAGCCCGGAGAGCCGCCGGGAGGCGGAAAGGAAAGTCGTGGGTTTGCGCCCGATATTGTTGATGTGGGAGGGGAGGAATAATGGCCTTGGGACGCAATGCAAGGGAGGTCGATGTCCCCTAAACGACCTCCCAAACGCCGGGTACCGGAATCCGAATCGCCGCGAAAGGAGAGCTTATCGCGGCGCGGCGCCAGACACCCGGTCGGGTGATTTCGCAGAGACCCGGCCCTTGAGGCCAAGTTCGGCCCCTTTCAGCAGCAAAAAGATTTCCGGGGGGGAAAGGAGGGACGCCGGGTTGGGGAAGGTTAGGCGGACAGTGACCGTGGGGCCTTAAAAATGGTAATGAACAGGTTTCCGTCCCGGGCCCCCACTCACCGGAGTCTAGGGCCCAGACAGGAAGGGCGATCGCGAGGCTTATTCCCTTCACGAGGAGCACACGGCACCCGATGGTCCCAAATGGCACGGATGAGGGCCCCAGTCCCGGAAGCGGGAAGTCGCCCGGGGAGAGTTGGCAGCCTTCAAAAATGAGGGGCAACCCACCCGCCCCGGGGTCCCGATGGATTCTGGGCGCGCTGGGTCTTCCCAAAGCCCAGGGAGTGGGACGATGTTCTCCCCGTCTGGTTAAAAACCACAGAGGTGGGAAAGGATCTGTTCATCCAAAAGGAGGGGGCGTCCTGCGGATCGCCCCGCCTCGGCCGATCGTGCGGGAGGATGGGGAAAACCCTTGAGAAAGAATCGTGGCGGCCCGGCACGTCCAAAGCACCCGGAGCACGTCGGTCCAAATTCCCGGGCGGAGGTGGGCGTTATTTGGCTTAAAGTCCAACGGGTTGCCGGGGTCAGGGTCCCTGACGGCAGGGATGCGGTGTCCCGGAGGGTGTTTTGGCGGCGTCATCGACATCGCCCAACGCATTCAACACCCGCCCCGGCCCGCGGAGGCGCCCGATACCACGGGGCCCTCCCCCGCAAAGGAGGGGCCACCTTGTCGCACGACGGTCGAGTTTCTGCCGAGATGGGCCGACCATCGGAGGTCCCAGGTGGAGCCCCCAGGGTCGGTGTTGGACCGTTCGTGAACGGTTGATTTGATTGGTACTGGCGGGGATCGGAGGGCGCCGCCGCCTGTTACGGGACGACACTTTGTCACCGCCCGGGCACCAATTTTCGCGGGCTGCGATTTCCCGCCACCGCCGGGCCGGCACCGGGTTAATCCGGCGGGCGGGGTGGCGGTTCGAAAACTGGAGGGCCCTTTACTTTACGGCCCTTTGAACGCGCCAACCTGGCGGACGCCCACATTTGTTTGGGTCCGCGTCGACGTCAAGCCGGACGATAAGTTATCCCGGCCCAGTCCCAGACCGCCGATGGAAGTTTTGGCCCATTTTCGCCTTGGCCCAGAGGGCGGAGCAGCGGCCCGGCAGATCCCCCCAACAAGGAGGACCCAAAAGAAGTTCTGTCGCCGCCTGACGCCGGGAGCCAAGCCGTCCATGGTCCCAGGGGCACCTTGGGCGTGGCCGACACCTCCAAAAGGGAGAGCAGGCAAAGTTAAGAGAACCCAGAGGGTTTGGCAATGCCGCATTCACTGGACCATCCTCCGGCGAGGGGGGCTCCGGTGGCCTTGCCCCTTTGGGACCCAGAGCAGAAATCTCCGTCAATTTCTTTCTGGGGTGCGAGGAGGTGAGGCCCGGCCAGGCCAGGAAAGAAAGCAAGGCAGAGACGGTTGGGCCCCTGTAAAACAGGAGTGAGCCGGGCTGGAGCACCCCGCCGGGCCGTCATAATGAAGCCAACGCCCCGAAAAGTGGTGGCCAGGAAAGAGGACACGGTTCCCTCATTCCGCGGACGCAGGTTCTCGGGACACGGCTGTTTCCGGGAGGTACCCGGTGGCCGTGGGAGAACAGAGGAGGCCACCACCGGGGCGTGCTTGAAGAGACGGCCCAACACGGCGGGAAGAGCCCAGCCCGGGTCGGAAGCCGAGCCCGGTAGTAAGTCGGGGACGACCGCTTCCGCCGAGGCCGGGATGTTAGAGAGCGAAAAACGCGTCCTTGCTTTTTGGAGGACGTGATGGTTTGGAAGGAGGCCGCGAGGCGTGGAAGGGAAGGGGAGCGCCCTCTTATCTGCGGAAGGCCAGGCGCCAAGAGGGCATCGCGCAACCTTCCCCGGACATTGGCCCCGGGCGGCCGGGGCAAGAGGGTGCCGCCGCCCGAGAAGGGCCGGGAAGGGGCGGGTTTTGTTCCGGCACGGCGCCTGGGGAGTTCCGGGTGTCCCAAACCGGAAAAGAGGCCTGAAGGGAGGTGCGCCGGGGTCGCCAAGACCGGATTGTGCCCGCGGCCCCGCCAGCCGGACGCGCAGCGAAAACCGTTTTTAGGGGTACCGGCCGCCCATCTTGGTCCGGGGAGTTCCACAATCCCCGCCCCCTCACTTTGGCGGCGGGGAATCCAAGGCCGATTTTCCAAACGGCAAAAAAAAAAAGGTTCCCCGGAAAGGTTCCTTTGTCAGCGGTGGGTTTGCCCGGCTGGGTCAGCGGCGGGGAAGCGAAGGAACCTGGGCCGGCCTGGAGGGCCGGCCTGGTTGGAGGGAGGGGTTGCCCGCGGGCTGAAAAGCCTGGGCTTTGGATGCGCCTAAGGAGGGTGCGAGGGACAGGTTGCAGGAGGTAGGTGTGCCGCCCTTCCTGTCTCGCAACCAAGGAGGAGTCACGCGAGAGGAGTGTCGGTATTCCGTAGGCCCGCTCTCCCTATCATCGCGACTCGGCGGGCTCGACCACCGCTGATGCGGTGGAGGAGCCGTGGGAGGAGACATTCGGCATGGGTCGTCGATCTCTCCTCCTTCTACGGCCGACGGGCCTTAACGGAGCAACATCGGGCCGCCGCTGCGGGGCTCAGGAGTTTGGTCTTGCGTGGTCAGGGAACTCCTGTCCCATGGCCTGATAACAGACTCGGGGAGTCTGTTACCTAAGTCGAGGCCCGAAGAGACGAAGGGCGCTGGATTCCGACGCAGAGGGAGGAGCAGATGGCCACGTAAGGCCGAGGATGAGCTGCGGGCGGCGCGCCAGGCCGGGTTGCGGATGAGTGCCAAGAAAACGTTCCTGTGACCCCACCCTAAAAGCGTCAGGAAGGAACAGCGTGGTGGTTTTAGTCGGTGCCAGAGTCCAAAGCCTTAACCCGTCTTTGCCCCCGCAGGACAGGTATGCGTGGAAACATTTCCCACAGTTAAAAAGGTTAGGTTGACCTCCGGTGTGGGTTGTCAGATCCCATCCGGCGTCCCAGGTTGCGGATAAGGCACGCCCCAGATATGGGGGGTACCGGCTTCCGACCGGCGCGGACAGAAACTGACAGGGTGCTGCGTCTCTGCTCCGTTAAGGGTGGAGATGTGGCGAGGCAGTTGCTCCCAGGTGAGCCTGTTGTGGCGAACCTCAGACCTCGCTCCTGTGCCCCTCTTTGTTAAGAAGACACAGGATTCTGAGCCAGTCTCCTGCAGCGAGTGCGTCAGAGCTCGCCGAGCTGGTGACGTATGAAAAAACAAAAGATATGAATGTGCGTGTGGGGGTTTGGGGCCAAGGGAAAAGTGCGAGATGTATGAATGGAAGTCCCGAGGAGGGGACAGTGTGAATACGTTCGTGTATTGCACTGGCACACTTGAACATCAGGGCGATCTCGGCCTGTCGTGGGTGTCGTGGATCGTCTCTTGCGGCTGCGGCAGTGCGGGGTCACCTGTTCTGGCCGGACCAGGGAGACAACCTCTCTAAAACCATTGATCTCGGCGTTGTGGTACGTGGCGTCAGATTGCTCATAAAACGGCTGGAACCACCCAGCCAGTGGCAGCCACCTACAGGAACTTCCGCCCCAGGCGTATTTGCAGGTTACCATTTCACATGGTCCTAGCCCGGTGGACTTCATTACCTAATATTCGTGGGATTTGATATGGATACATCAAAACTAATAAAAAACAAAAATACGATCAATAAAATGACGACAATGGCGAAATCAGACACCGAAATCTTTTCGAAGGATCTAATGAAAGGAGGCGCGGACCAGGTGAGGCCGGCTCTCGATGGTGAAAACGGTATGCCCTCAAATTTTCAGAAAGCGCACAAGAGGACACGGCGGCACTCAAGGGTGGTCGTCAGTGAGTTCAACCGGCTGGTATGGCAGCAGAAGAAGAGGAGCCATCTTTGTCTCGCCCTTGTCGCGGGACGGGCATGAGCGTTTTTGGGCGCCTTAACCACGACAACCATGGAATCGCGTTCAGCAGTGGCAGCCAGCCCGGACCTAACTGCCGATCTGGTCCTACTGGCTAAAACCAGAAAAGCTCAAAGGCAGCAGGCGTGCGGAGGACCGCACATTTCTGAAAGTATGAGCCCGCTCGGAGGGAGAGGGCCAAGTGGAGGAGAATAACGCTTAACGGCGGAGGAGGATGCAAAGGAGATGGCGCTCAGAAATCTGAGCATCATCTCCCCGGGTTACCCGGATCCGGCAACCTGGGGGCACCACGTCCGTGCTGCCTTAAGGTGCTCCTCCGCCGTTCAAGCGTCACAGTCGTTGTGATAGCTCCCCGTCGGCCGAGATCACGCAAATACTCACGGCTGACAAAAAGGCTTTAATGGCCAGGTGGAGGCCCTCGAGGAGGAAATTACGGCGCACTCAGGCTACGCTCGAAAAAGGCCGTTGAGGCGCGCTAAAATGATGTTCACGTTGAGGACTGCCTACAGACTTAAGGAACAAATTCTGAGGCCTCATCATGGACATGTATTGAGCCAATGTTTCAGTACGCGACGATATGTGGACCGCCTCACTGCCGGAGAAGCAGCTTCGTCTGCTAAGCGCCGATAAACGGGCGCTGGCGTTACTGCAGTTCGGTGAAGGGCCTGCTGCTGCCTACCTCTGCTGCCCTGCCTCCTGCTGCCCCTGCCGCCTGCTGCACCGCTACGTGCAGCGCCGGTAACCACAGCAGCGAAAAGGACAACAAACGCCGGATGGAATTTTAGCAAGGTCTTTAAAGCCAAGAGGGAAGAAATTTAGACAGCAAAACCGGGGTGACAGCGCCACACAAATAGCAGCAACAGCAGCACCGAGACTGATCCACACGGACGGATGAACGCTGGTGGTGGCGCACCGCAAAACTGTAAACTCAGGCTGGTCCGAAAGTGACACCGGCTTGGCGGGAGAGGGTGCAGGCTTAAAGGCCCTAACTCGTCGGCTGTGCCAGTCAGGCGCTGCAGCCAGGCACGGCGAAAGGTCACGTGTGCCGACATCCTCCAAGAGATGCCGAAATGTAAACTGGAATATCGGCATCGATAGCTCCGTTTCCACTCAAACGGCATGGGGCGGACCGCCGGTTAGAGAAGGCAAGCACCAATGACGAAAACCAGCCAATTGGCGAAAAAACTTCGCCAATTGGATTTGGCTGAAAAAATGCTAATATCAGGAGGCGAAAGTGCGCGGATATGCCGCATCACCGGGCCTGGATGATTCAGTGAAAGACCTTGGAGGTGGCTGGGGCGGTGGCCGCAAAGGGCGCTGCCCGGTGCCTCCGTAAAAGTGGGAGAAATCCGCCGGGACCGGTCCGGTCTCGCAATTACGGTGAAATGATGACTGCCTATTGCAGCCACCAAAAAATGATGGTGGTGGGCGCCTCCTAAATCAGGTGAATTATCGGTGCGGAATCAAACTGCTTGCGGCGCGTGTTGCTTCTTCCGGTGCCACAAATAGGGCACGTAGCGGAGCAGTGTCAGCCACAGGCGTCGACGCAGCAGTGCCCTGCCTACGCTGTGACCAGCTGGGCCACGGAGCAGAGAGCTGCGAGGCCGCGCCGCACTGCATCATGCGCCGCGCGGCTGCTCGACCAGCTGGCCACAGGTTGGGCGGTGCGGCCTGCCGCAAGCCGATAGGAGGCGGAGAAGCCAAGATGAGGCCTGGGCTTGGAAGCCAGGTGCCTATTTGGCTTCGGCGCGAGGACTCAAATAGCGTCAATAAAGATGGCCACGCTGAGCATCCTGCAGACAAATCTGAACCACTGCGCCAGAGCTCAGGACCTCCTGTTTCAGAGCATGGCGCAGTGGTCGATTCAGGTAGCCGTAGTGTCGGCCGAAAATAAGGGGCGCAAGGAAATTGCTCCTTGCAATACAGGAGTGGGAGCTGCGGCTGGGCACCCCAGCGCCGGCCGTCAAACCATAAAGCCATACGCCCCGTTCTAAGGTGGTGGCTAGAAAGAAGGACGGCTCTAACATTCCGCGACGCAGGTTCTCTCAGGACACGGCTGGCTTTCGGGAGTACCTGTGCCGCGTGGCCGATGGGGAGCCACGGAGGTGCACCACTGGCGTATGTGCCGAAGACGGCAACACGCTGGAAGAGTGTCAGCCTGGGTCGAGCAACGCCGAGGCTGCGTAGTGTCGTGGGGCGCGACCTTTCGCTTCCTGCCATGGTACTTGCCAGGATGTGAGAGCGAAAGGTCGTGGGCGCCGTCCTTGCTTTCTGCGGGGACATTGATGGCTGAAGGGCGCACAGAAGGAAAGGGACAGGGAGGCCGTGAGCACTGGCTATCCGCAGAAGGAGGCCAGGAGCGCCGAAGGTGGCGTACGCGCAACCTTCACACTGGGCCCCTGGGCGGCCGGCAGGCGCCCGCCGCGGAGAAGACTCAGAGGGGCGCCAGTGCTGTTTGTTCGGCGCTGGCGCCTAAAGCGACGTTCAGTCCCAACACGCAGAGAAGGCAAAGGGCACATCGCGCCAGGGTCGCCACGATGGCTGTAATCAGTGCCCGGCCCCATGCAACGACGAAAGGAACAACCGTTGGTTTTGAGTGGGTATACCGGCCGCTCCATCTTGGTCGGGGAGCCCATATCCCCCACTGCCTCCCACTTCAGCGAGGAATCCGCTAACCTGGATTTTCAGCGGCAAAAAAAAAAAAGTTAGGTTAGGTTAGGTTGGGTTAGGTTAGGTTGCGTTCCCCCAGACGGTGTGGGTTATTAGATCCTCCCCATCCGGCGTCCCCAGGTTGCTGCGGATGAGGGCGCGGGTCCTTAGAGTGCCGGCTCCGGCCGGCGCGGACGAAACTGACAGGGTGCTGCATCTCTGCTCCGTTAAAGGGTGTGGAGATGTGCGGCGAGGGCAACTGCTCCCAGAGGTGAAGCCTGTTGTGGCGGGCCTCAGACCTCATGCCTGTACCCCTCTTTGTTGGAAGGAACACGGGATCAGCCAGTCTACCTGCGGTGCGTCAGAGCCTCGCCGGAAGGCAATGATGTATGAAGAAACAAGGTAGAAGAAACAAAGGCCAGATGTGTGTGTGTGGGGGATTAGGGCAAAGGGAAAAGAGCGAGATGCCATGGACCGGGGAAGTCCCGAGAGGACAGGTGGTCGTTCGGTGTGGCCTCCCAGCACTTGAACACCGGAAGCGATCTCGGCCTATCTGTGGTGTGGATCACGTCTCGCGGCCTGCGGCGGTGCTGAGGTCCTGCAGCCATTGGCCCGGACCGCAGGGACAACCTCTCTAAAAACCATTGATCTCGGCGTTGTGGTACGTGGCGTCGGGTGCTGCAAGAGCGGCTGGAACGATACACACCAGCCGTGGCGGCCCACCCTGGAACTTCCCGCCCCAGGCGTATTTGAGGTTCGGTGCTACCATGGTCCCTATTCCGGTGGACATCTTTTACACCACTAATCATTGGGATTTTTAATGAAGTACAAATCATACAAAACTGAGCAGAAAACAAAAATAAAAACGAACTTGAAAACGAGACTCCGATGAATCAGAGGTGCAAAGAGAGAGCGCGGACCAGGTGAGGCCGGCTCTCCAATGAGTGAAGAGCACTTGAGGATTTCCCCTGAAATTTACAGGAAGCGCACAAGGAGGACAGCCGGCACTCAAACTACAGGTCTTCTGGCGAAGAAGAACAGCCGGCGCATAAGTTTCTAGCGAAGAGGATGATGATGAACAACCTCGTCTCCCTTACTGCCACGGGACGGGCAGGCGTTTCGCCCGGCAACCGCGACAGCTTCTGAATCGCGGTCCAGTAGCGGCAGCAGCAGGACCGCTGATCTGGTCTGTTGGCAAAAACGAGAAAAGCCCAAAAGGCAGCAGGCGTGCGGAAAAGGACCGCGCTCGAAGAACGGTGAGACCCGCTCGGAAGAGGGCAAGGCCGTGGAGGATTCTGTAACAACGGCGGAGGGATGCAAGAGTAGCTCAGAAATCTGACATCATCTCCCCAGGTTGCCAAAGATCCAGCAACTGAAAGAGGGCATACGTGCGTGCCCTTAAAGATTGCCTCCTCGCCGTCAAACGGTCGGTGGACATTATCAGCCACGTTCCACAGTCAGCCGAGATACAGAGTACTCGGCTGACAAAAACGTTGATGGCGAGAATAAGAGCTCTCGAGGAGGTGCGGCGTCTGCGGCCTCTTGAAGCAGAAACCAGCAGCTAAGGAGCCGCTGAAGGGAATGTCACGCTGAGGACTGCCAACTGATGTTGAGCAAATACTGCAGCGCCTCATCAATGGACATGGTGGGCCCCAATGTTTCCAGGCCACGCGACGATATAGCGGACCGCCTCCTGCCGGAAGAAGCGGCTTCGTCACCGCTGGCCGCCGATAAACAGGCGCTTCGACGTTTGCTGCAGTGGTGGGGCCTGCTGCCTCTTTGCCCTGGCTACTCTACTGCCCCGCTGCCCCTGCTGCCCCTTCCGTGCAGCGCCGGTGGCCGCAGCGGCAAAAAGACCGCGACGCCGAAGGATGGGCCCCTGCAAGTCTTCCCCAAAGGAAGGCCAAGAAGGGGAAGAAAGAAGGCCCCAGAACAACTGGGCCAGGGTGCGGCCAGCGCCTTACAAGTGCTGCAACAACAGCGGCACCAGGGCAGAGATCCACAGATGGGTGGACGCTGGTGACGCCATCTGGCAGCCAAGCCTGGCGCGCTGGCCCCAAAGTAACATCGGCAACAAGGAGTGCGAAACTAAAAGCTAGCTCGTCGGCTGGCAATAATCAAGCTGCAGCCGGGCGCAGCTGGTCCATGCTCGGCTGTCACCAGATACCAGAAAAAATGCAAGCTTCAGGATATCGGCATCAATGGCCTCCGTTTCCGCCATGCAGCAACTTGGCCCGGATCAGGTTCGAAGACCGCCAGCGGAGAGAGAATAACAATTGGCTGAAAACTTCCTTCGGTGGACGGCCCAAGTATTCTAATATCAGGCCAAAGTGCTGATCTTCATTTCGGAGCCTGGATGATTCCGTAGAACAAGACGGAGTGGCTGAGGCAGTAGCGGCGCAAAATGAAGCGGCGCTGCCCCGGTCGAAACAGCTGCCCGATCACCCGCCTCGTAAAAGTCAGGAGATATCGCAGACCGAACAGATTCTCCGGCGCGGAGTTGTGGTGCGCTGCCTGTGGCAGCGCAAAAACTAATCGATATTGGGCGCCTCCTGATCAGGTGGTGCTCAGTGCAGGGGTAAACCTTGCGGCGCGTCCGATGCGCTGCTTCGGTGCTGCTGAGGCGGGCGTGGCGGAGCGGTGTCGCACGGGCGTCGACGCGCGGCAATTGCCTATTACCACTGTGGCCAGCGGGCCGCAGGTTCAGAAGGCTGCGAGCCGCGCCGCACTTTCACATCTGTGCGCCGCGGCCTAACAAACCGGCTGGCCACAAGTTGGGCGGGTGCGGCCTACTCCACAAACCGACAGGAGGCGGAGGAGGAGAAATAAAGGCCTGGGCGAAGCCAGGTGCCCAGCCCAGCCTTCGGCAGAGGGACTCAAATGACCGTCCGGACAAAAGATGGCCACGCTGAAGCATCCTGCGACAAATCTGAACCGCACGCCAGAGCTCAAGATCTCTTGTTTCAGGTGTGGCGCAGTGGTCAGTCAAATGGCCGTAGTGTCGGAACCGTATTACATTCCCCGGCAATAACTGGACGGGGACGCAACCGGCTTTACTGCGGCAGTGGTCTGCGGGACTGCGGGGTCCCCTCAACGAGGACGTGAAAAAAGGTCCAGGCTTCGTCAGCGCTCTGTTGGGAGAAATTGTAGTCGTTTCAGTAGCACTACTCCCAACAGATCTCGCCGACCGAGGGCCTACCCTAGACCGGCTGGGGTCACTGATCCGTCTTACGGACCCTTCCTGTGCTGGTCGCGGGGATCTCAACGCCAAATCACAGGCTTGGGGACACCTGCGGCAGACGCGCAAGGAAGGACACTGGAAGGTGGCTCACGGAGGTCAGGCTGTCAGTCTCAAACAGAGGGTTCCGGTAAACACGTGTGTTCAGGCGGGGCAGGTCGATCGTTGATGTATCATTCATAGCCAGCCCGCCCTGGCGCTCGCCGGAATACAGGGCTGGAAGGTGTTGACGGGCGTCGAGACCTGTCGGATCATCGTTACATCCGATTCAGGTCTCCGCCCTCTGGGCTATACCGGCCCTGGCGGACCCAGGGACGACGGCCCAGGTGGCGCCTCCGGCCTGGACCGGAAGCTCTTCTGAAGGAGGCAACGTAGTGCGATCGTGGGTTTCTGCGCCCGATATTGTTGATGTGGAGGAGCACAATGGCTCCGGGACGCAATGTCACAGGTGGTGTGACGCGTCGACGCCGGGGCGGCGACTCCCCTCCTAAACGCCGGGTGTGCTGGTGGAATCCCGAAATCGCCGCGATGCGTAGGCTTGCGTCGCGGCGGCGCTTCAATACACCCGTTATCGTGGAAACGGCGCAGACCCCGGCCTGGAGGCCGAATTGCTCGCCTCTTTCAGCAGCAAAGATGGCTCTCAAAGTGGGAATAGCCGGGCGTCGCCGCGGCTAGGGAGGATTGTTGGCGGCGCTGAACGGTGATCCGTGGGGCGGCCTATAAAATGAAGCCAGACATTTCGTCAGCCGGTACTCACCGAGAATCTAGCACCGCAGATGGTGTAACGATCGCCGAGGCTTTATTCCAGCGAGGGCACGGCACCTTCGATGGTCTGATAGCACGGATAGAGGTCATTGATCCGGAAGCGCCAGAGAAGTCTGGCCGGAAATTTCGGTGCGGCCTTCTAGTGAGGGGCAAACGCTCGCCCGATGCGATAACTCGGGACGCGCGCTGGCGCTGGCCCTAAGGGACGCCAGGGCTGGAAGTGAGGACGATGTTCTCTGCCTGTCTGGCTCAGCCATACCGCAGGGTGGAAGACGGGCGGGGCTCGTCCTCATCCAAGGAGGGCGTCCTGCGGACCGCCTCATACTACAGGCCGATCGTGCTGTTGGACGATGTGGGAAAACTCTTTGAGAGAATCGTGGCGAAGCCGCATCGTCAGCACCTGGAGCACGTCAATTCCAAATCTGGCGGGTGGCAGTGCGTGGCTTCCGCGAGCCGGTCGACCGTCCACGGTGCTGCGGGTCCGGGTCCCTGACGCAGGATGCGGTGTCGGGGTGAGTGTTTGGCGGTGTCCTCGAGCATCGCCAGCGATCAGCACCCTGCCCTGGGCCTGCGCCAAAGGGCGCTCCGTGCAGGGGTGCCTCACTGCCTGCAAAGGAGTGATCAGGGCCCACCTACCTGTCGCATCGACGTGTCAGTTCCCATGCCGGATGGGCTCCGGACCATCGAGGTGTCGTGTCGGAATTCCACAGGGTCGGTGTTGGGAGGATTGCGCTTCTGCCAGGGGCGTTGGTTTGATGGTGCTACGTGGCGGCAGTATCCAGGGTGTCGACGCGTCACTTGTTACGCGGACGACACCCTCGTCACCGCCCGTAGCGCAATTTTCTGAAGACTGCGATTCTCGCCACTGCCAAGTGGCGCTCAAATGGTGGGCATCAGGCGGCTAGGACGTAGAGTGGCGCTCGAAAAATCGGGGCCCTTTGCGCAGGCCTCAGGACGCCTCCCTGCGGACCGCTTATAATTGTTTGCGGCGTCGCGTCGACATCAAGCCACGACGATGATATCTCGGCCTAGTCCTGAACCGCCGATGGAAGTTTTGCGCCCATTTTGAGCGCCTCAGCGCCTAGGTGGCGAGGCAGCGGCGGCGGCTCTCGACTTGAACTGCTCCCAACACCGGGACCAGCAGCTCCTGTCGCCGCCTGTACGCGGAGTCATCGAGTCCATGGTCCTGTACGGGGCACCCGCGTGGGCCGACACCACCAAAGGAGGCACGGCGGTGCTGAAGAGAACTCCAGAAGGGTGTTGGCAATCCGGGGCTGTACGGGGCTACCGGACCATCTCCGGCAGGCGGCGTGCTGCCTGGCTGGCTCCTTGCCCTGGGACCTGAACGCGAAATCCTCAGCGTCACGCTGCCTTCTGGCGAGGAGGCGGTCTCGAGGCTTCAGGTAACCAGAGATAAGGGCGCAGAGAGACAGATTACGCTCCTTGCAATACAGAAATTAGGAGTTGCGGCTGGAGCACTTTAGCGCCGGTATCGTACAGTAGAAACCGCCGCCCCGTATTAAAGTGGTGGCTAGAAGGGACACGACTTCCTAACATTCCGCGCGACGCAGGTTCTCTCAGGACACGGCTGTTTCAGGGTACCTGTGCCGCGCGTGGTGACAAGGCCCACAGGTGCCACTGCACAACGGCGTATGTGCTACTGAAGGACAACCCAACACGCGTTGGAGGTGCCCAGCCTGGGTCGAGCAACGCCGAGGCTGCGTAGTCAATAAGTGGGGTGACCTTTCGCTTCCTGCCAGCCGTGCAGGATGCTGGGAAGCGAAGGTCGTGGGGCGCCGTCCTTTGCTTTTGCGAAGGTTGTGATGGCGGAAGGAGGCCGCCGAGAAGGGACAGGGAGGCCGAGGCGCCACAGCTATCCGCAGAGAAAGAAGGCCAGGGCCGAAAGGAAGGTGGCATGCAGCGCAACCTTCCTGACACTGAGCCCTGGGCGGCCAACAGAGGTGCCCGCCGCGAGGAAAGGGGCTCAGAGGGGGCGCCGTGCTGTTTGTTCCGACGGCGCCTAAAGCATTCAGGTGTCAGCACACCCGGAGAAGAAGGCCGAGGGCCACGTCGCGCCGGGAACCGCCGAAGACTGATCGGTGCCCGCGACTGGCTACAGCAACACGCGAAAGACAGCCGTTGGTTTTTAGTGGGTATACCGGCCGCCATCTTGGTCGGGGGCCCACATATCCCGCTGCCTCACTTTTGGCGGCGGGGAATCCGTAAGCTGGATTTTTCAACGGCAAAAAAAAAAAAAAAAAAAAAAAAAAAAAGGTTCCCCAGACAGGTTCTCGCTTTGTGTAGCGGTGGGGCTCAATCCTGCGGCTTGGGTCAGCCGCAGGGAAGCTAAAGGAACCTGCCGGCCTGAAGTGTAAGGCCGGCCGTGGAGGCTGCTCCAGCGGGCTGAACAAGCCCGCTTGGATCCCTAAGGAGTGCGAGGGACGGGTTGCAGGAGGTGGGTTGCCGCCCACCTGTCCTTCGCAACCAAGGAAGGAGTGCAGGGAAGAGGGTGTCAGTATTCCGAGGCTCCCCTATCCTCCGCGACTCAGCGGGCCGACCGCTGATGCGGTGTGGAGAAACCGTGGGAGGAGACCGGCATGGTTTTGTCGATTCTCCTCCTTCTGCGGCCGAAATGGATAGCGGCGGGCGAACATCTGAACCGCCGCTGGGGCTGGGGTTGGTCCTTGCGTGGTCAGGAACTCCTAGCTCCCGGCCCGAGTAACAATTCGAGAATCTGTTCAAACTACAGGGGCCGAGACGAAGGGCGCGTGGTTCCGACGCGCCCAGAGACAGATGGCCGTAAGCCCGAGGATAGGCTGCTTCGGCCAGCGCTGGGTGGGGTTGCAGATGGTGCAAAACGTTCTGTGACCCCACCTAAAACTCAGGAAGGAACAACTGGTGGTTTAGTCGGTGCAGGTCCGGCATAACCGTCTTCCCCCGCGAGGACAGGTATGCTGAGCATTCCCACGGTAAAAAAAAAAAGGTTAGGTTAGGTTAGGTTCCCCTCAACCCCCGAACAGGTTCCCGCTTTGTCGTGGTGGGGCTCAGTACCTGCGGCTTCTGGGTTGGCCCAGAAATAAGAGGAACCTAGCCCGGCCTGAGTGTAAAAGGCCGTGGAGGCTCTCCAAGCAGGCTGAACAAGCCCTTTGGGATCCTTCTTTGGAGGGTGCGAGGACGGGTTGCAGGAGGTAGACGTGCGCCCTTCCTCCTCACAACCAGGGTGGAGTTGCGGGGAAGAGGGTGTCGGTATTCCGTAGGCCGCTCCTATCCTCCCGCGACTCAGCAGGCCACCCTGATGCGGTGTGGAGGCCGTGGGAGGGGACATTCGGCATGGTGTCGTCGATCTCTCCTCCTTCTGCGGCCGAAATGAAACTAGCGGGAGCGTAACATCTGAGCCGCCGCTGGGGCTGGGAGTTTGGTCCTTGCGTGGTCGGGAACTCCTGCTCCCATCCCCAGTAACAGATTCGAGAGTCGTTCCAAACTAGGGGCCGGACGAAGGGCGCGCTAGTTCCGACCGCCCGAGGCAGATGGCCGTAAGGCCGAGATGGAACTGCTTCGGCGGCCAGCGCTGGTGGGTTGCAGATGAGTGATAAACGTTCCTGTACCCACTAAAAGCATCGGAAGGAACAACGTGGTGGTTTTAGTCGGTGCGGTCCGACTCCCGTCTTTGCCCCCAGGACGGGTATGCGTAAACATTCCCACGGTAAAAAAAAAGGTTCCCCTCAAATGGCCGTCGAATAAAGATGGCCACGCTGAGCATCCTGCGAACAAATCTGAACCACTGCCCGGAGCTCAGGATCTCTTGTTTCAGAGCTGGCGCAGTGGTCGATTCAAGGAGCCGTAGTGTCGGAACCGTATTACGTTCCCCGGCAATAACTGGGCCGGGGACCTGTCCATTACTGCGGCAGTGGTCTGCGGGACTGCTGCGGGTCCCCTCAACCGAGGACGTGAAAAAAGGTCAGGCTTCGTCGGCGCTCTGTTGGGAGAAATTGTTGTCGTTTCAGCGTACTTTTCTCCCAACAGATCTCTAACTACTTCGAGGCTACCTAGACCGACTGGGGTCACTGATCCCGTTCTTACGGACCCTTCCCTGTGCTGGTCGCGGGGATCTCAACGCCAAATCACCGGCAGGGTTCCCTGCGGCAGACGCACGGGAAGGACACTGGAAGGTGTCCTGGAGGTCGGGCTGTCAGTCTAAACAGGGTTCGGTAAACACGTGTGTACCAGGCCCAGGGCGGGTCGATCGTTGATGTATCGTTCGCTTCCGCCCTGGCTCGCCGATCGGGGCTGGAAGGTGGTGACGGGCGTCGAGACCCTGTCGGATCATCGTTACATCCGATTCAGGTTCTCGCCCTCCTGAACCCTATCCGGCCTGGCCGGACGAGGGACGCGGCCCAGGTGGCGCCTCGGAAGCCTGGACCGAACTACTGAAGGAGGCGCAATAGTGCAGTCGTGGGTTTCTGCTTAACATTGTCGATGTGAGGGGAGGCACAATGGCTCCAGGACGCAGCACAGGTGTGTGACGCGTCGATGTCCCGGGCCAACGTCCCCTCCTAAACGGCGGGTAACGGTACTGGTGGAATCCAGAAATTGCCGCGATGCGCAGAAGGTGCATCGTGGCACGGCCAGTCCCCGTTGTCGGGGACGACGGCGCAGAGACCCAGCCTGGAGGCCGGGTGTCGCCTCTTTCAGCCAGCAAAGGATGGCTCTCAAAGTGGGAATAGCCGGGCGATCGCCGCGGCTAGGGAGGAATTGTTAGCGCGCTGGACGGTGATCGTGGGGCGGCCCTACAAAATGGTGATGAATACTGATCCTTGGGCCCCCGCTCACCGGATCTGGCGCCCAGTTGGTTGCACTATCGCCGAGGCTTTATTCCACAGGAGGAGGCACCTTCGATGGTTCAAATGGCGGATGAGGTCGACCGTTCCGGAAGCGCCAGAAGTCAGCCCGGGAGAGTTCGGTGCAGCCTTCTCAAAATGAGGGCAAACGCACCGCCCGGGTCCCGATGGCATTCCGGGACGCGCACGCTGGCCCTGAGGGACGCCCTGGAGCCCAAGTGAGGGCGATGTTTTCTGCCTGTCTGGCTCAAGCCCTAAACAGGGTGGAAACAGGCGAACTCGTCCTCATCCAAAGGAGGGCGTCCTGCGGACTCGCCCTCCGCCAGCCGATGGAGGTTTTGCGCCCACTTTGACGCCTCGCGCCAGATTGGCCGAGCAGCGGCGCCTCTCGCAGACGCTCCCAACCGGAGGACCAGCATCCTGTCGCCCTGTCGCCGAGTCGTCAGGTCCTTGGGTCCCCAGAGGGCCCCGTGTGGGCCAACCCTCAAAGAGTACTGCTGTACTAAGGAGAACCCAGGGTGTTGGCGTCCGGGCCCGTACCGGGCTCCGGACCATCTCCGGCGAGGGCGGCGTGCCTGTTGGCTGGCTCCTTGCCCTGGGACCTGAGCAGAAATCTCGCGTCACTCTTCTTCTGGCGGAGGCGAGGTCTCGGGGCTCCGCCAACCCGGAAGAATAAGGGGCGCAGAAGGTGCGCTCCTTGCAATCAAGATGGGAGCTGCGGCTGAGCACCCAGCGCCGCAATCAAACAATAAACCATACCCCCGTTCTTAAAGTGGTGGCTAGAAAGAGACAAGCCTCTAACGTTCCGCCGGACGCAGGTTCTCTCGGGACACGGCTGTTCGGGAGGTCCTGTGCCGCGTGGCCGGCTAGGAACCTGAAGAATGCCACCACTGTGGCGTATGTGAAGAACGGCCCAGCACGGCTGGAAGGTGCCCAGCCTGGGTCGACCGCCCGAGAGCTGCGTGGTGTCGTGGGGCACGACCCGCTTCCTGCCGTAGTGCGCAGGATGCTGAAGGCGAAAGGTCGTGGGGCGCCGTCCTTCTTTTGCGAGGACGTGATGGCGGAAGAGGCCGCGGAAAGGGACGGGGCCGTGAGCGCCCTGGCTTCCGCAGAAGAGGCCAGGGCGCCGAAGGTGGCGGCGCGCCAACCTTCCCCTGACCTTTGAGCCCCCGGGCGGCCCGGCAAAGAGGTGCCCGCCGAGAACTCGGGGGGCGCCGTGCTGTTTGTTTGGCCGGCGCCTAAAGCGACGTTCCGGGTGTCCAAACACCACCCCGGTGAAAAGAGGCCCGGAGGCCACGTCGCGCCCGGGGTCGCCGAAACTGTAATCATTGCCCGCGGCCCGGCTAAAACAGGGAGAAAGGAACAACCGTTGGTTTTTTGGGTTATACCGGCCGCTCCATCTTGGTCCGGGGCCCCATATCCTGCTGCCCCTCCTTTGGCGGCGGGGGAATCCTAGCTGGGTTTCAACGGCAAAAAAAAGGTTGGGGTTCCCCGAACGGGTTTCCCCTTTGCCCAGGGTGGGGCTCAATGCGGCTTGGGTCCGGTCGCGGGAAGCTAAGAAGGAACCTTCGGCCCCTGGGGGTTAAAGGCCGGCCGTGGAAAGGAGCTTCCAAGCGGCTGAACAAGCCCCGCTTTGGATCCCCTCAGGGGTGGGGACGGGTTGGGGGAGGTGGGTGTGCCGCCCCTTCTCTCACCAAAATTGGAGTCCGGGGGAAAGGGTGTCAGTATTCCGTGGCCGCTCTCCCTGTCTCCGCGACTCCGAAACCCGACCCGCTGATCGGTGTGGAGGGGCCTGGGAGGAGGGGCATTCGGCATGGGTCACCGATCTCTTCCTCCTTCTACGGCCGAAATGGAGCTTAGCGGCGGAAGCTTAACATCCGGGCCGCCGCTGGGGGCTGGGAGTTTGGTCCTTGCGTGGTAGGGCTCCTGGCCCCAGCCCTGGTAACAGACTCGGGGGTCGTTCCCTAACTCGGGGGGCCGAGGAAGGGCCTGGTTCCGACGCCCCCAAGAGGAGCAGATGGCCGTAAAGGCCAGTGGGCTCTTTGGCGGCCGCCCGGTGGGTTCAGATGAGTGCAAAACGTTCCTGACCCCACCCCAAAACGTCAGGAAGGAACAATGGTGGTTTATCGGTGCAGTCCGACCAAACCGTCTTTGCCCCGCGAGACGGGTTGCGAAACATTCCCCACGGTAAAAAAAAAAAGGTTGGGTTAGGAGGTTGGTTAGGTTGGGTTCCGGTGTGGGTTTCGTCTCCCATCCGGCGTCAGGTTGCGGATGGGGGCCTTTCCAGATTGGGGTACCGGCTTGGTCGGCGCGGACAGAAACGCGGGGTGGGACCCGCGAGGGTCACAGGATGGGGTGCAGTGCTGTTGGTCCGGGACTGGCAGCACGTAAGGGTGAACCGGCACTTCGGTGGGGGCTGGAGGGGGGGGAAAAAAAAAAAAAAAAAATAGATATATATAAATTTCACTTTTTTCATATTTATAGTGTTTAATAATAAAAAAAAAATAAAAAAAAAAAAAAATTAAAAAAAAAAAAAAAAAAAAATATATATATATATTAAACCCTCCCGGAGGAAGAAAACCTCTTTAAAAAATCACCCCTAATCTTTGGTTTCTTTGCCCGGCCTTGGGATGTGGCGAGCAGGCGGCTGTCCAGGGCACTGGGGCGAATCTCCCAAAAGATCACAATCATGAAAGGACCAATTGAAAAATATTCCCCGGTGGGTCCCAGCATTGTAGAATCCCACTTCCCTTGGCAAGATCCATTATGGGGGACCACAAATCGCGACGGAGGAGGAGGAGGAAGGAACATCGACGACACACTTACAAAAGGACCCGATCTGCAAATGAAACTGAACCGGTGGACAAATGTCCGGTCGGCAACGCCCGTCTTAAATCCACAAGTTCTTCGTCGGGGAAGAACCTTGACGAGGCGGAGCGGCCGGACCCGTCTATCCCGATAAGGACGAACTCGGAAGGACAAGATGAGAAGACGCTTCCGCAAAGAGGTGCGGCGGCGCATATGAGGGCTCCGACGCTCTTATACCAACACCATGGGCAAAGGACTAAGCCGGGAGACCCCGACCACCGGTGAATCGTCCGGCCGGGCCAAAAAATACCTCCCCTCGCGGGGAAAGCTCTTTAAGGTCAGGCCAAAAGGGTTCATGGAGAAAAGAGGATCAATTGAACCCTCTCATCGGTTGTCGGTCCTCGTTTCGGACCGGGTAATGGACGAAGGTTGGTCCGGCGGAAACTGGGCTCCGGATAATCAGGGCCTGGAATCTATCAAGTCCAAGACGTCCAAAAACGGCGGGCCCTATGTAGGGGCCAAAGACTCGGTCGCCTCATAAAGTTGCGCGACCCTCCTCGAAAGGACATCTTCAGGGCGAGCCCTGGGCGGCTAACGCCTCCAGGGCTCAGAAATGGCCGGCTCGGGCAACACCACCAAAACCTGTGTCGGGAACCAAGATCGGCCGGTGGTGTCCCCGCACCTCCGGCCCCTGGCCCGGCGCCGTGAGGTCCAGGAAAAGAAATCTGCTGCTGGGGCGCTGCCGCGGGCCGACCCCACCGTCCGCGGCCCCCAACCCCCGCAGGGTGGACTGGGGTGGACAAGCACCCCACCAGCGAAAAGGGTAAAAACGGGGCTGCGCGTCCCGGTCTGCAGCCGTCATCATAACGCTCGGCCGGGCAACAGAAAAAGGCGCTTCTCAAAGACGTCCTTCAGAGGGCAAAACGGACGTCGATCTAAAGGCGCTGCTCCCGGGCGTCAAATTCAAGTTGGGGACCGGGGCCGGAAATAGAGATCGCCGGCACGGCCTGCAAAAGAAAAAGGCCGACACTCGCGGAAGCTGAAGGAACTCTGGGAGGAGGGTGGTACGCATTAAGGACCCCGAAATGTGTCGAACTGCGGTCACCCGGATTAACGCTCAGCCCCACCGATGTCGCGGAGGCAATAGCAACATGAAACTGTCAATCCGTCGACGTTAAAGTTGGCGAAATTCGGCGGGGGAGACACGGCGGCCTGGGTCAAATGTCCAGTCAGGCCGCCAAAAAGGCTCCCAAACACCAAAGGTGTGCGTCGGATGGGTGGACCCTTCGTGCTACTTTCCGCGCTCCCTCGGTGTTCAAGTGCCGAGACTGGGCACACAAATTCGACCCACGAGGGACCGCGCGGACTCTGTTTTCCATGGGCCTACCGGGTCACTCCTCCGCTACCTGCTCCAACGCGCCCACTGCGCTGTGCTGCAGCGAAAGGGAAGCCGGCGGACCACAGTGTTGGTAGTAGAGTTGCGAAACCAGCACAAAGAGAGGACTGCTAAGAGAGCAAGATGCACAGAGCCCTCCACGACATCTAAGGCGGGCCCTGACGCTGGAGCGGTACCGATGGAAGCCCAATAACGGCGACCTACAGATTCCTGTAGGGCAACTTGAACCACTGCGCTCGGGCTCACGATCTCCTACAGCAAACCACAGCGCAGTGGTCAAGCAACATTTCCATCTTGTCGGAGCCGTACAGCGTCCCATCGAGGTTCAACTGGATGGGACGCGGTACGGCCCCACGATCGTACCTCCATCCGCAAGAGGCATGACTAAAGGCTAGGGCTACGTGGCTGTCAACCTGGGGGCCCTCACCATAGTGGGGGTTTACTTCTCTCCCAACAAAGCCTGGCCGACTTCGAGGCCTTTCTCTGCTGACAGCCGTCATCAGTGGAACGACGTCACCTGTGATCGTCGCAGTCGCTGTGACTTCGCGGAGGATATCATGTCCACGAAGAAGAGGCCGAGCGTACGAGAGAGCGGGAGGTGCTTGACCCGAGAAGGAGACCAAGGCGCAGACGTCGTAATAACGATGATGTCCCGCCTTAGATGGGGAGCTCAGGGCGGCGGCGTGGGGGCGCCGCTGCCCATTGCACCGAGCCCCTGAGAGAATCGCGAGGCGCAGAGTGCTCCTGCGCATCGTGACACGTTGACCGGTAGGCCAGCGTTCGGCTTAGATGGCGCTCTACACGCCTACGACATAAGGGTCTGCACACATCCCGCAGACAACCGCTGGCGGAGTCGCGGTGGGTTCATCGTGCCCGTGGCTTCGTCGATAGCGGAAATGAGGAGCACCGCTGGGTTTTAGTGGGTAACCTTGGGCACCACCATCTAGCCTCTGTGGACTCACATCGAGCACCCCCTTGCGACACCTTAAAGGTTTCCCAGGAAAAAAAAAAAAAAAAAAAAAAAAGGTTAGGTTAGGTTAGGTTAGGTTAGGTTAGGTTAGGTTCTAGTAACCCCGTTATATTCCTTAGCACATTGATATCTCTGGTTTTAAAATTGCGTTATCGCGGTACACTGTCATCACAAACACGCCGATTTGGTTCGGTTAGGTTAGGTTAGGTTAGGTTAGGTTAGGTAAGTGGCTCTCTTCCAGAAGTCAGCCGGGAGAGTTCAGTGCAGCCCTTCTCAAAATGAGGGCAAACGCACGCCCAGGTCGATGCATTCCGGGACGCGCGTTGGCGCTGGCCTAGGGGACGCCCTGGAGCCCAGAGTGAGGACGATGTTCTCTGCCTGTCTGGCTCAAGCCTTAATACCACAGAGGTGGAAGACAGGCAGACTCGTCCTCATCAAAAGGAGGGCGTCGGCGGACTCGCCCTCCGCCTACAGGCCGATCGTGCTGTTGGACGATGTGGGTAAACTCTTTGAGAGAATCGTGGCGGCCGCATCGTCCAGCACCTGGACGTCGGTCCAAATCTGGCAGGTGGCGAGATGGCTTCCGCAAGGCCGGTCGACCGTCACGCGGTGCTGCAGGTCGTTCCCGACGTTCGGGTGTCAACACCCGGTGAGAAGGGCCGAGGGCCACGTCGCGCCGGGGTCGCCGATGATGTAATCAGTGCCCGCGGCCCCGCTAAAGCGACAGGAGAAAGGAACAACCGTTGGTTTTAGTGGGTATACCGGCCGCTCCATCTTGGTCGGGGGCCCACATATCCCCGCTCCCTCACTTTGGCGGCGGGAATCCATGCTGGATTTTCAACGGCAAAAAAAAAAACAAAAAAAAAAAAGGTTAAGTTAGGTTAGGTTAGGTTAGGTTAGGTTCCCCCGAACAGGTTCTCGCTTTGTCGTGCGGTGGGCTCAGTACCTGCGCTGGGTCAGCCGCGGGGAGCTAGAAGGAACCTGGCCGGCCTGTGGTGAAAGGCCAGCCGTGTAAGAGGCTGCTCCAAACAGGCTGCAGAAGCCCGTTTGGATGCGCCTTTGGAGGTGCGAGGACGGGTTGCAGGAGGTAGGTGCCGCCCTTCTGTCCTTCGCACCAAGGAGGAGTCGCAGGGAAGAGGGTGTCGGTATTCCGTAGGCCGCTCTCCTATCCTCCGCGACTCAGCGGGGCCGCACCGCTGATGCGGTGTGGAGGACCGTGGGAGGAGGGACATTCGGCATGGTGTCGTCGATCTCTCCTCCTTCTGCGGCCGAAATGGAGCTAGCGCGGAGCTTAACATCAGAGCCGCCGCTGGGGAGACTGGAGTTTGGTCCTTGCGTGGTCGGAACTCCTAGCTCCATGGCTATTGTAACAGACTCGGGAGTCTGTTACCTAACTTCGGGGCCGGACGAAGGCGCGCTAGTTCCGACGCGCCCAGAGGAGACAGATGGCCGTAAGGCCGAGATGAGGCTCGCTTCGGCGGCCTGCGCCGGAGTGGGTTGCAGATGAGTGCAAAACGTTCCTGTGACCCCACCCTAAAGGAACGTCAGGAAGGAACAACGTGGTGGTTTAGTCGGTGCAGGTCCGGCGCCGTCTTTGCCCCGCGAGGACAGGTATGCGTGGCATTCCCACGGTAAAAAGGTTAGGTTAGGTTAGGGTTGAAGTGGTTTGAGGACGCCCTGGGCCCAGATGGGGGCGATGTTTTCTGCCTGTCTGGCTCAAGCCTTAAACCACAGAGGTGGAAGCAGGCAGACTCGTCCTCATTCAAAGGAGGCGTCCGCGGACTCGCCCTCCGCCTAAGGCCGATCGTGTTGTGGACGATGTGGAAAACTCTTTGAGAGAATCGTGGCGGCCCGCATCGTCAGCACCTGGGCACGTCGGTCCAAATCTGGCGGAGTGGAGTGGCTGCAGGGCCGGTCGACCGTCCACGCGTGCTGGGTCAGGTCCCTGACCAGGATGGGTGTCCAGGGTGAGGGTGTTTGGCGGTGTCCTCGACATCGCCAACGCATTCAACCCTGCCCTGGGCCTGCAAAAGGCCTCCGATACCGGGGTGACTCCCACCTGCAAAGGTGATCAGGGCCTACCTGTCGCATCGACGTGTCGAGTTCCCGTGCCAGATGGGCTCCGGACCATCGGTGTCGTTGGAGTTCCACAGGGGTCGTGTTGGACCGTCTGTGGAACGTTGAGATTGATTGGGTGCTCGTGGGGCAATATCGAGGGTGTCGACGTCCTTGCGCGGACGACACCCTCGTCACCGCCCGTGGCAATTTCCCCGGGCTGCGATTCTCGCCACTGCCGGGTCGCTCGTTATTGGGCGCATCCGGCGGCTGGACAGAGGTGGCGCTCGAAAACCGGGCCCGACTTTACGGGCCTCGAACGCGCCACCGGACGTCATAATGTTTGCGGCGTCCGCGTCGACGTCAAGCCGACGATGAAGTATCTCGGCCTAGTCCTAGACCGCCGATGGAAGTTTTGCGCCCATTTTGGAGCGCCTCGCGCCTAGGTGGCGAGCAGCGGCAGCTCTCGGCAGACTGCTCCCCAACACCGGAGGACCCAGCAGCTCCTGTCGCCGCCTGTACGCCGGAGTCGTCGGTCCAATTCTGGCAGGGCACCCGCGTGGGCCGACACCCCAAAGGCACGGCAGTGCTGAAGAAACTCAGGGTGTTGGCAATCCGGGGCCGGGCCGGACCATCTCCGGCGAGGCGGCGTGCCTGAATGGCTGGCTCCTTGCCCTGGGACCTGAACGCGAAATCTCGCGTCCTCTTCTTCCTGGCGCGAGGGAGGTCCCGGGCTTCAGGCCCAGCCCAGAAGGATAAGGGGGCGCAGAGACGGGTGCGCTCCCTTCCATACAGGAGGGGTTGCGGCTGGAGCACCCAGCGCCGGCCTCATAGGTGAAGCATGCCCCGTATTAAAGTGGTGGCTAGAAAGGAACGGCTCCTAACATTCCGCGCGAACCAGGTTCTCTCAGGACACGGCTGTTCGGAGGTACCTGTGCCCGGCTGGCCAGGAGCCAGAGGTGCCCACTGTGGCGTATGGCCGAAGGACGCCCACACGCGCTGGAAGGTGCGCCTGGGTCGAGGCAACGCCGGGCTGCGAGTGTCGTGGGGACGACCTTTCGCTTCCTGCCGTAGTCGGGATGCTGAGAGCGAAGTGGGGCCGTCGCCTTTCGGGACGTGATGGCCAAGGAGGCGCGAAAGGGACAGGGGCCGTGAGCGCCCTGGCTATCCGGGAACCAGGGCGCCAAAGTGGCGTACCGCGCCCCCTGACACTGGGCCCCTGGGCGGCCGGCGAGGGTGCCCGCCGCGAGAAGAGGGCTCGAGGGGCGCCGTGCTGTTTGTTCCGGCACGGCCGCGACGTTCGGTGTCCAACACCGGAGAAAAGGGAAGGAGGGCCACGTCGCGCCAGGGTCGCCGATGACTGATAATGCCCGCGCCGCACAGCGACATGAGAAAGGAACAACCGTTGGTTTTAGTGGGATACCGGCGCTCCATCTTGGTCCGGGGCCCCATATCCCGCCCCTCACTTTGGCGGGGATCCTCGGATTTTCCAACGGCAAAAAAAAAAAAAAAAAAAAAAAGGTTGAAGTGGTTTCTTGGTGGATTGACCTCTCCAAGTGGCTCCCAGTGCGGTAAGTGTTTTGTGACTTTTCTCTGTAGTATCCCCTAGCGGCTCTCCTTGGATAAATAAGTGTGTGTTGTGTGACTTTTCGAGGTGTCTCTAAGCGGCTCTCGTTCGGTAAAGCTGGACCAAGTGAACTAGTGTGAGTGTGGCTTTTTGTTCGGGAACAAGCGGCTCTCGTTGAATAAAGCTGCGGACAAAGTAACCTAGTGTTACGTGGCTTTCGGGGTCTCCAGGGCTCTCGTTACGGTAAAGCTGCGGACCCTGTGCTAGTGCAGTGTGGCGTATTGTTCGAGAGCTACCATTGGTCCGTCAAGGTTCCGCGATTGGCCAATTTAGTCGCTCATCGCTGCTGCTTTCCCACCCGGGCATAGGTTTGAGGAAAGCAAAAATTCTTTTATTTTAAAGTAAAGTGGGCCCGGGGGTTGGGGGGAAACCCGCCCCCGTTTGGGGGGGGGAAGGGGGGCGGGGGCCCGGGCCTTTCGGGCCCTTGGGGGAAGGGGCCAGGGGAAAGGGGCCCCCCCCTTCCCCGGGCCCCGGGGGTGGGGGGCCCCCGGGCCCCGGGGGGGGGGGGCGCCGGGGGGGGCCCCAAGGGGCCCCTTTTTTGGGCCCCCCCGGGGGGGAAAAGGGGAGGGAAAAGGCGGGGGGCCCGGGGGTGGCCGGGGGGGCCCCCAAAAAAAAGGTTTTTTTTTTGGGGGGGGGCCCCCCCGGGGCCCCCCCCTTTTTGGGGGGGGGAAATTTTTAAAAAAAAAAAAAAAAAAAAAAAAGGGGGTTAATTTCCAAAGTTTTTGGGGGGGTTTTGGGGGGTTTTTTTTCTTTTCCCCCCTTTTTTTGGGTAAATTTTTTGGTTTTGGTGCTTTTAAAGGGGGCGGGTTCGGAAAAGGGAACCGGGTGGGGTGGGTTTTTTTGGGGGCCCCGGGCCCAAACGGGTTTAAACCCCCCCCCGGGGGGGGGGCCCCTTTTCCCAAAGGTGGGGACCCCTTTTTTTGGCCAACCCAAGGTTTGGGTTCCCGGAAGGTTTTTTGGAATTTTCCCCTTTCCCGGCCCCTTTTCCCCCCCGGGAATTGGGGTTTTAAAAAGGGGAAAATTTTTTAAAGGAAAAACCCCGAGGCCCCCCCCTTTTTCCGGCCCCTTTTTCCCCCTTCGGGCCCCCCCGGGGAACCCGGCCCAAAGGGGGGAAACCCCCAACCCCCCCCCTTTGGCCCCCCCAAATTAACCAAAACCCCCCCCCCCCCCGGGCCCAAACCCGGAAAAAACCCGGGAAAAAAACCCCCGGAGCCCCAAACCCGGGGCCCCCCCAAAAAAAAAAAACCCCCGGGGAAACCCCCAACCGGGGGCGTTTGGATTCCCCCCCCCCCCCCCCCCCGGGGGAAACCCCCCAAGGAGGGCCCAACCCCAAAGAAAAAAGTTTTTTCCCCACCCTTGAAAAATTTTTCCCCCCCCCCTTCCGCCCCCAAACCCCCCCCCCCCGGGGGGCCCCCCGTTTTCCGGGGGAAACCCGGAAAAACCCCGGGGGGGCCCAAACGGCCCCCTTTTTGGGGGGAAAAGCCAAAAAAACCCCCGGGGAAAGGAACCCCCCCCCAAAAAAACCCTCACCCCCCTTTACTGGGCCCAAACCCACCACCAAAAACTTGGGGTAAAAAACCAAAAAAAACCCCAACCACCCCCACGGAAACCCAAACCCCAAAAGGGGGCCCGGGGGCCTTTTTTTTTTCCCAAGGGGTTTTTTTCCAAAACCCCAAAAAAAAAAACCCCCTTTGGGGAATTGGGGCCAAGGGGAAAAGGGCCCCCGGGGGCCCCCCGGGGCCCCCCCCCCCGGGGCCCCCCCCCAAATTTGGGGGGCCCAAAAAAGGCCCCCCCCCCGGAAAACCCCGGGGCCCCTTTCAAAGGGTTTCCCCCCCCCTTTCCGGGTTCCCCCCGGGGGGGGCCACCCCCCAAAAAGGGGGTTCCCCGGGAAAGGCCCCCCCCCCAAAACCTTGGGGCGGGCCCCGGGGGCCCCCCAAACCCCCCCAAAGGGTTTTTTTTCCCCCCCCGGGGCCCCAAAGTGCGGAAATTTTAAAAGGGGCCCTTCCCAAAAACCCAAAATTTTTCCCCCCCAAGGGGCCCCCCAAAAAAAGGAAAAACCCCCCGGCCCGGGGCCCCGGGGAAAAAAAAAAGGGGGGGGGGGGGGGGGGGCCCAAGGGTTGGAACCCGGCCCCCGGGGGAACAGGGGGGCCAAACCACCAACCGGGGCCAAAAAACCCAAAACCCCCGGGGAAAAAAAACCCAAAAAAGGCCCGGAATTGAAAGGAAAACCCCCCCCCAAAAAAAAACCCGGGAAAAAAAACCCCTGGATTCCCCCGAAAAAAAAAAAAACCCCCCCCCCCGGGCAACCGGCCCCAAAAAAAAACCAAAGGAACCTTTCCAAGGAAAAAACCGGGGCCCCGGGGAAAAAACCCCCTTTCCCCCAAAACCCCCCGGGGGCCAAAACTTAAACCCTGGGGGGGGCCGCCCACCCGGGGCCCCCCCCCCCCTTTTTAAAAATGAAAGGGGGGAACCGGGGCCTGGCCCCCCCCCCCCGGGGGGGGGGGGGCCCGGGGGGCCCCCCCCCCCGGGGCCCGGGGAAAGCCTTTAAATTCCCTTTTTTGGGTTGGGCCCCGGGGGCCCCAAAAATTTTAAACCCCGGGGTGTCTCCCGGGAAACCAAAAAACCCCCCCAAATGGTTTTTTTTTTTTTGGGGGTTAAAAGGGGGAAAATTGGAAAATTTCTTTTTGGGGGGAGGGTTCAAAGGGGAACCCCCCGGGGGGCCCCGGGGGGGGGTTTTTTCCCCGGGCCCCCCCCCCCGGGGGAACCCTTTCCCCGGGGGGGGCCCCGGCCGGCCGGAAGGCCCCCTTCAAACCCCCGGGGGTTTTTTTCCCCCAAAAAAGGCCGGCCTTTTGGGAGGGCCCCAAAAATTTTTGGGTGGGGGCAAAGGGGCCCCTTTTCCCAAAAAATGAAATTTTTGGCCCCTTTTCCCCCTTTTCCCCCGGGGGTTTTTGGCCCCCTTTTTTTTTTTTTTTAAAAAACGTTTGCCCGAAATCCCAAAAACCCCCAGGGTTTTCCGGGCCCCCCAAAAAAAAACCCAAAAAAAGGGGGGTCAAGGGGAAAAAAATTTCCCCAAAAAAAAAGGGGGCCCGGCCTGTTTTTAAAAATTGGGCCTCCCAAGGCCCCCAAAATTTGGGGTTTAAAAAAAACCCCCCAATGAAAAAAAAATTTTTTTGGGGTTTCGGGGGGAAAAAAAAAGGGGGGGGAAAAAAATTTTTTTAAAACCCCCCTTTTTGGGAAAAAACCCAAACCCCCGGGGTTTTAAAAAGGGGGTTTCCGAAACCCCCCCCGGGGGCCGGGTTTTTAAAAAAGGGGGAAAATTTTCCCCCCCCCCGGGGGAAACCCCAAAGGGAAACCAAAATTTAAAACCCTTTAAACCCCCAAAGGGTTTTGTTTGGGGGGGTTTTTCCCCGGGGGGGGGGAAATTTTTGGCCCCCCCCAAAGGGGGGCCCGGGTTCCCCCCTTAAGGGAAATCCTTTAAGGGGTTTTAAAGGTTTAAACCGGGGGGGGCCCCCTAAAGGAAATTTAAACCGGGGTTTCCGGGGAAAACCCCCTTTCCCTTTTAAAAAAACCGGGGAAAATTAAGGGGTTTCCCTTTCCCAAAAAAAAGGGGGGGGCCGCCCGGGGGGCCCCCCTTTAAAAACCCTTTTCCCAAAATTTAAAGGTTTAAAACCCCGGGAAAAAAACCCCCATTTTAAAGAAGGCTTTTAAGGTTTTAAAAAAACCCCCCGGTTTGGCGGAAACCAAAATTTAAAACCCCTTTCCCAACCGGGGGGGTTTTCCCTTTTTGGGGGCGGGGTTTCCCCAAACCCCCTTTTTTGTTTAAAAAAACCCCCCCCAAAGGGAAGGGGGGTTTTTTTCCCCCGGCCCCCCCTTTTTTTCCAATTGGGGGGGGAAAAAAAGTGCCCCTTTGGTTGGCCCCTTTTCAAAGGGGGGGAAAAACCCGCCTTTTTTTTTGGGGGTTTCCCCAAGGGGGGCCCCTTTGGGACCCCAAAACCCTTTGGGAAAAACCCCGGGGCCCCGGGAACCACCCTTTTTGGGGGGGGTTTTTCCCTGGGCCCAGGCCCCTTGGGGGGAAAAAGGGGTGGTTTGCCCCCCCCGGCCCCCCAAAAATTTAAAGGGGGGTTGGGGCCCCCTTTACCCGCGGACCGGGGGGGTTAATTTCCCAAAGGGCCAAATTTAAAATTTTAAGGCCCCCGGGTTTCTTTTGGGCTTTAAAAATAAATTGGGGCCCAAACCCCTTTTTTCCCCCTACGTTCCCCGGGGGTTTGGGGAAAGGGGGGAACACAAACCCAAAAATTTTTCTTTAAAGGCCGCCAAAGGGGCCCCCCGGGTTTAAAAGGGCCCCAAAAAAAGGGGGGGCCTTTAAAAAAAAAAAACCTTTTAAAAATTTTGGGAAAAGGGGGTTTTTGGCCCCGGCCCCCTTTTTTGAAAAATTTTTAAAAAATTTTTAAAAAAAAGGGGGGGTTTTAAACCTTTCGTCCCGGGAAAACCCCCCTTGGAAAAGGGGCCCCCCCCCCGGGGGGGGCCAAGGGGGGGGCCCCCCCCCGGGGGGGCCGGAAACCCAAATGGGGTTTTCCCGGGGCAACCCGGGGGAAAAAACCCGGACCCGGGGGGGCCTTTTGGATTTTGGGGGCTTTTGGGGGGCCCCTTTGGGGTAAAGGGGGTTTGGGGGGGGCTTTTTTGGGGTTTAAAATTGGGTAAAGCTTGGGCCCGGGTTTTAAATGAATTTTTCCCGGGGGTTTTTTTTTAAAAAAAAAGGGGGGTTTCCTTTTTGGGGTTTTTCCCCCCCCCATTTGGGGGGAAAAATTTTTTTTTTTTCCCCCGGGGGGGTCCCGTAAAATTCCTTTTTGGGGAAATTTTTCCCCCTTAAAACCCCCAAACCCCCCCTTTGGGGCCGTTTAAAATTTTTTAAAAATTTTTCCCCCAAAAAAGGACTTAAAAACCCCCCCCCCTTTCCGGGACCTTTCCCCCCTTTCGGGGGGGCCCCCCCCCCCCCGGGGGGCCCCCAAAAAAACCCCCCCCGGAAATTGGTTCCCCCCTTTTGGGAAAAGGGACCCACCATCCCCCCCTTGGGCCCAAAAAAAAAAAAACCCCCCCCGGGCCCCTTTTTTCCCGGGGGAAGGGCCCATCTTGGGGCCCCGGGGCCCGCCAAAGGGGCCCCCGCAACCGGGGGAAGGGAAAGGGGTAAAAATGGGAAAATTTTTTTTCCCGGGGCCCCGGTTCCCCCCGGGGAAAAAGGCCCCGGGGGGGTTTTTAACCCCCCCCTTGGGACCCCAGGGGCCCCCCCCGGTTTTGGGGCCGGGAACACCCCGGTTTTCCCCCCCCCGGGGGAACCCCCCGGGAACCGGGAAAATTTCCCCCCCAAAC
Source organism: Lamproptera curius (assembly GCA_029286875.1). Lineage (NCBI taxonomy): Eukaryota > Metazoa > Arthropoda > Insecta > Lepidoptera > Papilionidae > Lamproptera > Lamproptera curius. Next base: position 38,772 of record JAGSMT010000758.1, on the reverse strand, counting down.
CCGGCCGGAACCCCCCCGGGGGGGCCCAAACCCCCGGAAAAAACCCCTTCCAAAAAAATTAACCCCGGGCCAACCACCCCCGGGAAAAACCCCCGGGGCCAAAAATTTGGAAAACCAAAATTTTTCCCCGAAAGGCCCCTTTGGAAACCCCCCTTCCCGGGAAAAAAAACCCGGGGAATTTTTTAAAAAGGGGAAAAGGGTTTTAAAAAGGGCCCCCCCCCCCCAAAATGGAAACCCGGGGCAAAAAGGGGGAAACCCCACCCCCCAAGGGGGCCGCCCAAAAAGGGCCCCCAAAGGGCCCATCCCCCCAAAAAGGGGGGTTTTTCCAAGGGCCGGGGGGAAAAATTTTTTCCCGGGAAATTGTTCCCCGGAAACCTTTGGGGGGGGGAAAAAGGGGGCCCCCCAAACCCCCTTTTAAAAGGGGGAAAAACCCAAAAGGGGGGCCAAGAATTGCGCCTTTGGCCCCCCCAACCCCAAGGGGCCCCAAAATGGGAAGGCGCCCCAAAAGGCCCGGGGTTTCCCCAAAAGGGGCCGGGCCCCCCCAAAACCCCCCCCCCCAAGGGGGAAAGGGGGGAAAAAGGGGGGCCCCCCCCCAAGGGGGGCCCCCCCAAAACCCCAAAACCAAGGGGGGGGAAGGCCCTTTGGGGCCCCTCCCTTTCCCAAAAAAACCCCAAAAGGGGGGAAAACCCCAACCAAAGGAAACCCAAAGGGGGCCCCGGAAAAAAAAAAACCGGGCCGGAAAAACCCCCAAAACCCCCCTTCCCAGGGAAAAAAGCGGGGGGAAGGGAACCAAAACCCGGGGTAAAAACCAAACCCCCAAAAACCCCCCCCCAAAAAAAATTTTTTGAAAAGGGCCCCCAAAAACCGGCCGGGGGGGAAAACCCCGGGGGGGTTTTTTGGGGGTTTTAGTTTTAAAAGGGGACTTTGGGTTTGGGGAATTAAGTTTTAAAAAAACCCCCCCCCCCGGGGAAAAAAAAACCCAACCCGCCCGGGAACCGGCCAAAAAACCAAAAAGGAATAAAAGGGCCCCCTTTTGGGGCCTTCCGGGCCCCCCCCCCCAAAACCGTTCCCCGGGGGAAGGTGGGGGCCCCCCAAAGGGGGCCGGAAGGGCCGGGCCGGTTTTGGCCGGCCCCGGCCAAGGGGGAAAAGGTTTTAAACCAGAATTCTTTTAAAACCGGGGGGGCCCAAAAGGGCGGGCCCCCCCGGTTGGTTCAAAAAGGGAAGGGAAAAAAAGGAAAATTTTAAACCCTTTTTGGGGGCCCGGCCTTCCCCCGGGGGAAAATTTTTTTTTTGGCCCAAACCAAAAAAATTTTCCGCCATTTTCCCCGGGAAAAGGGGAAACCCCCGGGGGCGGGTTTTGCCAAGGCAAAGGGCCCCGGTTTGCCTTTCCCCCAAAAACCAAAATTTTTTTGGGCCCGGGGGTTTTACCCCCAAATTTGGCCCCGGGGGCCCAAACTTAAAAACCCCAAAAAAAAGGGGAAATTACCGGGGGGTTTAAACCCCCCCTTTCGCCCGGGGTTTAAAATTTTCCCAAAATCCAATTTGGGGTTTTTAAAAAGGTTTCCATGGGTTTTTCCCCCCCCCCCCTTGCTTGGGAAACCGAAAAGGGCCCCCGGGAAAAAACCCAAAACCCCCTTGGGGGGAATTAAACCCAAAAATTGGGGGAAAAAGGGGAAAGGGCCGGGAAAAAACCCAAATTTTAAACCCCAAAAACCCCTCCCCAAACCGGGGGGTTAAATTCCTGGTTGCCCAAAAACCCAAGGGGCCCCCAAAACCCCCCAAAGGGAAAAAAAAATTCCCCGGGGAAAAAACCCCCGGGGTTTCCTTTGGGGGAAAAACCCCGGGGGGGAGCGGGAAATTTTAATCCGGCAAAATTTTCGGGGGAAAAAAACCCCAAGGGAAAACCCCCCCTTTTTAAGGGGGGCCTTTCCCCCCCAAAAAACCCCAAAATTTAGAAAAATTGGGCCCCCCCCAAAGGGCCGGAAGGGGCCCCGGGGTTTAAAATTTCCCCCTTTCCCCCGGGGCCGGATTTTTGGGGGCCCCCGGGGGGTTGGGCCCTTTTTTTTCCCGGGGGTTTTTGGGGGGGGCCCCCGGGTTTTGCCCTTTTTAAACCCGGGGGAAACCCCGGGGGAATTTTTTGGAATTTGGGCCGGGGGGGCCCCCCCAAAAGGAAACCCTTTGGGGCCCCGGGGAAAGGGAAAAACCCAAAGGGTTAAAAGAAATTTGGGAAATTCCCCCTTTTGCCCAAAAGCCTTTTTGGGGAAACCATTTGGGAAATTGGGGTTTCCCCCAAAAAACCCGGCCGGCGGAAATTTTTTAAAAAAAATTTTTAAAATTTTGCCGCCCAAAAAAGGGGGCCCCAAAGGTTTTCCCCCGGGATTTGGGAAGGGGGCCCCCCACCCCCGAAGGGGAAAATGGGTGGGTTTTTTTTTCCCAAACCCCCCTTTGGTCAAACCCGGTTTTGGGGGGGCCCAAGGGCCCTTTCCCCCCAATTTAAATAAACCCACCCGGGGTCCCAAGGAGGGGGAAAAAAAACCCCCCTTTCCCGGGGGGTTTGGGTTTTCCCCCCTTGGAACCCCCAAATGGGGCCCCCCCCGTTGGTTAAAATTTCCCCAATTTCCCCCCGGGGCCCCGGGTTTAAACCCGGTTTGGGCCCCCGGGAAGGGAAAAATTGGGGAAAAAAAAAACCCCCCCCCCGGAAACCCCCCCCTTTTAAAACCCAAGGGGCCCTTTTTTTTTTCCCCCCACCCCTTCCTTGGGGGTAACCCAAATTTAAAAGGGAAAGGGGCGCGGAACCCCCAAACCGAAAGGCCCGGGCAAAAAATTTTTCCCCGGGAAAAGGGGCCCCCGGGGGCCCGGGGTTTTAAAAAACCGGAAAAATTTTTCCCAAGGGAAAAAAATTTAAACCCCCCTTTTTTTGGGGGGCCCCCGGGGCCCCCAAAATCCCCCCCCCCCCTTGAGGGAAAGTTAAGGGTTTTAAAAGGGGTTTTAATTAATTTCCGTTAAAATTTTAAAGGGGAAAAAAGGGGGGGGTCCCCCTTTTAAGAAATTTAAAAACCCCCTTAAAAGGTTTGGGAAATTTTTTAAACTTGGGGGGGGGGCCCCCCCGGGTTGCCTTGGGGGCCCCCCCCCGGCCCCTTTTAAAAAATTTTTTTTAAAAATTTTTCCCCAGGGGGAACCAAAAAAGGGGGTTTGGGGGGCCCCCCAACCCGGGGGGGAAAAACCCCCCCCTGCCTGTCCGGGTTGGAAAAAAAAACCCCAAAGGGATTTTTCCCCGGGCCAAAACCCGGGGGTTTTAAAGGGGTTTGGGGGAAAACCCCAAAAAGGGCCAATTAAAGGGGGAAAAAAAAAACCCCCCCTTTGGGTAAAGGCAACCCCCTTTCCAAACCCCCCCAAAAAAAAGGGGGAAAATTTTGGGGGGGGTTTTTTTTTCCCCCGGGAAAATCCGGAAGAAAACCCCCTGGGGGCCCAAACCCCAAAATTGGGAAGGGGGAAAAAAAGGGGGGCCCCAACCGGCCGGAATACAAGGGTTTTCCCCCCCTAAAACCGGGGAACCCGGGAAAAAAAAATTTTCGTTGGGGTTTTGGGGGGGAAAAAATTTGGGGGTTTTAAAAAACCCTTCCCCCCTTTTAAACCCCGGGAAAAAAAACCAAATTTTTACCGGGCCCCAAAAAGGCCTTTTAAAAAAAAGGGTTTTTCCCCCCGGGAAAATTTTTTTTCCCCCCCCATTCCCTAAAAGGGGGGGGGAATTTTAAAACCCCAAAAAAAGGGGAAAGGGAAAACCCCGGGGGCCCCGGGGAAACAAAAAGGGGGGGGGGCCTTTTCCTTTTGGGGAAAAGGGAAAAGGGAAGCCCCCAAAAAAAAGGAAAAACCCTTTTTGGGGGGCCCCCAAAAAAGGGGGTGGGCCAAGCCCCAACTTAAAAACCGGGGTTTTAAAAAAACCCCAAAACCGGGAAATTTGGCCAAACCCCCCGGAAGGGTTTAAAAGGGAAAGGTTAGGAAAGCTTGGGGAAAAAAACCGGCCAAGGGCCCCAAAGGGGAAATTTCCCAATTTTTCCCCCCAAAAAGGCCCCGGGGGGGGGGGGGGAAAATTCCAAGGCCTTGGGGAAAGGGGGAAAAGGGTTGGGGTTTTAAGCGTTTTGGGGGCCCTTCCCCGAAACCCGGGGGCCCCCAAAAAATTCCCAAAAAATGGTTTAAACGGGGTTGGCCCCAAATTTTTAAAAAAAAAAAAAAAACGGAAATTTCCCCTTTGGGGCCGGGGGGGCCCCCCCCCTTCCAAAAAAAAAGGGTTTGGGGGGAAAGGGGCCAACTTTCCTGGAAAAACCCCTTCCTTAAAACCCCCAGGCCAATTTTCCAACCGGGCCCAAAAACCCCCAAATTTTTTTTAAAAAATCAGGTTGCCCAAACCCCCTTAACCGGGGGTTGGGTTTGGTTTTGGGCCCGGGGCCCGGGTTTTAAAAAAACCCTGGGGGTTGGGAATGGTTGGGAAAAAAAAAAGGGGCCCCCCCCCCGGGGCAAGGGCCTTTCCTTTTTTGGGGGTTCCCCCGGGAAAAGGGGTTAAAAATTTTTGGGGCCTGGAACCCAAACCCGTTGGGGGCCCCGGGGCCTTTTGGGGGGGGGGGCCCCGGGGGGGGTTTAAAAGGCCAATTGGGCCCGGGAAGGGCCCGGATTGGGATTTAACCCCCAAAATTAAAGGTTCCCCGGGGAAAAAACCCCTTTCGGAACAAAAATTCAACCCTTTTGGGGGAAAAAGGGAAAACCCCGGGTTTAATAAAATTTAAAACCCCCCTTTAAAAAAAGGGGGTTTCCCCGGGGGCCCCCCAAAAAACCCGGAAAAGGGCCAAAAAAAGGGGAAAAAACCCCAATTTATCAAAGGCCGGGCCCCGGGTGTTGGGAAAAGAATTTGGTTGGGGGGGGCCTTGGGGCCCCGGGGGGGGGGGGGGCCCGGGGAAAGGAAAAGGGGGCCCCCCAAAATTTTTTGGGGGGGGGAAAAAAAACCCTAAGGGGGGCCCCCAAAAAGGCGGGGGGCCCCCCCAAAAAAAGGAACCCCGGGGGGCCCTGGGAAGGAAAAAACCGGGCGCCCAAACCTTTTAAAAAAACCGGGAAGCCCCCCGGGGGGGGGGTTTTTCCCATTTAAAGGGCCTTTAAATTTTTCCGGCCCCGGTCACGGGAAAGGGGCCCCGTTAAAAACCCCCGGGGCCCCTTTGAGGGGGAACCCCCCGGGGGGTTTGGGGGGGGCCCCTTTCCCGGAGGCCGGGAAAACCCCCTTTTTGGAGGGCCCCCCGGGGGTTTTGGGGGGGGGCCTGGTTCCTTAAAGGAAAGGAAGGGGCCCCCTTTTTTGGGGGGCCCTTTTTTTAAAGGGGAAAAAAAAAAAAAAATTTTTTAAAAAATCCCCTTTTTCCCTTTCTGAAAAGGGGGGGGGGGTTTTTTTTTCCCGGGGCCCCAAAAAGGGGGCCTTCCCGGGGCAAAAGGCGGGGCCCCGGTTGGAAAAGGGGTTGGTTAAAAAGGCCCCAAAATTAAGGCCGGGAAATTTTAGGGCCCCCCAAAAAACCCCTTTTTTAAAAATTTAAATTTTCCCCCCCAATTGGGGGGGGGTTCCGGGCCTTGGGGGCCCCTTTTTTGGGGTTGGCCCCGGGGTTTTTGGGGGCCCCCGGGGACCCCAAACCCCTAAAGGGAAAGGGGAATAAATTTTTCCCAAAAAAAAACCAAAATTTCCCGGAAAAGGAAGGGACGGGTTCCGGAAAACCTGAAAACCTTCCAAAGGGGGTTTTTTTCCCCCAAAATCCCCCGGGGGGCCATTTGGGGGGAAAAAAATTGGAAAGGGTAAGGGGGTTTTTAAAATGGCCCCAAAAAAGGGCCCAAACCTTTAAAAACCCACCAACCCCCCCCAAACCTTTAAAAAAACCCCAAAAAAATTTCCAGAAGGGTTGGCCCAAAAAAACCCCCCCAAAAAAACCAAAAAACCAAAGGCTCAAAACCCCCAAAAAGGGATTGGGGGGAAAAGGGGAACCCTCCGGTTTCCCGGCACCCCCCCCTTTTTTTCCTTTGTTTTCCCCGGGCAAGGGAAACCCCGGAAACCCCGGGCCCCGGGGGAAAAAGGGGTTAAAAAAAGGGGGGGGGAAAAAACCCCGGGGGGGAACCCGGGAAGCGATTCGTCCTCATCTGAAACAGTGGTTGCAGGCGGCGGTGCCCCGTACCGTTCTGGCAGGTTCCTTACCGGAAGGATTGCTTCGGGAAATACCTGCACCGGATAGCGGGCGGGAAACCGACACCGGTTGCCTGGAATTGGATAACCAAGATGGCACAACCCAACTCGGTGGAAGTCAAGGCGGGGCCCTATGGAGACACCCACTGGTTCAACTGATTGGTCGAACCTTGGACTTACCCAAGGTTGAGGCCAATGCTGCAAAGCAAAAAATATGGGAGGCGGCTGTCACGTTTGGTGAAAAGTGTTGGGACAGAAAGAGATAAGCAGAGCGGGGAACGCGAGGGCCGCCGCCGCTGCATCGTGCCGAAGAAAGCGGGGGGAAAACGAAGGCGCCGGCCCCACCTTTCTCCCCTCCCGGAACGACTGCAAGATTCCGGACTAAAGAGTTACCCCAAATCCGGATAATTCCTTTAAAATGGACATTAATCACCGAGGCACGGGCTTATGTAACCCGCGATGTCTCTTAAAAGGGAAAGGGTATCCCCAGAGGTTTATGGGTTCGACCATTCGGGCGGTTCCCCACAAAACCCATTTCCGGAGAAAAAAAAAAAAAAAAAAAAAAGGTTGGGTTAGGTTTTTTTTTTTCCAATTTTTCCCCGAATGGGATCAGGTTCCTTTTCCCGCTCTTTTGTACTTTCTTTTGTACAAGGGTTCTTTTATGTTTTATTGTTTTGTTTTTAATTCTTTTATTTATTTTCCTTTTTGGTTTTTTCGGCATGAACTCTTCTTTTATTTACATTATTTATTTACTAATTTACATCTTGGATAGTTGAAACCCTTTTTTCACCATTTTTTTCTTTTAAATCTTTATGTTTTACTTATCTTGTATTATCTTATATGTTATATATATCTAATATCTTATTTCCTACTTAATTGTGCCCATTCCCAGCCTATTGCTATTTTTACTTATTGCTATTTGATATAGAGTACATATATACCAATTATTATTTATTAATTAATCTATTTTTATTTTTGGTATCTTCCATTTTATTACCATATTTGCAAAACTTCTTGGTGTTGGCTTATGAGGGTGGCCAAACCCTTTCTTATTTTACCCTGTCTCATTGGCCAGGCTCCTTCGGTCTCCCTTCGAAATTGGGCACCCGCCAAGGAAAGGAGCCTGGGAGCCCCCGTATTCCGCATACCGGGTTTGGCCCGGCCCCGGGGAATGGAGATCCCCAAAACCCCCTGCCCCACCGTTGGCGCCTGCACTGGTTGGACTGGCTCCAGTCTCCCTTACCGCACGGTCGCGTCGACCGTTGGGGAAAGAAGCTTGGTTGAGGCTGTGGGTTTAATATTAAGGGGTTCCACTTGTCAATGGACTCCCTCGGAGTCCCTTTGACGAATAAACCGGACCCTTCCTAAGTCCGGTGTCTCTTTTACGGGGGCCTCCCTTCAGGAGAAGGCCCGCTTTCATTACCCCCACACCCGCATGGCCTTAATCCAGTAGAGGTCAAGAGAGTCCTGATTTACCGGTTTGGCGATATCCCTCTTGCCTCTCCAGCCGGGGTGGGAGGTACCCCACCAGTGTCTCTGGGGGACCCGGTCCCTTATTTTGGGCTTCGTGCAGGATGTTGAAGTGCCCAGGGCAGAGGCGGCGGAAAAGGACCGACCGGTAGAAGCCGTGGGGGCTAGAGGCCGGGAGGGAGGATGCCTTAACGGCCGGAGGATGCAAGGGAGATGGGCCCAAATCTGAGCATCATCTCCCAGGTTTGCCCCAGGCAACCCTTGAAGGGCACTCGTCCGTGCCCTAAAAGTCTCCTCCGCCGTAAAAAGTTGGTGGACCGTTGAGCCGTTTACCCAGTCGGCCGAGATCCGCCGGCTTTACCGACAAATTTTTAAACTCGGGTGGGGCCCTCGGAAGAGGAAGTGCGACCGCCCGAACCCGCTGGAAAAGGAGAACCGGCCCGGAGTTAGGACTGCCTACAGACTTCGGAAAATTTGGGCGCCTTAATTGGACATGGTGGGCCCAATGCCAAGGCCCCACCGCGATGATTGGGGCCCCTTCCCCGCCGGGAGGCGGCTTCGTCCACCCTGGCCGCCGATAACGGGCGGCTGACGTTTCTGCATGGTGAGGCCTGCCCGCGCCCCCTCCTGCCCCCTGTTCCCTGCTGCCCTGCCCCTGTTGCACCTTCGTGCAGCGCCGGGGCCCAGCGGCAAAAGGACAACGACGCCCGGGTTTGGGTCAAGGTCTTCCCAAAAAGGGAAGGAAGAAAAATTTGGGGGGGCCCCAGGGGGTGCGACCAACCCACCAAATAAGCAAACCGGCAAAGGGCGGTCCACGGACGGGTGGACGCGGGACCGCCGCAAAAACTTCCAAACCAGGCGCTGGTCCAAAAGACAACCGGAGGGCCGGAAGGCGGGCTTAAGGGCTTGTCGGGTTTGTGATCAAGCCGCGGCCGGGCGCGCTGGAGAAAATACGGCTGCCGACATCCTCCAAAGATGCCAAAAGAAATGTAAACTGGGGATATCGGCACGATGGCCCGGTTTCCCGCCAGGCGGAACGGGGGCCCGGATCCTCCAGGTTCCCGGGGGCGGAGGCCCCCAATTGGGAAAAACCCCAATTGGGTTGCCCAATTTATATCCGGGCCCGAAAAGGCGCGGATCTTCGCATCTCGGGCCTGGTGATTCAGTGGAAAAGACGGAGGTGGCCGGAGGGGCGGTAGCGCAAAGGCGGCCGGTCACCCCGTAAAGGGGAAACCCGGGACCGGTCCGGTTCCGGTGGAGTAATGGTGACTGCCCTATTGCGCCACCAAGAAAAGATAGGTGGGCGCCTTAATCGGTGGGTGCTGGTGCAAGGTCAAACCGCTTTTGCGGCGCGTCCGAGGCCCTTCCGGTGCCTGGAAAAGGGCATGTGGCAGGTCAACGGGCGCGACCCGCATTTACCGCTGTAGCTGGGCCCACCAGGCAGAGGCTGCGAGGCCCCGGGCACTGCATCCCCGGTGCGCCGCCGGTTTCAAACCGGCTGGCCGGTTGGGAGTGCGCCCGGCCACCACCAAACCCGACAGGAGGGAGGAGCAGGGTGAGGCCTGGGAAGGCCAAATTGCCCAAGCCCAGTGCCGGCTGAGGGACTCAAATGGCCGTCCAAAAAGATGGACGCTGGAGCATCCTGCAACAAATTTGAACCACCGGCCGAGCCGGGACCCTTGTTTTGGGAGGCCGGGTCATTCAGGTGGCCGGTGTCGGGCCGATTCTTCCCCCGGCAAAACCCTGGGCCCTGTCCCCTTCCGGCGTGGTCTGGGATTGCTGCGGGGGTTCCCCAACCGAGGGACGGGAAAGGTCCGGCTTTGTCGGCCTCTGTTGGGGAAATTTGGTTGTTTCAACCTTTTTCCCCAACAGGTCTCTCGCCGATTTCGAGGGGCCTAGACCGGCCTAAATACTGATCGTTCCCACGGACCCCTTCCCCAGTTGGTCCGGGGATCTCAACGAAATCACCGGCTTGGGGTTCACCTGCGGCCAGACGGGGGAAGTACACTGGAGGAGGGTTCCCGGAGGTCGGGCTGTCGTCTTTAAACGGGGTTCGGTAAACACGTGTACGGCCCAGGGCGGGTCGATCGTTGATGTTTTTGTTCCCGCCCTGGCCTCGCCGGTCGGGCGAAGGGTGTTGGCCCGGGCGTCGAGACCCCTGTCGGATCATCGTTACACCATTCAGGGGGTTCCGCCCTCCCAAACACCTAACCGGCCCTGGCCCGGACCCGGGACGACGGCCCCAGGTGGCGCCCCGGCCTGGACCGGAGCGTTGAAGGAGGGCGGGTAAGGTGCAGTCGTGGGTTTCGCCCCTTTATTGGATGGGGGGGCACAAGGTTGGGACGGCAATTCGCGGGGTGCGGCGTGATTCCCCGGCCGTCTCCCTCCTAAACGCCGTGGGTTAACGGTGGGATCCCGAAATCCGCCGCGATGGTGGAAGGTTTGCATTCGGCCGGGCGGCAACCAACCACCCGTTGTCGGGAAACGACGGCGGCAAGACCCGGCCCTGGGGCCGGTTGCCCGCCCTTTTCCAGCAGCAAAAGGATGGTTCAAAGTGGGAATAGCCGGGGATCGCCGCGGCCAGAGAAACCGTTAAGGCGCTGGACCAGTGACCTGGGGCCGGCCCACAAAATGGTAATGAACAGGCTTTCGTCCCGGGCCCTCTCAAGGTCGGCCGCAGTTGGGGGTCGCCGAAGGTTTTTCCCCAAGCGGGAGCCAGGCATTTGGATGGTCCCAAATGGCACGGATGAGGGTGACCTTGTCCGGCGCCGCGGCCCGGAGAGTTCGGGCAGCCCTTCTTAAAATGAGGGGAAACCGCCCCCGGTTGATGGCGTTCCGGGACGGCGTGGCCTGGCCCCAGAGACGCCCTGGACAGAGGAGGGGGTGTTTTCCCTGTCTGGCGCCTTAATTACCGAGGTTGGAAGACAGGCAAAATCCGTCCTCATTCAAAGGAGGGGCGTCCCGGCGGACCTTCCCCGCCCACAGGCCGATCGGTTGTTGGACGAAGGGAAAACTCTTTGAGGAAGAATCGGGCGGCCCCCTCTTGGGGCACCTGAACACGCCGGTCCGGTCCGGCGGAGGGTGTGGCTTCCGGGCCGGTCGACCGTCCAGCGGTGCCGGGTCGGTTCCTGACGCAGGATGGGTGTCTCGGGGTGGGTTTTGGCGGTGTCCCCGACATCCCAACGCATTCAACACCCTCCCCTGGCCTGCATAAGGGCCCCGATCCAGGGTGCCTCCCACCCAAAGGGTGATCCGGGGCCTACCTGTCCATCGACGTCAGTTCCTGCCGAGATGGGCCCGGACCCATCGGGTTGTGTGGATTCCAAGGGTCGGTGTTGGGAACGCTTGGAACGTTGGGGGGTTGGTTGGCGGGTTATCGAGGGTGTCGACGTCCGGTTACCGCGGACGACCCTCGTCACCGCCCGTGGCACCAATTTCGCAGAAGCCGTTTCCCACTGCCGGGGTCGGCTCAAAAATTGGGCGCATCCGGCCTGGGACCAGAGGTGGCGTTTCGAAAACCAAGGGCCCTTTTTTTACGGGCCTCGGACCGCCACCCGCGGACAACCCACATAGTCGTTTGCGGCGTCCGCTGACTCAAACCGACCGATGAAATATCTCCTTGGTCCAGAACCGCCGATGGGGTTTGCCCATTTTGGGCGCCTCGCCTAGGTGGGAAACGCGGCCTCGGCAGACTGCTCCCCAATACTGGGGCCTGGCAGTTCCGTCGTTAACCTGTACGCCGGGTCGTCAGGTCCCTTGGTCCTTGCAGGGGCAACCCGTGTGGGCCGGACACCCCAAAAAAGATCTGCTTGGGGAGGAACCCAAGGGGGGCGATCCGGGCCGTAAGGGGCACCGGGACCATCTCCGGCGAGGCGGGCCTGTTGGGGCTGGCCTCAACTTGCCCGGGACCGGCGAAACCTTTCGCGTCCCTCTTCTTCCTGGCGCAGGAGGCGAGGGTTCAGGGGCCTTTACCCAAGCCCCGGAAGACCAAGGCGAGAGGTTCGCCCCTTGGGAATAAGGATTGAGCTGCGGCTGGAACCCCAGCGCCGGCCGTCAAACAAGTTTAATACGCCCCCGTTTCTTAAGTGGTGGTTGAAAAGGTTTTTCAACGTTCCGCGCGACCAAGGTTCTCTCGGGAACGCTGTTTCCGGGAGGGGTACCCGTGCCGGGGCTAAAACCTGAAGGAGGCCCAAACCGTGGCGTATGGCAAGAAGACGGCCCGGCACCGCTGGAAGAGTGCCCAGCCTGGGTCGAGCAACGCCGGGTCCAAGTGTGTCGCACGACCCTTCGCTTCCCGCTGGTTAACCAGGATGCCGGGGGGAAAGGTTTCGGGGGCCCGTCCCCTTTTTTGCGAGGACGTGATGGCCCGGAAGGAGGCCGCGGAAGGGACGGGAGGCCGGGCGCCCTGGCTATCGCGGAAGAGCCAGGGGCGCCGAAGGGGCGTACGCGCGCAACCTTCCCCCTGACATTGGGCCCTGGGCGGCCGGCAAGAGGGTGCCCGCCGCCCCAGAGAAGGGTTTAAGGGGCGCCGTTGTTTGTTCCGGCCGGGCCCAAAGGCACGTTCCAGGTTCCCAAACACCCGGAGAGAAGAAGGCCGAAGGGCCATTCCGGCCGGGGTCGCCGAAGACTGTGAATCAGTGCCCCGGCCCCCTTGTTCAAAGAAAGGAACAACCGTTGGTTTTTAGTGGGTATAAAGGCCCCCATCTTGGTCCGGGGGAGCCCAATATTCCCCCGCCCCTTTCACTTTGGCGGGGAATCCCTTAAGCTGGATTTTTCCAACAAAAAAAAAAAAAAAAAAGGTTAGGTTCGGGTGGGGTTGTGGATTCCCATCCGGCGCGTCCCAATTTGGGATAGGGAACGCCCCCAGATTATGGGGGTACCGGTTTGGGCGGACAGAAAGCGGGTTGGGACCCGCGAGGGTTCCCAAGGTGGGTGGGAAGTGCTGTTGGCCTAAGGACCAGCAGCAGGTCAGGGGGCCCAACCCAGTGGAGGCAGGGGAAGGAGGAGAAAAAAAAAAAAAAAAAAAAAAAAAAACGAGAAAAAAAAAAAAAATTATTATAATTAATTTATCTTTACATATTTATACTTTGAATTATTAACTATTTAAAAAAAAAACCCTTCCCGGGGAAGAAAACCCCTTTAAAAATTTTCCCAATCTTTGGTTTTCTTTGTGCCCGGCCTTAGCATGGGAAGGCAGGCGGTTTCGCGGGGCACTGGGGCAGAATCTCCCAAAGATCCCCAACTGGGAAAGGACGCGGGTTGGGGTATTCCCGGTGGGTCCCCAGCTTGCTGGGGAATCCCACCCTCCCTTTGGGTCAGGTCCATGTTTAAAACTCTCCGACGGAGGAGGAGGAGGAGAGGAAGAACACACCGAGACATCATTTACAAAAGGACACCGATCGTTGCAAACAGAAATGGAAGTGGACATAATGTCGCGGTCGGCAACGCCCCTTACCCAAACCAAAGTTCTTCGGCAGGGAAGAACCTTCCCAACCGAGGGCAGGCCGGAGACCACGTCCCCAGTCCCAGAAAGGACGGAACTCCGAGAAGGACAAGATGAGAAGACGCTTCCCGCAAAAGGCGGCAGCAACAGGGGATGGGAGGTCCGGGACGGCCCTTATACTAACCAACCCCCATGGGCAAGGGCACTAAGCGCGGAAGACCACCGGCCACCGGTGAATACCGTCGGCCTGGCCAAGGCCAAAAAAACCACCTCGCCCTCCAGCGGGAAGCCTTAAAGGTCCAGGCCGAAAAGGGTTCCGGAGGAAAAGAGGATCCAATTACCTCTCATCGGTTGTCGGGTTGTTATCGGACGGGTAAGGGATGAAGGTGCAGTCAACGGCGAAATGGGCTCGGATAATCGAGGGCCTGGAATTATAACCAGAGTCCAAAAGACGTAAAAACTTGACGGGCCCTATGGAAGGCCTTTGAAAAGGCCGGTCAGGGCCTTAAAGGAATCAGCGCGGCCCTCCTCGAAAGGACACTTAGGAAACCGGACCCTGGGCCTTCCCTTTCTCCAAGGGCTGCGGAAAAACCGAGCTCGCGGGCAAGCGCGAGTTTTAGAGATAAACCACGGACCCGTCCCCGCTCAACGTCGAAGGGGTTGCTGCGGGGCCGGTCCGCGGGGTTTCCGTCGAGTGCTTGGGCCATGTTCTGGAAGCTCCTCAAAACCGGCTTCTTCCCGAGACGCGTCTGCGCCCCCTGGCTTTGGAAAGACGGGAAGGTGCCACACAACAACACCCCCCCGTGTGAGGGCCCAAGATCGGAACCGGTGGTGCTCCACCGGCACCTCCGGCTAACCCCTGGGCGCCAGGGGTCCAAAAAAGAAATCTGGTTGGCCCCAGAGGCGGCTGGGGGCGACCCGAAAACGTCCGCGGTTCGCAAACCCCACCCCCGCCGCAAGGAGTGGACTGGGGTGGACAAGCGGGCCTACCAGCGAAAAGGAAAAAAACGGGGAAAACTGGCGTCCCAAGGGTCTGCAGCCGTCTCCGCCGCAGCCCGGGCAACAAGAAAGGCGCTTCTTACCAAAGGGCGTCCTTCAGAGGGCAAAACGGGCGATCCTGAAAACCCAGGCATCCCGGCGTCAAATTCGTTGGCCAGGACCGGGCGGCAAATTAGAAGATTGCCGGCACGGCCTTTGGAAAGGCCGAGCACTCCCGGGCCAAGCTGAAGGGAGACCTCTGGGAAGGATGTGGCGTTTCAAGGGCCCCAAAATTGTTGAACTGGGAGTCCCGGTTAGACGACCCAACCACTGCAACCGATGTCGCGGGAGGCGGATAGCCCGGCAGGAAAACCGTCCATCCGAGATATAAAGGTTGGCGAATTGGCGGGAGAGAGGTTGGCACGGCCCCCAGGTCAAAATGCCCCAGTCGGGCCGCCAAAAATGACTGCACCCACCAAGGTGTGCGTCGGATGGGGACGTGGCGTCGTGCTACTTTCCCGCGCCCCATGCGATGCTTCCCGCGGAAGGGACACAAAAGGCGACTTCCCAGCGGGTCGACCGGGCGGACCCTGTTTCCGGATGCGCCACCGGACACCCTCCGCTACCTGCCCAACGCCCACACCTGCGCGCCCTGCGCCGAAAAGGGGCGGCGGACCACCAGTTTGGAGAAGAGCCGCGGCAAACAAGCAAAAGAGGACTGCTAAGAAAAACAGGTGAACAAAGCCCGCCCGACATCTGAGGGGCCCTGACGGCCGGAACGGTACCGTGGGTAATTGGGCGACCCAAGTTCCTGCAGGGAACCGCCACTGCGCTCGGGCCCGGAATTCCTACAGCAAAACCGCAGCGCAGTGGTCAAAGCGACATTTAACCGGAGGCCGTACCCGGTCCCACGGGGGCACTTGGGTGGGTGACGTCAACTCCATCTGTCGCCCCTTCCGGCCCCAGGATCGTTCCTCCATCGACAAGAGGAAGCCACCAGAGGCCAGGGCTTGGTAAACCTTGGGGCCCCTCACCCGAAGTGGGGGTTTACTCCCAACAAAGCCCCGGCTTAAACTTGAAGGCCTTTCTCCCGCTGACGGCCTATCGGTGGCACGACTCGCCCCGTGATCGTCGCAGGGGACTTCCCGAAAGTCAACGCTCTGGGGTTCCTCAGGACAGACGGAAGGCCGCGCGGTGGAGGAGTGGATGGGTTTCCAACCCAGCGTTGGTCAATCGAGGCCGACCAGCACCTCGGCCCGGGCCGGGCAGGTTCATAATCGACCCAACCACTGGCTTAGGTCGCCCGCGCTACCAACTGGGGGGTTCAAGGAGGGACGGAGCCCCTCGGACCAAAATCATCACAGGACATCTCTGTTGACACGGAATCCAATTTACAATTACCCACCTGGCGGTGGCCCGAGATGGTCCTGAACCGCCTGGACCGCGACCTCCTCCAAGAGGCCGCCCGTTTCCAAGGCCCTCTGCCCCCGACGACGGTGGACGAGTGCCGGGAAAGGTTGAGGGAGGCTATGCAGGCGTTTGCGACCGCTTCGATGCCACCGCGCGGGACCCCTTCAGGCCTCGACGTCAAAACTTTGGTGGCGCCCGGTTTGGCGAGTACGGCGGCCCGTCCCCTACAAAGGTATCGACTTCGGCGGCCAAGGACCCAACGGCGGGGAACGCCTCTAAGAAGGTATCGAGGCCTGGCCTTGCCCGGGATGGTTATCGAAGGCCAAAGACAGAAGCGTGGCAAAATTGGTTGGGGACGGCGGGGAGGAAGATCCCTGGGGCCAAAGCCCTTAAAATGGGTGCGGAAAACTTTGGCCCGGCCCCACCAGTCACCCGGTCCCTCAACCCGGTCTCCGGAACAGAGTGGATCTCGACCTTTCTTTCCTCTGGGGTCGACCGACCAACGACGATGGCTCCCTGGGAGGCCCGACGATGAATACGAAGGAACCCGCCCATCATCTCGGAACTCGCGGTGGCGGTCCACAAAATGGGCCTCCTTTACGGCACCAAGGCCGAGGTATACCGGGCGCCCTGGGTCCTCGGATGGGGATGGGCCGCGAGTACTCCGCCGGTTTTAACCAATTGGTCCAGGGTCAGTGCCGCGGCTGGTGGGGGAAAACTGGGCTGTTGCGGAAGAACGGGAAGCGGGAAGGACCAACCGTCGTCGGCCCCCCATCGGCTTTTGACGGATTTTAAGATCTTCGGCGCATAACGGCGCGACTCGTCAAGCACCTGGACAACCGCCGGGTCCGAACCTGGGGGAAATCAGGTTTCGGCTCAGGTGGTTCCGAATCGGGCAACCGCCCGTCTGAGGGACACCCAGAAGGGAATTTGGGGTGGGGTGGTCCGCGGGAATTGCGCCTTCCTCCTGCCCTGGACGACCATCGGAGACGGCCTCAGACGCCATGGCCGCACCGGTACCTCCGTGCCGCACTGGGCGGCTACCTTTCCGGGCGCGCCGTGTTTACCCGGCACAAGAGGCCTGGGAGACCGGGCGGTTGTTTGTGGAGCCCTGAGGACGGGCCCTGGGCCCGACCCTATGGAAACAAGGCCCGACCCAGTGCCCCGGCGCCAACCCTGAGTGGAGGGCGGTGTTTCCGGACGACACGATTTGTCATATGAGGAAGACCGCCCCGGAAACCATCATCCGCTTCGGCGGTCGCCATGGGTCAACGGCCCGTGGATTGGCCCTCCCTGGCCTTGAAAAACCGAAACCCGGCTTTTTACGGGCCGAGGAACCCCGCCCCAGAGATGGCGGTAATTAAGGGGGACGAGGACACCCCAAGACGAACCCTGGGACCGTCCCTCGACGGACGTTGGTCCTTCGCAGAACTTCCGTCGTCTTTCGGTGAAGGTCACGGCCCGGGAGCCCTGGCTTCCGCTCCCTTCCTGGGGGTGACCTCCCGCCGGAAACCGTACGGGAAATACGATCAATGTCCGTGGGCGCCGATCTGGGCCGGAAGACCCGTCGCCCAAAACCAGCTCCCCCTCGGTAGATGAGGAGGATGATGGCCCAGGGGCCAGTGCGCGGCCATCGAACCATCTCCAGGGACGCGGCATGCCT
Source organism: Lamproptera curius (assembly GCA_029286875.1). Lineage (NCBI taxonomy): Eukaryota > Metazoa > Arthropoda > Insecta > Lepidoptera > Papilionidae > Lamproptera > Lamproptera curius. Next base: position 21,603 of record JAGSMT010000758.1, on the reverse strand, counting down.
GCTCCGGAGCAGTGCCCTGGAACCTGGACCGGAAGGCGCTCGCCGACGGTTCTTGGGCGCACATCCGCCATTACCACCCGAAGAGATCCTCCGGCTTAAGAACGGCAACGGGGACAGGACGATAAGGAGGGCGGCCCCACCACGTGCGCGCGAGCCCGGCAAGCCATCCGACCGGGTTCTAACGGGGGTGAACAGAAGACACGGTTCCAATTTGTTTCACACAGGTACTGACCGGGCACGGCCGCTGGCCAGACCAAAGGAAAAACAAAAGAGGAAACCCACGGGTGCCCCACTGCGACGGGAAGAGACACGGCCGAACCACACCATCACGGCCGGTTCCTTCGTGGGTCGAGGAAGCAGCCGCCAAGGGCCAGCCATCGGTGCGGATGTGGCCTGGTTAAATCCAAGCCATGGCTGGCAGCGAAGAAAAGTGGAAGGCAGTAGAGGTTTGCGGAGAATAGTCCAACAAAGAAGGCCGAGCGTACGAGAGGCGGGGGCGCTCGACCGGAAGGAGACCAAGGCGCAGACGTCCAACAACGTTGCCCCCAGATGGGGAGCTCGGGGCGGCGGCGTGGGGCGGCTGATTGCCGGCCCCGGGAGGTCGCGGGGCGCAGGTGCCCGCGCACGTGAACACGGACCGGTAGGCCGGCGCCCGGCCCAAGGGGGCGTTCTACCGCCCCGACAAGAGGGGTTCCGCACATACCCGAACAACCGCTGGAGGTCACGGGGTGGGTACATCGGCCCGTTTTGCCGATGGCGGATATGAGGAGCACCCGGGGTTTTGGTGGGTAACCGGGCCCTAGACCCAACTGGGACTCCCACAACCCGGGATTCCCCGGGCACCTATAAAGGTTTTTAGGAAAAAAAAAGGTTAGGTTAGTTGGGTTGGGTTTTTTTTTTTTTTTTTTTATTTTTTCTTTTATGAAATTAACATCTTTTTAAATCTTATTCACATTAGGGACCTACTTTGTTTTATATAATGAATTTTCTTATTCACTTGAGAATATGTCCTCTGGCGGAACGCTATTTATTACGTATCTGGCCAGAAATCTATCCCCATTAAAAATTTTACTTACATTACTTATTCATAAAATTAATATATTTATTATAATTTTTTTTTTTTAAACTGTTTGTCAGATATAATTCCGTCATTAGGGAGGGTTCCCGGACATTACGCGATTTGATACATTTGTCCGGTTAACATATCCCATTACATCGTATCATACTGGTTATACAAATTAAAATACATTTCTATCATTATACAATTATATAATAAACTAATTTAATTATGATAACTAACATTTTGATTACAATACTGAATTATATGTTTGGTCGGAAACTGTTGTCTTTTGCGCTATTTTTTTTAGGTATGCCGGATAACCGGATTTGTTCACAATTCTGTCCGGAAATATTCCCATTACACATTATAATATATGCTATACATTTCGTATTCATTAAATATTTTTATTATAAATTTATCGTTTTATAATTGGAATACTACATAAAAAGGCCAACAGTTGGGAAATATATTTCCAGGCATCCTTTATTTGATACATATCTTGCCAAATTTCCCTTTAACATTATAATTTATACTATAATATCTTTTAAATTAAATTTTTTATTCTAACCATTACCTTTATAATTAAATACTCATTAAATATGACAACCAGTTAGGGAGTATTCTCCCGGGCGGTACGCTATTTTACAAACTGGGCCCGGGTAACGTATCCCAATTACTTTGTACTTTATTCATATTATTTATCAATATTTTTGGGGAATACACTAATTTAAATAAAATTCTATTCTGTTTTTGGATTATGTCACATTAACATTCTTTCCATTACATTAAACATAGATATACAATTGGTAACATTATAACTCAGATATAAAATTTAAAGGTTTGGTTTAACAATTAATTTGGGGCAATTTCTTTTGTCCAGTAATTATTTTTGTTTCTGATTCTTTTAATTAGGCATTGGGTATTCCAGGCAGAACGCTATTTGGCATTATCCTCCGAAGGTTACATATCCCCTTACTTGTGTCCATTTATGAAACATTCCTCGTGAATAAATATTTTAGCATTAAGGAATTTATTAATAAAAATATTGATGGAATTCCGGGCGTCTAAATAAATATAAATATCCCATTTAATTTCCTTTTTCTTATCAGTTTTGGCTTATTTTTAAAATCAATTCGGGGGTTATGGGGGTACCGTAATCTATTCTGTCAAATCCTGTTCTTCATGGGAGTAACTGTGGGCAGCCTTGGGATGGGCCGTGCGAAAGTGGAGATGGATGCTTTAACGTCTGGTTGGCTGGAACTTGATGCATTTGAGGACGGCTTTTATTGGGGAATATTTGGTGTGGGTGGATTTACCGTGCGCACAGTGTTGGTTCGTTCGTCGAACAGCTTTTTTGTGTCCGGAAGCCCAAGGAACCAGAACTGCGGAACGGTGGTAAATTTTCCGACATAACACGCTGGTGATCCAAAATCCCGCCATTTTATGCCTTGCGCCAGACGGAAGGGCAACCCCGGCATTGTACAAACTGGGGTTTCCCGGTTTGGGCTTGGAATGGGAAATTTCAACCTCCCCTTGATAATCGCGTTCGGTTCAGGGGTTCTGCCTGCTGGATAAGTTTTCCAAATCCCGTGGGAACGTCCCTGGAGACCCCCTTGAGGATGATCATCGCGCAGTCTGCGAAACCCGGGGTTTCGGTAAATCTGTGGAATTCTTCCGCGTTGTGGTGTCGTCTCTTTGCTCTGCGGTATCAATTCTACCTAAGTTTGTTTTAGTACAGCTTTGATTCTATTGGGGAGCCAAGCCCGGGTTCTTGGTTGATGTTGCGCCCCCAGGCCCGTGATGTCCTGCTTCGACTTGACGTCAAATTTAGGGAAACCATAATTTTTGGTTTTGTTAGGTGGGGAGTTTGAGGGTTGGTTTTTCGTTTTAACCGGTCTCTGGGGCTTCCGGCGCTACGGTATGCACATTCGCGTCGGCGGGGTTTGTACTGGAACAGCCAGCAGCGGCCGGGTAGGTTAAACCTTTCCGAACCTTGGCGAACGACGATCCTCCTTCAACCTTTCGACGGTGTTGGCGGGCTGGAGGGGTTGGTGGTGGTGGTTGTTAGTATTTCTCGTCTCCAGAGGTCTCGACGACCGGCGAATTTTCTGCTGCGGCGGCAGAAGGCCTTTTGTTAGCCGCCTGCTTTTGCCCCTAAATCCGCTGGTTTAATGGGGAACCGCGTGCGAACGGTGTCCAGGTTGTATCGGGCTGTGTCGTCCTCTGCTAAACACGGGCAAGGCAGTGGGGGGAAAAGGGAGCCATTTCTAATGTTTAAGACAAAAGGTTGTTTCTGGGTTGAAAATCCACCTGCTTTGAGGGGGGTAGGGGCAAACTGTTTTCCAGATATCCGCGTCTATTTGGTGCCGGGTGGTGTTTGATGAAGAAATCAGGAGGTTGGTTGAAGAGGTGAAGTGAATTTTGAAAAATTTGGGATTCAAGACGGTTTACTATGAAAATGGGAAATTCAATAACTGGAAAACCGGCAATGGATCTCCCGGAAATCCTTTAACTTGGTACCCAATTAGTTATTATTTGTTGCAAAATATCAGAACATAGGTGGACGGGTTTGAAAGATATCCGGAAAAATTAATTTTGAAAAAGGTTTACTTTTTGTGGCGGAAACCTAAGATTTGCTATAAAACGAAACTACTCAAAGGATGATGCCAAATTTGGTATTAAAAACGGGAAAAATTATTTTATTGAGAAATTTGGTGAAGAAACGAACAAGATTCATGAGTTAGAAATAATTTTGGGAAGAAGGAAGTTAGGTTAAGTTAGGTTAGGAGGTTTGGTGTGGGTGTCAGATCTCCCATCCCGGAGGTTGCCGGATAGGGCCCCCCCCAGATATGGGGTGCCGGCTTGGCCGGCGCGGACAAAAACCGACAGGGGTGCGCTCCCCGTTAAAGGGTGGAGATTTGGCGGGGCAGTTGCTCCCCAAATTGACCTGTTGGAGGCGGGCCTCAGGCCCTCGCCCCTGTACCCCTTTGTTAAAGAAGAAGGATGTGAGCCTTCACCCCCGCCCGAGTGCGCGGCCTCGCCGAGCGTGAATTTGGGAAAGAGCAAAAGGTAAGAAAAATAAAGGTATGAATCGTGTGGGGATTGGGGAAAGGGCAAAAAGCGAGATGTATGGGAATGGGAAGTCCCGAGGGAACGGTTGTATTTCGTTTCGGTTGTATTGCACTCGGTTTTGCCGAACACCGGGCGATCTCGGCCTTTGTGGGTGTCGTGGATCACGTTCGCGGCCTGCGGCAGTGCTGAGGGCTTCCTTGGGCCGGACCGCGAGGGACAAACCTTAAAAACCGTTAATCTCGGCGTTGGGGACGTGGCGTCGGTGCCTCAAAACGGGCTGGAACGGAACCTGGCGGCCCACCCAACCTTCCGCCCCCGGGTGGGCGGGTTTAGGTTGCCAAAGCGGTCCTTTCCGGTGGATTCGGTTTTACCCTGGTTTCGTGGGATTTAAAGGATAAATCAAAATAAACTCAAAACGAAGCAAGGATCCGGCAAAACACGGCATTGGCGAAAAACGCCACTTTTAAGGTCTTCCGGGCCCCGGGCCCCCCCCGGGGGGTTTCCGGGGGCCCCGGGAAAAGGGGGAACCCCCCCGGGGGGAAATTTCCCCAAATTCCCCCTTTTGGGAAAAGGGGGGAAAACCCCCTGGGGAAGGGGCCCCAAAAAGGGGGAATGTTGGGAAAAAAACCCCCGGGGGGGGGAAAAAAGAAAAAAAGGGAAGGGGGGGCCCCCCCGGGGGGGAAAGGGGGGGGGGAAAAAAACCCCCCCAAAAATTTCCCCCCCTTTTCCCCCGGAAAAACAAAAAAACCCCCCCCCTTTTTTTCCCCCCGGGAAAAAAAATTTTTGGGGGGTTCCCCATTTTTAAAATTAAAAACCCAAAGGGGGAAAAAAAAAAAAAAAAAAAAAAAAAAATTTTTTTTTTTTCCCCCCTTTTCCTTTTTCCCCCCCAAAAAAAATTTTTTCCCGCCCCTTTTTTTTTTTTTTCCCTTTTTTTTTGTTTTTTTTTCCGGGTTTTTTTTTTTTTTTTTTTTTTTTTTAAAAATTTTTTTTTTTTTTTCCCTTTTTTTTTTTTTTTTAAAATTTTTTTTTTAAATCTTTTTTTTTTTTTTTTTTTTTTTAAAATTTTTTTTAACCCTTTTTTTTTTTTTTTTTTAAAAAATTTCCTTTTTTCCCCTTTTTTTTTTTTTTCCCTTTTTTTTCCTTTTTTAAAATTTTCTTTTTTTTAAAAAAAAAAATTTTTTTTTTTTTTTTTTTTTTTTTTTCCCCTTTTTCCAAAGGAAATTTTGGGGCCCCTTTTTGGGTTTTCCCCCCCCCCCTTTTCCCCCCCGGGCCCCTTTAACCCGGGGGCCCCCCCCCCGGGGGGGGGGGGCAAAGGGGGGCCCTAAAAATTTTTTTTTTCCCCCCCCCCCCGGGCCCCGGGCCCTTCCTTTCCGGGTTTTTTTCCCCCCCGGGGCCCCCCCTTTAAACCCGAAGGGGGAAAAGGCCGGGGGGTTTTTAAAAACCCCCCCCGCCTTTTCCCCAAATTTCCCCCCCGGGGGGCCCCAAAGGCCCGGGGTTTTTCCCGGAAACCCCCTTTCCGGGGGGGAAAATTTTTTAAAAAAACCCCAAACCAAATTTAAGGGGCCCCCAAAAATTTGGGAAACCCCCCCCGGGGGGGGGGGGCCCCCCTCCCCCAAACCCCGGGGGGGAAAAAAATTTTTTTTGGGGGGGGGGTTTTGGGCCCCTTCCCCCGGAAAAAAACCCGGGGGGGGGGGAAAAGGGGGGGGGGTTTAAGGGGGGAAAAAAGGGCCCCCGGTGAAACCAAACCCCCCCCCCCCCCTTCCCCCCGGGGGGGGGCCCCGGGCCCCCCTTTTTTTTGGGGGGGCCCCCTCCCCGGGGAAAAAAAAAAAAAAAAAAATTTGGGGGGGGGGGAAAACCCCAAAAAAAAAAAGGGGGGCCGGGGGGAAAGGGCCCCCAAAAAAAACCCCTTGGAACCCGCAAAAAGGGGCCAACCCCGGGGGGGGGGGGGGTTTGGGGGCCCAACGTTTGGGGGGTTTTGGCCCCGGGGGTTTGGGGGCCCCCCCCGGGGGGGGGGGCCCCCCCCGGGCCCCCCAAAAACCCCGGGGGGGCCAATTTGGGGGGGGCCCCCCGGTTTTCCCCCCTTTTCCCCCCCGGGGGGGGGGGTGGGGCCCCCGGGGGGGCCCCCCCCCGGGGGGCCGGGGGGGGGCCCCCAAACCCAAGCCCCAAAAAAAAGGGGGGGGGGGAAAAAAAAAAGGGGGGGGGGGAAAAAAAGGGCCGGGGGGCCCCCCGGGGGAAATTCCCGGGGCCAACCCGGCCCGGGGGCCCCGGGGGGGGGCCCCCCCCCAAAAGGGCCCAAAAGGGGGGGGCCCGGGGGGGGGGCCCCCCCCTGGGAAGGGGGGGGTTTTTCCCCCCGGAAAACCCCCGGGGGGCCTTTTCCCCCCCCCAAAAAAAAAAAAAAAAAGGGGGGGGGGGCCCCCCCCCGGGGGGGCCCGGGGGGGCCCCCCCCGGGGGGGAAAAAGGGGGGGGGGGTTTTTTTTTTTTTCCCCCCCAAAAAATTCCCGGCCCCGGGGGGTTTCCGGGGGCCCTTTTCCCGGGAAAGGGGGCTGGGGGTTTAACCCCCGGGGAAATGGAGGGCCCGGGGGTCCCCGGGGGGCCCTTGGAATTTGGGCCGGGCCCTTTTTTAAAAAACCCCGGGGGCCCCGGGGTGGGTTTTTTTCCCCCCCCCCGCCCCGGGGGGTTTTGGGCCCGGGGAAAGGGCCTTTTCCCAACCACGGGGGTTTCCCCCCCCGGGGCCCGGGCCCGGGGGGGGGGCCCCCCGGGGGAAGGCTGCGGGGGGGGCCCCCAAATTCCCCGGGGTTTGCCCCCGGGGGAAAAGGGGGGGGGGTTCCCCGGGGCCCCCCCCGGAAACGGGAAAGGGGAAAAGGGGGGGGGGGGGAAGGGCCCCCCCTTTTTTCCCCGGAAGGGCCCCCGGGGGGTTTCCCCCCCAAAAATGGGCCCGTTTTTCCCGGGGGGGGGGGCCTTTGGGGGGGGGCCCCCCCCCCCCCTTTAAAAACTTTTTTTGGGCGGTTTGGGGGTTTGGGGGGGGGGGCCCCCCTTGGGGGGGGGGATTTGGGCCCCCAAAAATTTTTTTTTGGGGCCCGGGGGTTTAAAAATTTCCGGGAGGGGCCCCCCCTTCCCGGGGGGGGGGGAAAAAAATTTTTTTTTTAAAAAAAAAAGGGGGGGGGGTTTTTGGGGGTTGGGGGGCCCCTTTTCGGGGCCCCCCCCCCCGGGGGGCCCCGGGTTTTTAAAGGGGGCCGGGAAAAAGGGGGGGGGGGTTTCCCCCCGGGGCCGGTTTCCCGGGGGGGGGGTTTTTGGCCCTTAACCCCCCCCCCCCCCCGGGGCGGGGCCCCCAAATTTGGGCCCCCCTTTTGGGGGGGGGGGGCCCCCCCCCGGGGTTTAATTTAAGGGGGGGGCCCCTTTTGGGTTGGGGGGGGGGGGGTTTTTGGGGGGGGCCCGGGTTTCCCGGGCCCCCCTTCCCCCGGGGGGACCCGGGAAAAAATTTTGGGGGGGGGGAAAAAAATTGGGGGGGGGGGGGGAAAAAAAAAACCCCCCCCCCCCCCCCGGGAAAAAAGGGGGGTTTGGCCGGGAAAACCCCGGGGAAAGGAACCCCGTTTGGGGGGGGGCCCCGGGGGGGAAAAAGGGGGCCCCCCGGGCCCCCAAACCCGGAGGCCCGGCCCAATTGGGCCGGGGGCCCGGGTTTTGGGGCCCCCGGGGGTTGGGGGGGGGAAGGGCCCCGGGGACCCAAGGGGAAAAAATTCCGGCCCCCGGGGGGCCCGGGGGGGGGGGAAGGGCCCCCCCCGGGGCCCTTTTTTGGGGGGGGGGCCCCGGGGCCGCCCCTTTCAAAAAAGGGGGGTTTTTTTCCCTTTCCCCGGGGAAGAAGGCCCCCCCGGGGGGCCCCCCCCTTCCCCCCGGGGTTTTGGGGGGGAAACTTTGGGCCCGGGGCCCCCCCGGGGCCCCCCCGGGGGGGAGGGGCCGGGGGGGGGGGGGGGGGGGCCCCCTGGGGGGGGGTTTTGGGGGGCCCGGGAAAAAGGTTCCCCCCCCCCCGGCCTTTTAAACCCGGGGGCCCCCCCCTTTTTTCCCCGGGGGCCCCCGGGGGGGGGGGGGGCCCGGGGCCCGGGTAAAGGGGAACCCCCCCGGGGGCCCCCCTTTGGGGCCCCGGGGGGCCGGGTTGGGGAAAGGGGGGGGGGGGGTTTCCCCCCGGGGGGCCCCCGGAAAAAGGGCCCCCCCGGGCCCAACTTTTCCCCCCTTCCCCGGGGGCCCCCGGGGGGGTTTTTTAAACCCCGGGGGGGGCCCCAAAACCCCGGGCCCCCTTTTTTTGGGGGGCCCCCCCGGGAAAAAAAAAAAAAAAGGGGGGGGTTTGGGGGGGGGGGGGTTTTTGGGTTTCCCCCGGGCCGGCCGGGGGGGGGGGGGGGTGGGGCGGGCCCCGGCCCCCAAAAAAAGTTTGGGGGGAAAAAAAAAAAAAAAAAAAAAAAAAAAAAAAAAGGGGGGGCCCTTTTTAAAAAAAAATTTAAAAAAAAAAAAAATTTTTTTCCCGGGGGGGGCCTTTGGGGAAAGGGGCGGGGGGGGTTTGGGGGGGAAAAACCCCCCAAAAAAATTTTTTTTCCCGGGGTGGGCCCCCCTTTTCCCCCCCCCGGGGGGGGGGGGGGGGGGGGGAAACCGGGGGGGGGCCCCCCAAGGGGGAAAAACAGGTTTTAAAACCCCGGGTTTAAAGGGGGAAAAAAACCCCAATTTTTCCCCCCAACCCGGGGGGGCCCCCCTTTGGGGCCCCGGGGGGGGGTTCCCCAAAAAAAAACCCCCAAAAAAAGGGGGCCCCGGGGGGGTTCCCCCCCGGGGGGGCCCCGGGGGGGAAAAACCAATTTCCCCGGGTTTAAAAAACCAAATTTTGGGGGGGGGGGGGGGGGGAAAAAAAAAAATTTCTTGGAAGGGGGGAAGGGAAAAGGGGGGGCCCCGGGAAACTGGGCCCCCGGGGGGGGCCTTAAAAAGGGGGGGGCCCCCCCCTTTTTTTCGGGGGCCCCAAAACCCGGGCCCCCCGGGAATTTTTAAGGGAAACCCGGGTTTTTTTGGGGGGCGGGCCCCCAAAAAAAGGGGGGGGGGGCCACCTTTTAAAAACCCCCCGGGGGCCCGGGCCCCCGGGGGGGGCCCGGGGGGCCCCAAAGGGGGGCCCCCCCTTTTGGGCCTTCCTAAAACCCCCTTTTTGGGGGGTTGGGTTTTTTTTAAAAAAAAAAAAAAAAAGGGGGGGGGGGGTTCCCGGGGATTTCCCTTTGGGGGGCCCCAAAAAAAAGGGGGGGCCCTTTTTTGGGCCCAAAACCCCGGGGGGGGGGGCCCAAGGGGGAAAAGGTGGGGGGGGGGGGGTTTTTGAAACCCCCCGGGGGGGCCCCCCCAAAAAAAAAAAGGGAAAAAAAAAAAAAAAAAAAAAAAAAAAAAAAAAAAATTTAAAAAAAAAAAAAACCCTTTTAAAAATTTGGGGGGAAAAAAAAAAAAAAACCCCCCCCCCCGGGGGAAAGGGGGCCTTGTACTCTGCTGAGGGCGAAACCGGAGTTCTTAAAGCTAATGTTACGTCTCCAGGCCTCGATAATATCCTGCTTAGATTTTACTTCCGTTTTCGCGGAGACGATAATGGCCGGTTTGGTAGGTGGATGCCTTTGAGTTTGGGGTGCCTGTGCGGTTGCGGCTGGTGCTGGTTTTTGGGGTCTTAACGCTGCAGCTTGTGCGTAAGATGGGCTGGCTTTGCGATGGAGCGGTCAGCGGCGTTGTTGTTGTCCTAAGCCACTTGAGTTCTTTTCTTACGCAAGCAACAATCTCTCCTTCAATCCCTCGGTAGTGGCGGCAGAAGGCGGCGAGGGGGCTGATGGTGGTGTCAGTGTGAGCGTCGTCTCCAACACTCTCGTCGCCCTGCGAATTTCCTCCGCTGCAGAGCAGATGAGCCTCTTGTTGGCTGCGGTGACGCTCTTTCCCTCGGTGACGGCGGTTGTGATGCAGGAAACAAGCTTACGGACTGTGTCTAAATATGTTTCCCTGCTATTTATATCCTCTGCAGACGCGGGTAATGGAGTTTCAGTCGTTATGGGAGCCATTCATAAAGTTTACGAGCAAATAATATTTTTACTGTTGATGAAATTCCACCTAAGCTTTGAGGTAAGGGTGGGAGGGTGGGCAAATTTTTCTGTTTTTTCGCAGATATCGCGTCTATTTGGTGCGGGTGGTGTTGGCGATGAAGAATTAGGAGGATTTGTGCAGAAAAGGTGAGTGAATTTTGAAAAATAGGGATTCTAAGACGGATTTACTATGAAAAATGGGAGAATTGCGATAACTCCAAAACTATGCAATGGATCTCGCCGAAATCACTTTAACTGGGTAGTACTAATTAGTTTTTATTATGTTGCAAAATGTCAGAACAGTAGGTGTGACGGTTTGAAAGATATCGAAAAAATTAATTTTGAAAAGTGGACTTTGTATGGCGGAAACTAAGAATTGCTATAAAACTGAAACTATAGAACGGATGAAGCTATATTTGGTATTAAAATGCAGGGAAAAATTGGTTCTAATTATTGAGAAAGTTTGGTGAAGAACAAAGAAGATCGCTATGAGTTAGAGATATTTTTGGAATGGTTAGGTTAGGTTAGGTTAGGTTAGGTTAGGTTAGGTTAGGTTCCCCGAACAGGTTCTCACTTTGTCGTAGCGGTGGGGCTCAGTACCTGCGCTTGGCCCAGCCGCGGGGAAGCTAAGAGGAACCTGGCCGGCCTGTGGTGCAAGGCCGGCCGTGGAGGAGGCTGCTCCAAGCGGGCTGAACAAGCCCGCTTTGGATGCGCCTAAGGAGGGTGCGAGGGACGGGTTGCAGGAGGTAGGTGTGCCGCCCTTCCTGTCCTTCGCAACCAAGGTGGAGTCGGGGAAGAGGAGTGTCGGTATTCCGTAGGCCACTCTCCGTATTCTCCGCGACTCGGCGCCGCACCGCTGATGCGGTGTGGAGGGGCCGTGGGAGGAGGGACATTCGGCATGGTGTCGTCGATCTCTCCTCCTTCTGCGGCCGAAATGGAGCTAGCGGCGGAGCGTAACATCTGAGCCGCCGCTGGGGGCTAGGAGTTTGGTCCTTGCGTGGTCAGGGAACTCCTAGCTCCCATGGCCCCCGAGTAACAGATTCGGGGGAATCTGTTACCAAACTACAGGGGCCGAGACGAAGGGCGCGCTAGTTCCGACGCGCCCAGAGGGAGGCAGATGGCCGTAGGGCCGAGATGGGGCTGCTTCGGCGGCCAGCGCTGGTGGGGTTGCAGATGAGTGCAAAACGTTCCTGTGACCCCACCTAAAGGCGTCAGGAAGGAACAACGTGGTGGTTTTAGTCGGTGCGAGTCCGACATAACCCGTCTTTGCCCCCGCGAGGACGGGTATGCGTAGGCATTTCCCCACGGTAAAAAAAAAAAAAAAAAAAAAGGTTAGGTTAGGTTAGGTTAGGTTCCCCCCGAACAGGTTCCCGCTTTGTCGTAGCGGTGGGGCTCAGTACCTGCGGCTTGGTCATGCGCGGGAAGCTAAGAGAACCTGGCCGGCCTGAGGTGTAAGGCCGGCCGTGGAGGAGGCTGCACCAAGCGGGCTGAATAAGCCCGCTTTGGATCGCCTTTAGAGGTGCGGAGGGACGGTTGCAGGAGGTAGACGCCGCCCTTCCTGTCTCTCGCAACCAAGGTGGAGTCGCGGGGAAGAGGAGTGTCGGTATTCCGTAGGCGCTCTCCCTATCCTCCCGACTCGGCGGGGCGCACACGCTAATGCGGTGTGGAGGGGCCGTGGGAGGGGGACGTCCGGCATGGTATCGTCGATCTCTCCTCCTCTGCGGCCGAAATGGAGCCAGCGGCGGAGCGTAACATCTGAGCCGCCGCTGGGGGCTGGGAGTTTGTCCTGCGTGGTCAGGGAACTCCCTCAGGTTCGAGTAACAGATTCGGGAATCTGTTACCGAACCAAGGCCGAGACGAAGGGCGCGTTAGTTCCGACGCCGCCTGAGGGAGGCAGATGGCCAAGTCCGGAATGGGCTGTGGCGGCCAGCGCGGTGGGTGAGATGAGTGCAAACGTTCTGGCTTCCACCAAAAGCGGCCAGGAAGGGACAACGTGGTGGTTTTAGTCGGTGCGAGTCGACATAACCCGTCTTAGCCCCCGGGGACGGGTTGGCCGTAGGCATTTCCCAAAAAAAAAAAAAAGGTTAGGTTAGGTTAGGAGGAAGGAGTTAGGAAGGTTAGGTTAGGGGGTTCCCCGAACAGGTCCCCGTCGGGCGGTGGCTCAGACCTGCGGCTTTCTGGCGCGGGGGAAGCAGAACCCTGGCCAGGCCTGGTGGGCAGGCCGTGGAGGAGGTTGCTCCAAGCGGCTGAACAAGCCCCTTGGATGCGCCTTTAGAGGTGCGAGGGACGGCTGCAGGAGTGTGTGCCGCCCTTCCTGTTCTCGCAACCAAGGTGGAGTCGCGGGAAGAGGGTCGGTATTCCGTAGGCCGCCTCCTATCCTCCGCACGAAGGGGCCGCACCGCTGATGCGGTGTGGAGGGGCCGTGGAGGGGGAATTCGGCAGGTGCGTCGATCTCCTCCTTCTACGGCCGTAATGGAGCAGCGGCGGAGCAACATCCGCCGCCGCCGGGGCTGGAGTTTGTCCTGCGGTCAGGGGAACCCTGACCCCATGGTTTGAGTAACAGACCTGGGGAGCTGTTACCAACACGGGGCCGAGACGAAGGGCGCGCTAGTTGAGCGCCCAGGGAGGCAGATGGCCGTAAGGCCGAGATGGGTTGCCCGGCCAGCGCCGGTGGGTTGCAGAGAGTGCAAAAGTTCGTGACCCCACCCTAAAGGCGGCAGGAAGGAACAACGGTGGTTTTATGGTGCGAGTCCGACATAACCCGTCTTTGCCCGGAGGACGGGTATGGATTCCATGAAAAAAAAAAAAAAAAAAGAAGAAAAGGGAAGGTAGGAAGGTTAGGTTGGAGTGGTTAGTTAGGGAAGAATGGTTAGGTTAGGTTTTTTTTCTGTCTACCTCCAAACATCTTGGTCGAGTTCCAGTTTACGGTTCCTTTCTTTCCAGTTCCTCGCCATCATTCCTCCTACTCCATTCTTCATACTTGCTTTCTTAATTCTTCATCTATCACAACTTTTCTGGTGGGACCGCTACATAACTCATTCTAATCGATGCTATCTTTTATTTATTATTTATTTTAATTTTAAAACACAGGTTAAATAATTTCGAGCAAAAACAACGACATCTTATTTACAATTTTGACTTGATCATCTTTATAATCTTGTATACAATTTTTATTTCAATTGTTATCTTAGATCTAGTATTACAATTTTCTTTATCTATCTTATAATTATTTGTAAACAGTTTTTGCAATATTTAAACTATTGTGACAATTTACTTAAATCCCTTATAATTATTTGAAACAATTTGATTAATATTTTTAAATCTATTTATATACAATTTAATTATGTTCTTATATCTATCTTATTACTAACAGTTTTATATTTATACAAGTTTAGCTTTTTATATCTGTTTTATATTTTACATATTTATTTACAGATACAGTATTTTTGTCGTTCAGTTTGTGCTCATCATGCCTTTGTCGTTCACCAGATTCTATACGCCAGAAGGATCTGCTGGACTTTAGCATATGCTGAGAGCGCAGCTCGTCCCATTTCGACGTATCGGACAGTCTTCAACGCGTCCCTTGTCGTCCACCTTGAACGGACACAGTTTTGGCAACTCGGGTTATTCGCTGGGTGGACACCTGACTTGCGAGGACCGCCATGGCTGCAAAGATCCGTTGACTCGGCAGAACCGCTACCGTGGCCGTAGCCCGCCAACGTGTACCTGACTAATGGCGTCTGGTCTTCGGCCTGACCTTTGTAGGTCGATGAACCCTTCCAGCCATCGTGACCCTCGCCATACCTGTCGAGAGACGCTGATGAAACTACGGGTGGTATTAGGTTTGTCTTTCCTGTACTTGATGGAGACCCTGCTTTCTCCCTGTCGAGGTCGTGAAAGACATCCGATTCTGATTTCAGGGCTTGACAATATCGTCGTCGGAATTATCCTACGACATCCTGAGAATCGAAGCGGCCTCTATTCTTCACTCTCGATGATGAGGTCCGCAGATCTCCTTCGTCTGTCTTCGCTTTACTGCGTTCCTCTTAGTGCCGAAACCCATTATACCTTCTGGTCTTCGCCTTCTCACCCTTTGACCGTCACCAGCCCTTTGGCGTCGATCGCGTTGCGAATTTTCCCCAATATTTCCTCCTGTGTCTATTCCGGATTTTCGGTGACCACATTGAGTGCAGCGGTGTGCCTGCGTGATGACTTCCATTATGATTGGCCGTCACGCTAGCATAGGTAGCTGTCTCTTGCATGGTCACCTTGTGCGAATTAATTGCCTCTTTCAGTTCGGTATAATTGCATTTGACTGTAGCAACAGCCGTTGTCTCTTCTATCTTAGCCACCCAGTTTGGTCGACGCTGACCGTCGTTGTGGCGTCATCGGCGGCTATGTGGCTCTGCTGATCTGGTCTTTCCAGCGGTTTTAAAGCCTGTTCGACTCCTTCACCAGTTGGTAAAGGCGTTCTACTGACTCTACCACGGCGTTTTTAATCTCGGTCTTAGTGTTCGCTAGCATTGATCTGCGTCTTGGTCTGCATGACGGCAGGCTTCGCCTCTGCTGTGCGGTCACTAAAACGACTACCTTGCGCCTGTGTAACCTGCTCTGGGCTTACTGTGCCAGCCTCTGTGTGTTCGGTCCGATCATGTTGGAGGTATATGCAGAGTCATAAATGATAATTATACGTTAGATCTAAAACAGTGACAAAGGAAGCGATGTGGCAGAAAGAATAATTTTGAAAATAAAGTTTAACGTTTTTATAAAATTAAATATTTAAAACTAATAGTTGAAGGTTTTAAAACATAGACTATATTAGGTTATAGTTTAACAATTTGAGATAATAAATTAAAAAAAAGCAATAGAATTTGAATTAAAGATTTTAAAAAGGAAATTTTCAAAATTTAAATTAGCTTTAACTCGGTCTGGTGGATTTAATATTAAAAATTTTTTGTGTTTGGAGCATTTATTTCGGCCAATAATGTAAAATATAAAAATAAAATTTACTTAAACAAAAAGGAAAAAAGTTTGAAATTACTATAACTGTATGAATTTTTGTGTTTTTGCCATAACTTGGTTGTTAAAAAATTTAAAATTTGAGAAAAGCATTAAAAGTTTATAGGAATCTAATTAAAACTGGTGGTTATCCTTAAAATTGAAAATTATTTAAAGTTAAATTTTTGGTTATGTTTTTTAAAAGTCTATTCTCGGCTTCCATCAACCTATTTTTAGATCCGAAAACCTCCGCTCCACTGGTTCTATCCTAGCCAAATTGGGTGCCAAGCCGGGTTTGCAGGGCACGCCAGTGTTTTCTAATTTTCCAGTTTTCTCCGCCGTTTTTGGGAAAAGGAAACTTGAGGCAGGAGGGTTCCCGCTGAATGACGGTTGGGGTCGTCTCAAAACTGGCGCCCCAGCCAAAACTGTCTTAAATTTATTTTTCTTCCCAACTTTTTACCTTTTTCCCTTTTTAAAACTATTTTCACCCTCGGGCAAACAGCGCGCATCCAACGATATATAATACGTACCCTTTTTTTTGACCATTTTTCGAATTTTTGAACGCGGGCACTTCAAAAGCTGGGTCCTCGACAACGGCACGACGGTTAAGGAGGGAAGGAGAGGTTAGGTTGGTTAGGTTAGGTTAGGTTAGGTTGGTTAGGTTGTTGGGGTTAGGGGGTTAGGTTAGGTTTTTTTTTTTTTTTTTTTCTCACTACTTTCCAACCTGGGGATACCTTTCTTTCCAGTTCTCGCCATCATTCCTCCACCCATTCTTTACTTTGTCTTTCTTACACTTCATCTATCAAACTTTTCTGGGTGGATTCCCAGTAAACCATTCTAATCTATCCTCTTTTTTGTTTAATTTCAATTTTTAAAAAAGGGGAAAAAATTTGTAGCAAACAACAAACGACATCTTTTTTAATTTTACATATCTATCTTATACCTACAATACAATTTTCATTTCCAATTTTTCTTAGACTAGTATTACAATTTTTATATCTATCTATAACCCTTGTATATAATTTTGATTTGGTTCATCTTAGATTTATTACAATTTTTCTTATATCTATCTTATAACACTTGTTTACAATTTTTGTTTTATATATTTTAAATCTATTAAAGTTTATTTAAATCACCTTATATTTATTTGTAATTAATTTTACATTAATATTTTTTTAAGTCTATTATAAAAAATTTCCTTTATTTATTTTATATACAATTTCAATGTATGTCTTTATATCTATCTTTTTATAACAAGTTGATATTTATCTTATAGCAACTTAGTATCTATTTTTATTTTTAAATATTTATTTAGCTTTATTTTTTTTAAAAACCCGGGTCATCAATCCTGTCAACCAGACCCCAACCGGGAAAGGACGCGGCCGCCCCAGCTTTGCTGTAGTAAGCGGGCCACCGTCCCATTTCCTCGTATCGGCAGCTGAACGCAGCGCCTTTCGTCCAGAACGGGACACAGTTTTGGCAACTCGGGGTTTGTTCCCGGGAGTCAGGACCTGACTTCGGGGCCGCCAAGTGACGCAAAGATCCGTCGACCGGCAGAACCGCTTTCGGCGTACCCAGGCAACGTGACTGGACAATCGTCTGGCCCTCTCACTCTTTGAAGGTTGGGGACCCTTCCATGACCCCTCGATCTGTTGGAGACACTGATGAACATGGGTGGTGAGGGTTTTTGTTTCTTCACATGGAATCCCCTCCCCGCGAGGTCGGAAAAATCCCGATTCTGATTTCGGGCTTTGACAAATCGTCGGAATCTGATGAATCCCGAGAACGGAAGCGGGTCTCTTGTTCACTTCCTGATGATGAGGTCCCGATCTCCCTTCAAGTCTGCTCTTCGCTTTTGTGCTTCTTTTTGTCCAAAACCCATGATAACCCTTGCTTTGCCTTTCCCCTTTGGACCCCCCAACCCTCTTTAAATCGGGTTGCGTTTTCCCAATATTTCTCCCTGTGTCTATTCCGGATTTTCACCACATTGGGGGTGGTGCCTGCGTGGCGACTTCCGCCTGATTGGCCGTCACCAGCATGGTGCTGCCTCCTTATGGTCACCCGGGAATTGATTGTCTTTTCAGCTCTTCATAATTGCATTTGATTTGGGCAACACCGTGTTTCTTCATCCTTCCACCCAGTGTTTCACGACCGTCGATGTGGGTCGCAGCTGGTATGGCTCTGCTGATCTGGCTTTAGCGGTTTTTTGCCAGTTCGGACCTTCCCAGGGTAAAGGCGTTCACTGACTCACCACGGCGTTTTAATCTCGGTCGGTTTCCCGAAGGGTTAACTGCGTCTGGTTGCAAGGGCAGGCCTTCGCCCCTTCCGGTCACTAAAACGACCCCTTGCCTTGGTAACCTGCCTGCTGGGCTTCCCAGCCGTGGATCAGCTGATCATTTGAAAGCAGCAGACAAAATCATATGGTTTAAAGAACTGGGTTTATGAAGAATGGGAAAAGTAATTTTGAAAATAAAGTTAAACGGTTTTTATAAAATTAATTATCCTAAAATAATAGTTGCAGGTTTTGAAACTTTTAAGATATATAAAGTGTGAAGGTTCAATTTCAGATAAAAATTAATAAAAAGCCAAAATTTTGAATTATAAAGATTTTGCAAAATTTAAATTATATAATTTTGTCGGTGATTCTAATATTAAAAATTTTTTGCGAGCATTTATTTTTTGGCCTTAATAATATAAAATATAAAAAAAAAATTAAGAAAAAAAGGAAAAAGTTTAAAAGTAAAACTTTTGGGAATTTTGTTTTCTATAACCCAAGGGTTACTTAAAAAATTTAAATTTTAAAAATTTAATAATTAGGTTCTACAATATTCTAATTAAAACTAGTCGTTGTCGTTTAAAAATTTGAATTAAAATTATTTTTAAAAAATTTTGAGGTTAATTTTTTTCAAGTCATAACTCGGCTTCCACCAACCTTTTCAGATCCAAAAAGGCCCGGCCCACCGTGTCCATCCAGCCGCAATTGAAATGCGCAAGTTTCGGGTTTGGGGCACGGCCATTTTTGGGTTTTCGTTTTCCCCCCTTTCTTGCGGTTAAAACCCAGGACATGGGGATCCAAGGGCCTCGAATAAAGAGAAAAAGGGTCTCGTAGAAAATGGGCCGCACCAAAAACCGTCTTTAAATTGGGTTTTCCACAACTTTTTTATTTTTCCTTTTTGAAAACGCCAAATCCGAAAAGGGCACATCAGGCGCATCTAAGATAATCACCCCTTTGTTTTCACTTTTGACCACTTTTAGAATTTTTGAACGGGAGCGCTTCCGTGGCGTCCTCGACAACGGGCAGACGAGACTGGGTTAAGGGAGGTTGTTAGGTTAGGGAGGGGAAAGGGTTAGGTTAGTTGGGTTAGGTTGGGGGTTTTTTTTTTTTTTTTTTTTTTTTTCATCCCTCCAACAAACGGTTTATCAACGTTCATTTCATACCAGTTCTCCAGCCTCCACTTATATCCGATACCATCTTTCTTCATCCCATCATCATTTTAATTCTTGGGACGCTACTTTAGCTAGTCTAGTCCATCTTATTTTTTATTTTTTAAGATTAATTACAGGTAAAAAAAAAACAATTTAAATCTTATTAATTAACAATTTTTTGTTATATTAACTTATATTTAATTTTACATTACCTGTTCTTATATCATCTTTATTCTATTTCCAAAACATTTGTACTTAATTTAACATATCTAGTTTTACAAAATATTTAACAAAATAAATTGTTGTTTTTTACGATTTTAATTTTTGACCCTTTAATACAAAATTTAAAAATACTTTCTATCTTTCTACAATATTCCCATTTCCCAAAATTTTTGATTAATTTTGACCAATTCTAATCTTTTAATTTTGTACCGCAAACAGAATTGTGGGACTGTTTTTTTCGGTAATAGAGGGGCCTTCATTTAAAACGGTTTGTACCGAGAACCCGCCCTGTCATAATTTGTGGATTTGGCGAACCATTTTCTGGTCGTCGGTACGCTGCCACATCAGGGGAAGACTTAGGACTGATGCAGGTCTCCTGTTTATTCCGGTTCATCTCGGTGGGTGTTAATGTTCGCTTTGGGGGAGACCGGAGACTTAATCTGGCCTGTTTGGACCCAAAGGAGCTTTGCGCTGGTAGTTTTTTGCCTTCCCCCCTCATGGGCCTTGATCCGAAAACAAATCTTCCCCGGGAGATGCTGTTTTGTATTCTCTCTACGCTAGAGGATGGAGGCAACATAGTTTAACCGCTTAGAGCTGCCAAGTCGCCGAGACCCCAAAGGGCCTGAATGACTAGGATTACACGGGCCTTTGCGTGGGCCAAGCCGGGCCTTTTCCAGCAATACCCGGAAAAATTTAAACTTGTTTCGGTCTTGCGTTCCAACGGACACGGCAGGCCACTTTGTCAATCTTGCTTCCGTCGGTATATTTAATTCTGCTTGTTTTGGTCCAGTTGTTCTTGGTTTTCCAGGTTCGGCCAGCTGATGCCTGGCGGGGTTGGGACCTCCAGGGGCGGAGGCCACTCGTTCGATCTCCTTCCGCAAGCTCCAGTGGCATCTCTTAGTTTGTTGGGGGGGCTACCACCTGAGGTCAAGAGGAAGATCCCAGACAAGGCAGTGCAGAGTTCAGGAGATCGTCGAAGCCTTACAGATCTTCTTGTTATCCCGCGTTGACGATTTGGAGCCTTGATGGTCATTTGCTTTCCGCCGCTGGTGCCCACACGCTGGGCAAAAAGATGAGGGCCTATAGGGCCGATTATTATTCTAACACTGGGATGAAGACCCAGCTCCCTTCCCGCTCTAGAGGTTTTGTAAATCCGAGGCCTTTTTCAAACGTTCACGTGACTGTTAAGTCATTTTTTTTGACACCAAGGAGTTTTATTTCCGGACTAATATCATCCCCCATCTTCAGACATGGGATCTATTTCAATTTCCGGTTATAACCATCGCGTTTGTTTTATGGGGAGCAAAGATTTATTTTAATACCCCATGTCTGAACAGGAACGAATTAACGTCCTTGGGCCTCCAGTTTGGGCACCATCGAAACAAGACGAATTCATCCGCGAAAGCCGAAGTACTCACCCCTGTTTTGCAAACTTTTAGGGGGGCAGGGAGAAGGTTCCATAAAATCGGCCTCCGTGGAACCGAACACATCCCTCAGGTTGTCCTTGGCACCCTTCCTGCGACCTCACCACCCCTTCGTTATTCAGGTAACTTCGAAACCTTCCTGATGTTCAAGGAATTTTTCCTCAGCCAAGGTTTTATGGCCACCGGCCCTCGAAGGCCCCTTATATCTAAAAGACCAATTAACTTTTTTCTTAACTTTTATTAATTCCATCAGATTATACAAGTCCCCGGGCTTTCGGGGAGAACCCGGGGAGTATTTTTTGGAGAGGTAAGAGGCGGGCACCCAAATCTTTCATAGTTTTAAAGTTGGAAGGCCACCGCCTTATCCTTAGGGTGGAGAAAGGACTTTCCCCGGCTTTAACACCACGACGTCCTTTTTCCAAAATTCGGGAAAAGATGGACCCAAACATTGTTTAAAAAAGTAAGGAATAATTCATTGGCTCCTGAGACCTGTTCAAACCCGAAAGCCATCCCCCTGGGGCCCTTCGGATTAAAAGCTCCAGCCTGTTTGTTTTTCCATTTAAAGGTATCCCGTATCAGTTTTTTGGTTGTTCCCTTTCCTTTTGCTCGTTTGATGGTGGCGAGCACCATCTGACGTCCTTTGGGGAAATGTCTCTGCGGTTAGGTTAGGGGGGGGTTAGGTTAGGAGGTTAGGTTAGGTTCCGGGCACCAGGAGTGTTCCACGAGGACCCAGCCGGCCCAAAAAGGGGTGGGCGGAAGAAGAGGGGCGACCAGCCCCTTCAGAGAGATGACCGGGCGTTTTTTGAAACCCCCACCCGGACATTGAGATCACGGTCGAGCAGGGCAGCCACGGACCCCCACCGACTGGTCCTGTTGGCAAAAACCAGAAGGCCGGCAGGGCGTGCGGAAAAAAGACCGCACGCCGAGGAAGGTGAGGGCCGGAGGGACAAGAGGGTGGAGGAGGATGCCTTAAGGGGAGGATGGGGAGATGGCGCTCGAAACGGATCATCTCCCAGGTTGAAAAGATCCCAACCTGGGGCCCTTTCGGCGTGCCCTTTAAAGATTGCCCTTAAAACAGTCGGTGGAATATCAGCCGCCCCCAGTCGGCCGAGATACGGAAGACTTGACAAAAGGGTTGGAAGCGAGTTGAGGCTCCGAGGAGGAGGTGCGGGTCAAGGCCGCGAGAAAGAGAACCGGGTGGCCGGGAATGGCGTCCACTTGAGGGACGAACCACGTCGAACAAATACGCGGCGCTCATCGTGACATGGTGGGCTTTTGGTCACCCGCGACGAATCGCGGCCCCCCGCCCCTGCTGGCCGGAAAAGGG
>JAGSMT010000757.1:0-43480 GCA_029286875.1 Lamproptera curius | reverse complement strand
CTTGTTATTATGCATGTGTGTGATCTTGAGTACAAATCGTATTTTGAACAAGATTTTGGACGTTTAGGCCTTATTAGCGGACATGGTCTTTAATACCCGCATGTACTCACTTCACGGACATTCCACCTTTTTCACGCGGACGAAGTCGCAGCAATAAAAACAAATGTTTTTCATTTAGTCAAGACATACATAATGTAATTAAAGTTTCTTTTTTTGAATTTTAAGGTAGGGACCAGTTTAGAATTAATACTAACACTAGTATTTTCAAGGTTAAGCCTTTTTCTATCAGAACGGCAGTACTATATATAGCACCTTGCGACATTGAGGTACGGTAGAAAAGACTCTTCTAATGTTGCCACCAAATAGCAATAAATCTCTTGATGTTTTTAACATTGATAACAAATAACGGCTTTCACTAGGTTCTATCTCTTTTGTGAAATAATGTATAAATTCGGAAACAAGGATTATTTTAACCAAAGTATTAATAGTTTTTTGTAGTATAGGGGGATAACAGCATGCTCTCTGCGCATAACTGACTTGCGATTTCTGTCAGTGCATTTTAAATCTCTCGATACCTATCAAGGTATTCATTTTATTAGTCGATCTTTTAAAAAAAGTTTTATGTACATAGAATGAAGATTTTTAACGCATTTACTCCTTGGAAGCCCAGTTTATACATAAAAAATTATATAAACAAAATTAGTATAAACTAAGGGAAGGAACAACTATTCGAAAATAAAGTCTGTACATTTACGGAATGCGAGTCCTAAACTTGTACACTCAGTTGAATTTTCAGGTAGCCCAATAGTCTAAAAAATTACATTGCTATCGTTACTATATATAATATGAAGCGAGAAATTGTATCACTCATTTTTTTCGTTTCCTTTAACTATAACATTCCCTTCTTATCTACTCCTGATCCTATTTATAAATATTTAAAACACATCATGTATAAGAGTAGAGTCGAAAGTATTAGCTACAAAATTGCGAGAATGGTGTCTTTTTAAACTTTTGTTTATTATTTTACTCTCCATGTCTGTGACTAAGCACGCCACTTACTGTTAGAATTTTTCACTTCGTATAGTCATTACTCATAAAGTTGAAGTATTCGTTTGCTACATTATTAAAGCTTAAGTCATAGCATTTACAGTACTCTAGTCTTTTTTAATTTCTTCTTATTGTTTTTGTTATGAAAGTTGATGTAGTAATCAGCCGTTGTTTAATCGTTGGTAAAGTGATCAATACAAAGGTTATTATAAGTGGACTATTTGTAGATAATTAAACGCAGAGGAACAGCGTAACGTCCTTAAAAAAGTAAAATTTATAGGCCAAAAAGAAGGTTCATGTGTTTTAAACCATGAGATGACCACTAATTGCTGCTGCTGCAAGTCTTTTCGCGTAAAATTAAATTTAAAATCACGAATCATATTTTATTTTCTATGATGAAGAAAAAAATTTATAATTTTACTTAGGTTCCATAAAAAAATAATACGTATTGTTAGTGTCTACTTAAATAGCATGAAATATGCACCAATGTGGTAATGCTCCGGTTATTGTAATGTTTTAATACTGAAGATGACTCAACAATGAGTGTACACTTGAAAAAAACTTGATAACTGTCTATCAGAATGAATTGTGTATGCATTAGACGTCCAGTAAGATTCAATAGTTAAAAAAAATATTTCAATGAAATATACATCACAAATCTGCCAAAATATATAAATAGCAAAATATATCTCTCCTTTCTACCCTTATTACTACAACAGGTATAATAAATCACATACATTACAACATGCTCAAAGCCCCCTGAGAACACGGAACATAAGTCGTTATATCATTCTTTATTACTTAAAGAGATAAATGTTATAAAATAAATGTTCTATACACACAAAAAGATTATTGTTCATTGAGAGAAGCTTTCTCTGGTCAAATTTTTCTAACAGTATTTAAGGGATTAAATAAATAATGAAGTGAGAAAAGTTACCTTCTGAATATTTAAATAACTTTTTTGTTTATAAAACAGGTGTGCTGTATTTAAATCTTCTCAATTAAAATCTATAATCCATGATATTACCAAGTGATAAATACTTAAATATAATTTACTTAATAAATTTAAAATGAAAAAAATGAAAGAACATCTGAAAACGTTTACCTTTAAAAACGTTTTAAAAATTCTGAATAAGTGCACTAAATAGTCTATTTTTTTAGTAAGTGCTTTGATTTTTGTTTATATTTTATACACAATAATGAGAAAATATTAAAGCACGACGTAAGAATCCAGTTGCCAAAGGTAAATTAGTAATTACACTGCGATTAAAAGTATCAAAACAATAAAACAAACTTTTAAGACTTGAACACATTTCTAAAACCCTCTTGAAAATAAAACTCTGTAAGTACATCAAACATACAAAGTTTACAATGAAATTGCACAAAGAAAAGTTTTTCTAATGCAATATTTCTTCGAAGGAAAATCTATTTAAAATGCGTGAAATTTATTGAAGCGCTGATATTAGATTTGAAGGTTGAAACTGAATGGTATATCATTCTTCATTCACAATGTTTATAACTTACAGAGCATTCATCTCAAGTAGTTTAATGTTTATTTGTGTATATGAATGTGAGTAGTTACCTTTTTTATTAAGGTATTTTTTTTATTTTATAATTATGCAAAAGAGAAATTGTATAATCCTTATGTTATTTATTTTAAGATACATTTATAATATATTTTGCTATTAAATTGCATATTGTTTAATACGTAATAATAACTTGCCTACCAGATATAATTTTATATGAAAAATCATAATGTATTTATACCTATTATATAAATTTCTAGAGAAAAACAGTAACGTTACATTATCAAGTGTAATTGTTTTAATATATCAAAGTTGCCACTATGATAATATACATTCCTACATTTTATTTTGCTAATTATGCCCTTTACTTCATCATGGAATTGCTCTGAAATTATATCATGCCGATAATCATTATTCTTTTTGGCCATTACTTCAATCACTATAGGCCAGATTCACTACTTCCTTTATAAAAAAGAATAGACATAATAATGAAGAAATGTACCCTTAAAAATTTAATGACTTAGTCATTACCTCCATTATCATTTGAATTTCAGTTCGTTAAATTATTAATTGACAATAAATTTTCTGTCTCGACAGATTGGTCGTGTAATTTAATCTTTCGAGATGAGACAATTTGACCGAGTTTAAACGAATTGGATTATCAAATCAGTGTTATTTTATTTTAAACACAAATTTCAAGCAAGAATAATTTACAGATATTTTATACCTTGTGTACGATACAACTTTAATAAATAAATAAAAGATGGTCGGTGGTAGGTCCCCTGTTTACAGGAGACCGTCTGGGTGATACCACCGCGGTGCCTATTTCTGCCGCGAAGCAGTAGTGTGAAAACACTGCTGCGTTCCGGTTTGAAGGGCACCGTAGCCAGCGTATTTACTGGGTAAACAAGACTTCACATTATGTCTCACGGTGGCAGCGCGTCGGCGATACCACTGGTATTGTCAACGTCTATGGGTGTCGGTGACCACTTTCCATCAGGTGGCCTGACTGCTCGTCTGCTGCAGTATGCTATAAAAAAAAAAAAAAGACATTCGGAATTTTATATTCTTTATAAATTTAATATTATTAACACATTCAAAACAGACTGCTTTTTAACTACGCCGGAACAAAATAGTTCAATTTTTGTATTTTCACCGCACGATACATCAATCTACGTGGAGTTTTTTTATAATAATTAGCTGCTGTGTGCGACATCGTCCGCGGGGTAATATAAAAAAATGGTTTCTTTATTAAACAAAGGTAACCAAAATTACTATCTTTAAAAAAAGTCCTGTTAAAACAAACCAGCCCTTCCAGAGATTAGTCAGAATAAGCTCATTTTAGCAAATTTCATCACCTTGCAAAAACCATCTTCAACTGACTTGAAACTTTAGGATCGCTAGTTTTAAGGAAATAATTAAAACACGAAGAAAACAGGATATATATAGTGTCAAAAAATGTGCTTTTCAAAATTTATAATTTTATATATTAATATAAATAATAGCAATATTTTTTAATAAAAAATCACAAGAATACTTTTTATAGTAAACTTTGCCAGATATTTTTTGTACAAAACTTTTTGACTATCGCGAGTATTTTTGGCAATATAGTAAAAAAACTAATTAATTTTCTAGATTAATTTATATTATATTTTGACGAACATAGTAAAGCAGTAACCATTATTTACAGCAAATGAAATAAACATTCCTAATTTTGATTAGAAGCCTGTTCAAAATATAAATTGAAGATAATTAATGAATAATATGCTTGGCTCGTTAGTAGTGATAATTGAGCATCGAGATGGCTTCGCTTTATTTAATTTGAAAACTTATAACATGAGTCTTCTGAATAATATTTTTGGATTAAAAATTAGTTATATTATGATAGCAATAGGCGTAAAAGTAGTACTCCGTCCCCGGTAAAGAGAAATTATATTCCAAGAACCTTTACTGTAAGGTATCAAATTACAGTTTTTGCAATTTGTCATTTATTTTCAATAATGTGCAGTATATGTGTAAGCTATGTAATTTAAAGTTTGGTGTGTTAAATCCTTTATTTGGACTTTTTGCGTGAAAATGCTACAAACATGCACTCCATTCATACGTACGGATAAAAACCAGCATTTTGTAGCTGCTTCTCTTCAATCATCAGACTACTATGCCCTTCAACCTGGAACACTGTACTGCATGATGGCAAAACTATTTACTATAGACAACTAATCAGCTTCATGCTACTTGCAATATTTATACACATATCTTTACTTATTTATTCGTCGTTATGTATAACCACTAGTTATCACTTCTAAGTATATGTTTATTAAGCATTTATTTATTTTGGAACCCTTTTTAATTTTAAATGTTATTTATTATGAATTAAATTTTTTTAACTTTTTTTTCAAAACGCTTTTTGATTAAAACTTCCTGTTAATTATTACATTTTGTTACATCCTTCCACTGATTACTTAGATATCCAAGTTTCCATTTCCCTTTTTATAACTAATTTATTTGTTAGCATAAATAATTCTGTGTCTACAACACGATTGGTGATTTATAAGTTATTCTCTTGATAATAATTTGAATTTATTCACAGCTCCCAAAGTTCGTTAAACCATTAATTGACAATTAACTTTCCGTCACGATGGATTGGACTTGAAGTTCAATCTTTGTAACTGACAGATCCCCAAAAATAAATAACCAGGCAAAGCAAAACTTTATAATACAAACTTCTATAGAAAAGTTGCTGCATAAAAATTATTTATACATATACATTGTTTAACTGGCTCTGTATCCAAGTGGTAAGCGCTTTAGAAACCAGAGGTCGTGGGTTCGAATCCTGCGGAGAAATTTTCATCGTTGTTTCCTAGTTTGTTAGGGCAATTTGGGGCGATCGCCCAATTTCCTGGAAGTAAGATGATCCATGCGTCGGATGGGCATGTAAAAAGTCGGCCCACTCACCAACTCGCATCGGATCAGCGTGGTGGTATATGGTCCAAAAAACTTCAAAATGGAGAAGGCATGCATTAGGAGAGGCCTATGTCCACCAGTGGACTAACACAGGCTGATGATGATGATGATGGTGACTTTTTTTGTACATGGTGCATACTAATGGCATTTTATCTGAAAAAATCAAACAGAAGGTAAGCAAATTTTCAACAAACGCTTTTAATGAATATTGGAAACGCATTGTAACTTTTGATATGAAAGGAGAAACATGTCCACTTATCCGCAAATAAAAATAGAATAAGAACGATCAACAAAGCTTCTAGAAAATAGCGCTAACAAGTAGTCAAAACAACACTTATTAAAAGAGCCCGATACTCTATTATAAATTATATGAAGGACCAAGATATGCAAGACATTTTAAAATAACAAATAGAATAGTGAGATTACTTATTAAAAAAATATTAAAGTTAATGTTATCTTCAGTCGTGATCTATTGAAATAAAAAAATACACTGCCAATTTATATTGCTTCTTAGGAACTTAAATCTCTATCTCATAAATATCTGTATGTAAACACTTTATTGTAAAGAATAAATAGATCTTTTAAAATACGTATCGTATTCCGAAAACTAGATACATTGTAGACGACTTTTTGTCGTTAATGTATGCACTATCAAACCGGGTCTACCTATTGAGTTAGCCCCCAAGTAGGTTCTTACTTTGTCTTAGTGTTGGGGTACCCGCGCCCTGGTAGCCGTGGCAATTCTATTCGATATGACTACTAAGGCTGACATAAGGAGTGAGTCCGCTTGCGGATACTACTCCAAGACTTTAGAGTTATGGTAGAAGGTGGCAGGCGTACTGCCCCTAACAGTCTTTCGTAGCCAAGGTGAAGTCGCGGGAAAAGAAATGTCAGAGTTCTGAAGTATAAGAGCCGAGGCAAAATTCCTCACGTAACTTTCCCATAGGAAAGTTTTATATTAAATCAGTTTTATGAAACTGATTTCCGGCATTGCATTTAAAACTTCTGATATGATTTAATATATTTATTTTATTTAAAAACTCTTCTACAACATATGTTTTTGGTAATATGTTATAAAACGGTTAACATTTCTAAGCTTAAAAGTATTTTTTTGTAAATTCACTTAACTACTTATTAAGGTTACAAATATTACATAATTCTATCCTAAGAAGAACCAGAAACAAAATTTTCGCATTTTATACAATCAGTCATTTATATATAACGACATGTAGTATATAAATTAATTTTATATAAATGATTTACGAACGTCGTCTTTATTAAGTTATTTAATTTAGCCATTCTAAGCTAGGGCTATGACAGAAATGGAAGAGGGAAGACAGATGCATTACGTGTGTTTGCGCGTACACTTTTGCACCTCCTGCGCAATTGGCTGATCTCTTATATAGATCGGCTGCTTTTGTTGGAATCGACTAGAAGGACATCATCAAGATCAGTTAATATTATTATTAATTAGTCATTAACGTAATGACGTCCTTTTACGACTGCCAAAAATGGTCTTCAGAACCTGGACCGACTATATCCATGCCTATGCAACACATAAAACAGCCTTAAAAAAGGAATCTCCTCTTTTTCGGAATACGAGTACGAAGCTAATTAAATTAACACGTTAATTATATAAATTCTATTTGTGTTTTGGTCAATCTGTGCCAATAATCAAAAAAAAAGCTGTAATAAAGTAAGGCTTATCTGTTTGTAAAAAAATAAAAGAGTACACAACGGATTTTTTATGGACAATAAAATTTGTTGCGAACTCAATAGATTTTAAAATTTAAGATGATACAAAAAATCCTAAAGCGTTTGTTTTGCAATTTAAACATTTTAACTGCTAGGACACAAATAGATATCAATATGCTCGGTACACATAACTGCCACGCGGTGTACTGTGATTTAAGTCCTATCCGTATTTTAGGATGTTGATGTTAAAGACATACTTTGTAAATCATCATTTATTGGCATGTCTTTAGATATTTTTATTTTAATAATTAATAAGTTCTTTGCATGGAAATGTTCGCTGTGGGCTATTCTAAAAATATTTGCTACTACTTCTATATTATAAATTCCTTCCTTTTTTCACGATTTACTAAAAAATATTATAATATCTAAATAGTAAATAATCTAAAGTAAATTTTATAAAATATCTTATTAATAATAAAAAAAGATGTTTCAAACGCAAATACTAAAATCCTTTATTTGTAATTTACTATCTGTTTGCTTTGAAAGCATCATTCAACGTTTTGTTTACACATTTGGATTTGATCGCTCCAGTAAAATAAATAATCAAAAGGTTCAAAAGCGAAATTAAAATTTAATGTAAACACTAAAGTTTACATATCGATAACCAAAATTAACAAACGTTAAAAGTTATAAAACCCGAGTAATGATTATAACCATCAAGATTCTAAATTAAAAAAACTTGCTATTTAATGTGAAAATTGTCTTTGTTTAGAAGCCGAATTAAATGTATATTTTCCCAGTTTACAGTTTTACATAAATTTAATTTTAAATGAAAAATGAGTATATAATGACGAGTATACTTCATAAATTCCACATTATAAAGGACATAATTTAAAATTTAAATAAACTTCTTATAATTCTTAAAATTGAAGAAAAATAATCAAAAAAAGTGGACTTATCAGTAGAAATTATTTTATCAATAATTCAATCACAATATTTTTCGCTATATTTCAACTTATAACTCTGACATTTGAATTTAATTGCGCAATTTATACTAAAGAAATAGTCAAAGGCAATTTTTTTTTTTATTCCCTTTTAAGCAATTCGGATATACTATGTGAATACTTTCCAATTGATAATGTCTAATAATCGGTAATTGAAAAGCTTCTGTTAAATGTGTACGGCATATTCAAATACATACTACATACCGATGCGTAAACTAGGTCAAAGGTTTGTTGTTTCATAGCTGTTTTGTTGGATGTTCTTGTATCCATCAATCAGTAGATATCCGGTAGCCGAGTATCCTATTCTCGTAATATGTTAGCTAGAACCTTTTTGATGGATCTATTTGCAGACGAGTGGATACGTTTGTGCTTTAATATCGCTATTGGCAAATTTTTATTTTTGCTTTCAATGATTCGTTTAAAATTTAGGAGAACTTAATTAAAATCAAAATTATACAAATATTATATAATCATAATTTACAAACATATTAATATTATATATTTTATTATATAAGTATATATATAATAGATACTAAGAAAGTAAAATAAAAATGTTTGAATAATTACAAGTGATTAATGATAATGAAAATTCAAGTCCAATCCACCGTGACACAAAGTTGATTGGTAATTAATGGTTTTACATCTTGTAGAACCGTAAATAAATTCAAATTGTCGCCAAGAGAATAAGTTATCAATTACTTTTGTGTAGTGTTCTGTTATAACGACAAACAAATTCGTTATCTAAAAGGAAAATTTGGCCTTTTGTGTAATCAGTGTAAAATTTACGAAGGAAGTTAAAATCAAACAGTGTTTTAATGAAAAATTTAGTATTTCTAATGAGAATTCTTGCAAGTAAATACATTAATTAGTAAATTTTATAATTTACAGAGAACTGGTGAATAAGGTGTCTGTTTCTACCATAATTTCGTACAGTATAGTGTTCTAGTTTGAAGGGCACGGCAAAGCAGGGTTCGAGGTGTCGTGCAAAATTTTGGAGACTAATTCCACGAAAACACAACACTTGAAAACACTCTTAACAATAACTAGAACAAAAGGTTGATCTACTTTTTAATACGTTTACTAAATTAAATTGAAAGCCAACAACCCAACACAGTAAATCAGGTATTGAGGCATTCTGTCTGTTGTTTTGAGGCGATCTGCAATCTTTTATGGATTTGTGTAAATATATTCAAATCATGTAGAGTTTCTTATATAAAATATTAAGATATGTTCTTAAAGCATTCGCATGTGGGTTATTCTATGTATAAAATATGTAAGTATGTAATGTGTGAAACCAAATCTATCAATCTTTCAAATCTTATAATCAATGAAATTATTATTGCAGTTTGTTTGTTATAAATTCCACAATTTTATGGAATCGTTTTGCGCCTTATTAACATAACGTAAAGCATTGACGTAAGTTTTTAAGTAAAAATATTATATAACAAGACTGTATTCTAAAATAGTAAAGTTAAAATCAATAACAAGATTTTTTGATGAAAATGATGTTAATGATATTATCATTAAATTAGTAGTAAATCAGGTATTTATTTATTATTTTTTGTAAAAGCGTTTGTTGAAATTTGGCGCTCACGAGGAGAGGCCTATATCCAGCAGTGGACTAACACGGGCGGGAAAATAATGAGAAAGAAATAATATTTTGCTTTTGAGAATTTATTTCTGAAATGCGCAATTGAATTCAAATGTCAGAGGTTAAAGATAAAATAGAGCGAAAAATAATGTGATTGAACTATCGAGTGATTTCCCACTGTTCTAGTTATTTTTCTTCAGTGATAAGAATTACCAGCAGCTAATTTAAATTTAAAGTTTAATTTTTTTTTTATTATTTAGAATTTATGTAGTATATTCGTCGTTACATACTCATTTTGCATTTAAAAGTTACTTATATTGACATGAGTTAAATAAAACGTCATTAAGAACACAAAAAAATATTTGTTAAATATGTATCGTATTTTAAACTAGAAATAGAATCAGCAAATATGTTATAAACGACCCTCTGATGTTAAGGACGTGCACTATCAATGCGTGACTGAGTTAATAAAATGTAATTTCATTTAGTAAACGTCCGAAAATGAAAAATATTTTGTATCGTGAATATACGTAAAAATATGAAATCTTTATCATTTTAACATCATACACAGTGTTTACAACTAAATTTATGATCTATGATGAAGACTGAATGAATGTAAGGGAGGTTATAAATTATAAATAAAAAAAGAAAATGGATATAGGTTCTTTATATAATCCTCTAAAAACCAATGGCTGTAAAAGCCAAGTTAAAAATAAACCGAATTACTAGTAGTAAGATACGGTCCAAAAAACTCCCTAATTAAGGAGGCGAGCATTACGGGAGGCCTATGTCCGGCAGTGGACTAACACAGGCTGATAATGAAGCTTCCGTTCTTTATCTATTTATTAAAATGACTCTATTCTGAATATATATTATAAACTAAAAAAAAACGTAATTTTATTTAATATTGGAAACAACAAATTCAGGAATAATTTAATTTGTAGCGAAACAATATCTAATTTCATGTCACGTTAAACTAATTGACGGCAATGCTGCTTACTTTCCGCCCAATAAGCTTGATAAATCGAGGAAAATTATTAAAAGAACAAAACAAAATTCCGTTACATGTGTCATCGTCGTATTATATCTGAAAACATAAAATAATTTACCCACTTTACACTTTGTACGGTCACCACTTTTCAAGATTATCTCATTAAGTAGCCTACAATATTTATCTAGTACAAATTTACCTAAAAAGGATAATGGATGTCATAAAATTTATGAAGTCCTAATATTATCCCAAATGATTTAAATGCTGCCTAATTTACATTTCTGAGATAGTAATATAATGAACACAAAAGTAAAATAATTTTGCTCCGGAAATCCCATAAAAGGTCTAAAGTGTTGTATATTAAAATCCAATGTTAGCGGGGATTTGTACAAATCTTTAAAATGGTTCAAGATCAAAGTTTTGGAAAGGGTTCAAAGAGAGAAAATCTAAAGTATTATTTTTTTATAACTACATACTTTTTATCATTTTTTATTTATCAACAGCTGATAAAGTGTTTACATTTAACTGAATGATAGTTCCATTAAATTACAGTTTTAACTGGAGCATAATCTGTATAACTTATTTATAAGTAAGTTCTTTGTAGGTATAATTCTTACAATATGGTTTATTTGACAACTGACACAAGTAAGTCGACTGTTTACTGATATTACACTTTAGTTGTTGATATTCATTCGGCGAACAAACTAAGATGGAATATGTTTGTATTTTAAAAGTGAAAAAAATATTAATGCGAAATCAAAAAATCCGTACCACGGGATTGAATATGTATAGCGATCGCGTCAAAAATAATAATTTTTGTTAAAAATAATCATCTATTTGCATATAATTTTTACCTTCACCTGCACAAAGGGATTATATTCAATGAGTAAATAATAGTAGAAGTAATACTAGTACATAATATATTGTTCAGGTAAAAAGAAATAATCAAAAATTAATTTATTTCAAAAAGTTATTTAGTTGCCTTTTCCTTTTTCCCTCATGTTTAAACTCGCATTTTCCTTAATTAACTAAATTCAAGTGTAATTTTCCAATACGGGTAAGAATCTGCAAACGCGGCATATTAATTTGTGTTGTTATAAGTTTTTAATAAATGTGCATAAAATTTAGTTTTCCTTGATTTAAACTTATTTAATAGACTCATCCTCTTCAAGCGACATTTCCGGATTCTACATTCTACAGAAGATTGGATATTAGCATAATAAAGACTTAATAATATTTTACACCGGGTTGATATGAAAATGTTGAGTTCTTTCATAGTGAACTTGTAGAACTGCATTACTTCCTTTGAAATTAATTTACTTAATTTATGAGTAGAAAAGATTTTCTTCAGCTGAGTAAAGTATAGTTTTTTTTATGTTTTAAATTTTAATTATGAATGCTTGCTACAAATAAATCCTTATTTCTAACTCTTTATGACTTTTTACATCAGGCGTTAATCATTTTACATCATTTGTAATATTATCATATCAGAGCCGACACGTTCTGTCACAATTTGAGTTTGACTTCCGTTTTGGGATTTCAAAAGGCTTTCAAAAAGGATTTTCAAAAAGGCTCTAGAAAAGACAAAACAATTAATATGGTAGTATTTCATTTCATTAATCTTATTGTGAAAATATCTATGCATACAATATTTTTTGATATGATTTGATTCGGTTGATCATAATATTGTTTAGATATTTTATTCTCTAATTCTTCTAAATATAGTGTAAGAGTACATATACAACTACGTTGATAACTATAGTTGACCGAGACATTAAAATTATTGGTTTTAAACATTGACTATCATCTAAACTGGCAGGAACAAATAATTAATGTAGTTCAAAAGAGTCAACAGCTCAGGTCATTTGTGTTCAAAACTATTGGCAATCGACTCAAGTGCAATAATAACAGCTTATTACGGTATAGTAGGTTCAAAGTTGCGATATAAAATAATTTATTGGGGATATACTGAACATAAATAGTTACTTTTTAAAGCACAAAAAAGTATATAAAAGGCATGTCTATATCAAAAATTAGAGACAGCTGCAGTAATTATTGTAGTGAAAATAAAATTTTAATGGCTTAAGATCCTCTACGTCCGGGGAACTACGAAAAAAGAAGGAAAGCTTGCCTGTTGAGGACAAGCCTACCTATCTTCCGCACCTCTTAGGGCACGTCCATTTTTTTTTTGCCGTTGGAAAAATCCAGCTTACGGATTCCCTGCCGCCAAAGTGAGGGGCAGCGGGATATGTGAGCTCCCGGACCAAGATGGAGCAGCCGGTATACCCTAAAACCAACGGTTGTTCCTTTCTCGTGTCGCTGTAGCCGGGGCCGCAGGCGCTGATGACAGTCTTCGGCGACCCCGGCGCGACGTGGTCCTCGCCTCTCGGGACTCTTCTCTCCAGGTGTGTTGGGACACCTGGAACGTCGCTTTAGGTGCCGGAACAAACAGCACGGCGCTCCCTCTTGAGCTCTTCTCTGGGCTGCGGGCACCTCTTGCCGGCCGCCGAGGGCTCAATGTCAGGGGAAGGTTGCGCGCGTACGCCACTCTTCGGCGCCCTGGCCTTCTTCTGCGGATAGCCAAGGCGCTCAAGGCCTCCCTGCCCTTTCCGCGGCCTCCTTCCGGGCCACACGTCCTCGCAGAAACCAAGGACGGTGCCCCACGACCTTTCCTGCCGTAGTGCGCAGGATGCTTTGCTCTCAAGCATCCTGCGCACTACGGCAGGAAGGAAGCTGCTCGGCGTTGCTCGACCCAGGCTTGGCACTCTTCCAGCGCGTGTTGGGCCGTCTCTTGGCACATACGCCAGTGGTGGCACTCCTCTAGGCTCCTACCGGCCACGCGGCAAAGGTACCTCCGAAACAGCCGTGTCCCGAGAGAACCTGCGTCGTGCGGGTTGTTAGGAGCCGTGTCCTTTCTAGCCACCACTTTAGAACGGGCGTATGGCCTCCACCGTTTGACGGCCGGCGCTGGAGGGCCCCCAGCCGCAGCTCCCACCCTGTATTGGGGGAGCGCCCGTCTCTGCGCCCTTATCTCCCGGGTTGGTTTTCAGGACCCGCCTCGGCCAGAAGAAGAGGAGCGAGGATTTCGCCGAGGTCCCGGGGCAAGGAGCCACCATCAGCCGCCGCCTCACCGGGAGATGGTCTGCAGCCCCAGGCCCGGGATTGCCAACACCCTGGGTTCTCCCAGACCGCCGTACTCCCTTTGGAGGGTGTCCCAAAGGGGCCCCAAGACCATGGACCTGACGACCGGCGTACAGGCGGCGACAGGAGCGTGGGTCCTGGGGTTGGGGAGGTTGCGAGAGCGCGCGTGCGTCACTCAGGCGCGAGGCCCAAAGGGGCAAAACTTCCATCGGCGGCAGGAAGGCCGAATAATCATTGTTGGTTTGACGTCGACGCGGATTATGGGCGCCCAGGGGCGTGTTGGGCCCATAAAAGAAAGGGCGTGGATTTTGAGCGCCACCCCTTTCGCCGCCGGATGCGCCCAATTTTGAGCGCCCCCAGTGGCGAAAATGCACCCCAAATAAAGGGCACGGGAGACATGGGGTCCGGAAAAGGACGTTGACATCCGAATTCCGCCAGTGCACCCAATCAAAACCAACCACCGGTGAGGTCGACTGGCCCGGGAAGCCCCACGCACCCGCCAGATTTGGGCGCGTCCAAAGGAATTTCCCAAGCCGCTTGGGTTTTAATCGGCCTTAATCTTTAAGCCCTTTACGGGTACCCGCTGAAGTTCTGGAAGTAAATCAGGCCCTTCGACCCTTTATTTACTATTTTATCATTCCTTTAAAGTTCAATTTAAGTTTTGAGTTTTATAACACGCAAAACTGTTCAAATTTTAAGGGTAAAGGTTTTTGAGCGATTTCAAAAGGGTCCGAAATTTTTTAGGAAACTTTTGTCCAAAGTATCCAGAACAATGAAAGTTCACGTAATTAGAGAAATAAAAAAGTTCGCCCGAGGTCCGTTCGGCTTCATTCAAAAGTAGATGAAAACTTTTTGCTAATTTTGATTTAAAAAACTTTTCATATTTTCTATTTTGGTTTTTGTTTATGACCGAATTTACAAAAGCCTGTTTGTCTGTTTAATAAATATTTTCGTTTAAAGTTCTTTTGATGGCAAAACTATGCCCTAGTCTAAAACAAGTAGATTGTGTTCATTAATTTTGTCTTAAAGGCCAATTTGAAATTTGAGAAAAATTAATAAATATGTTCATTTAATAAATTCAGCCGATGCGTTTTGCTTTCAGCCGTATATCCCGGTTGTCGACCAAAATATTGAGTTACCTTTTAAATTGGGTTAATTTTGGAAAACCAAAAGGCATCTTGAACAAATCAAATTCTATACGAATACAGCGGCACCTTTAAGGAAAAATTTGTTTAGAAGATATTTTTTTATATTCAAGTTTTATTTGTCAACACCGTTAAAACATTTTACTTGAGCTGAAACCAAAGGGTGAAGTAAAAAAAAATTTTTATGAATGTTTTGAGCAAACAAATTTAAGATTCTTTTTCATTAAATTAACATTTTGACCAGATTCGATATTTTTGTCCTAAGGTACGTTAAAATTACAAACAAAACCGCCCCAATCTAGGGGATTCCCCTTTTAAATCGGAGGTCGGGTCGAACTTGCGGGGATTTTGTTTTTTGTTTTCTGGTAGACAGTTTGCCCAAAAATATTCTGAAAAGTAAGAAATCCATACAACGGGTGGGCGTAAAAGTCGGTTATCCAAACTATTGACCGCGTGTGGTGAGGCCATGTCCACCAGTGGAAAAATAATGTGATGAATTGAAATTATTATAGCAAAATCAAAATATTTATTTTCATATTTTCAGGGTTTGAAAATTAATTAAACCTGCAAAACGTTTTGAATCCATTAGAACCATAAAAGGGTATTATTTTATATATTAACTTGTTTCTATTGAATAATTATTAGGTCCAACAAAATACAAAAAATTTAAAATAAACACATTGAAGATAGATATTAAAATATTTTTTGTTATTAAATTTATATTATTTAATTGATGAAAAGCAAGGTAATTAAAAATGGAAAAGTGTTAATGTTTAATGCATTATTTTGATAAAAACATTGTAAGGAGAAAAAACCAAGGACATAGAAATTTTACTTAAGACCAACTAATTCATATTTATGCTCGTTTTGAGACGACCTTGAAGTCCATTTATAGAGAAACGAGATTTTAGGGGTCGACTTGGCCTATCGTTAATTTACGGCGACAAATGATAGTGGAATGGCAAAGAAGAGGACTTAACCTGACCCACTATGTTACTTGTTTCAAATTTGAAATCTTAATATAAATTTTTAACATGAAAGTCAACGCCCCAGAAAAAAATTTCGGGGCGGATTTTAAACCATTTATTAATTACCAAAAATGGATGTGAATTACAAAGAACCTACCCATATTGTTACCTTATTTCAAATTTAAAATTTTTATTCAAAAACTATAAAGGAAAGTAACCTTGTCTGTCTGCCTTTTGTCTAGACAATTAAAAAATCAATTATAAAACAAACAAATATTAAAAAATTTAAAACAAAAAAGCTTTTGATATTTAACGTTCGAAAAGGACTAGATTTAATTTTGCGATAAAATGGTTCAAAGAGGTTCAAAAGGAAAAAATTTTTTATGAAATTCGTCTCTGGGGACATCAAACGATGAAATGAAAAAAAGATACCCAATTTCCAAAAGGTTGTTTGTTTAGAATTTTGTTTTTCAAACTTAAAGGATGAAATAGGACTTAAATTTGATTTATAGTATACAAGAATTTTTAATGTAAATTTACCCGAAGCAAGTGTAAAAAACTTTATAATAAAAACACAAACCAAAGAAAAATATTTATATAAACAAAACACTACAGTAATACAACCGAGGATGTTTATTCAATTCCACGCGAAAAGGGCGGGTGACAGCAGTTCAATAAAAAAGATAAACTGTTATTGATTTTAAAACAGGTTTGTTTTAGGTTTCAGCCCTGAGAAGAATTAAAAGAAACCGGGGCTATTTTTTATTATATTTTAGAAAATTGAAGAAAACAAAAATGACCTTAGGATTTTACGTTTATTTTACATTTTAAATTCCCGTGTTTCAAAACCCCAGCGGCCGGGTTCAGGGGAGACTGAGATGTCCCGGTCCAAGGAAAGGGTTAATGAAAGGTTTTTTAATCCTGAGAGGTCGTTTACAGCCTAGTGTCTTTCCCAAGGTTGAAAGGTCGGAATCATTCGAAGTCCATGGGAATGATGGGTCACGACGAATGCTTTTGACAGGGCTGACCCGCTGTGACCCAAAAAATTTACGATTCCCCCCATGGATTTTCCCCGGGTGTTTAAAGTGAGGTCCATTTTTCAAAACGGTTGTGGATTTTGGCTTTTGACGAAACCGGGTTGTTCCCAGTTTTTAATGACGCGATCAAATCAACGAATGTCTAAATAGGTTGCACCCGTTGTCCTAATTTGGGGGAAGGCAAACCAAATTATCGAAAAGAAAGCATCGGTTGCATTTCAAGTAGGGAAATTTTAATTTTTTCCTGACGAGTTTTATACCCACTAAAGTTATGTTAATAATATTTTTTGGTGAAATATTCAAAACCGTAAAAGTGACGCCCGTCAATTTTGAGTGTTGGTTCCGGTAGGAAAATTTGTTGGTCTTTTTGTAAATTTAGTGTGTTTAAATATCAAAAGGTTTTCAAAATATTTAAAATTTTTGTATTGATATAAAAAAATTGATTAGCAAAAACCGCCTTTTTGACTAAATTGAACCATTTCTGTTTTGAACGTTGATGGGCGGCAATTATTCTGTTCCTTTTATTCGTTTTTATAAGGGTTGACACCGGGTCAGGGAAATAAGTAACAAAATAGAATATTTTTTTAATCGTACGTTAACGAGGCTTGTATTTTGTTTTGTTTTTCCAATAATTTAGTGTCCTTCTGTTAATTGAAACTATTTGATGCTTGTATTTTTATTCTTTAATGATCGTTAATTTTTTTCAAAGTTGAGGTTTGGGAGGCCAAAGAGGAGGGAATTAAGGTGAAAAATGTATAATTAAATAGAAATAAATTAAAAAGATAGAGAGAGCAGATGTTACGCGGAATTAAATTTATTTTTGGCGATTTATTTTACTTAATCCTTTAAAAAATTTTTAAATATGAAATTTTATTTATACAAAAATGTGAAGAGGAAAATCATTATAAACGATTATATTTTAGGCCAAGAAAACGAAACTAGTTAAATCAGACTAGATCTTAGAACATTGATCTTGTGTGGCTATATAAATTGTTTTTTTCGGTTTATTTTTAAACATCTATTGATGGTTATTAAATTAAATTAAAAAACACACTAAACTACAATGAAAATTGAATAGGAACGTTATTGAGTAGTTCTATTAGGATGGTTTTGTTATATTTTAAGTTATATAATATTAATATATTTTTTTTTGGGTATGTTTTAATAGCGTTTGAATCAACAAAAATGAAAACCAAGAAGGTCCAAAAAACCATTTTTTTCAAAATATGCTTTTTTTATCAAAAAAGAACTTAAAACAAAAAAATCACAAAAATAAAGTTTTAAAAAAAAGGAATGACGAATTAAACCTTTTTCGAAACTTATCACCCCTTATAGTAATTTTGTTTTAATTTGAAGAGTTTTATTCTGTAATTTAACCACCCGGGCCTATGGTATTGGCCCTGTTTATAAACCGGAGGTCAAGGTTTGAATCGGGAAAACAGTTTTTTATGTTGTTTTCGGGGAAGGATAAGGGTCGATCACCCAATTGTTTAGCGATGATCTACCAGCATAACGCGGCATTAGGTCGCCTTGTCCACAATGGACAAACAGGCTGATGATAATAAGAATTATGTATTTTACATAAAATGGATAATGTTTTTCATTTAAAATAGAAAATTAAAAAATTACGGCTAATAAAATGACGTTATTATAAATGTAACTTCAATAAAAATTTTTAAATCATAAAATACTTTTTATTCAGGTAAAGGTCAAAAAAAATTTAGCACTAGAGATGAAAATGAGAGATAACTTTGAGGCTTTTACATACATTTATCAGTCTCTGTTAATCATTAGTATTTTCGATACGATGTTGCATTAAATTAAATCTTACCAAGAGGGTCGGACGACTTTAAGATTACTAAGGAATTAATTTTACTGAAAATTATTGTTTTTAAAAGAGCAAGTGTTTTTTCTGTCAAAAATGTTACTTTTGTCATTAATTCCGCAAAAAGAAACCCCTTCCATTTTCATAAATTTTGTTTTTGCAGTAAATTGTTAAGTTTTTAAAGTCGTAAATTTTACTATTCTAAATAACGCTTAAATCATTTGTGGTTCTTCGATAGTTTTTTACAAGCAGTATTAAGAATTAAACCGTCGATCAGCTTGATTTTGATTTTTAAAAAAACCAGGAAAATTTTTATGTTTTTTTTAATTTTTTTGACGTTTCGAACTCTTGGCAGCCCGGTCCGGGTAGATAGTCTGTTGTTAAGAATTTACAAACCGAGGCACGGCAAACGGTGGGGACGCCACGGCGACGAGGGACAAACCCGCAAAATGGGGGGCTGATGGAGAATGGTAGATCAAGGGGATGATAAGGGAAAGCCTATATCCAGATAGACTGAAATTGACGGATGAGATGAGAAAAGAATGATAATGATGAAATATTAGGTGTAGTTTATCTGATATCCAAATAAAAGTGGAGATTACCCCTTCAATTCAAATGATGTTACCATCCCTTATGAAAAATAAAAACAGGCGAATTTGACAAAAACGCTGTTGGAAAGAAAGGGAATCCATGTTCCAGGGAACCAATGTCCTGCGTTGGATAGACTAAAAAAATACCACAATCCAAGAAATTGCTTTTGTTCATGGTGATGTGGTTTATTTTGACCTGAAGCAGATCGTAATAAACGGGACCGACTTCGAGAACGATTCGATTTAGATTCAACTCCGAATTATGAGCATTTTCGTCCTTCCCGAATTCACGGTTGACTATTCTGGAGTTTTTAGAGTTTTATCAACGTTGTATTCATTTTTAACCTTCTAATACCCCACTTGCCCGTTTTTCAAATTTACTTTAAAAAAAAACTGTTTTAAATAGAATCAATATAGGTTGATATATGTATGTTAATGATATAATTGTATCTATGTATAAATTTACATGTTTTATTATATTATATAATTATATTTAACATGTTCGATGATGTATAAAATGTTTATGTGTTTTAAATTTGATTTATTTATTTTTATTTTAAATGAATCTTTAGGATTTTTCTTTTTTTAACCATCCCTGTGCACCCAATTATTATTCTGCACCCGGTTGATTTGGTGGAAGCCACCTTAAGTCCGCCTTTTCATTTTTAGATAAAAAAATAAATGTTTTAATCAGTATGTTTCAAAATTAGAATATGGAATTATACGTGAAAATAATAAAATATACTAAACGAACTGTCTCAACATCGGTTATTTGTCTTATTTTTTTGACTGAAAGCCCTGAGCGTTACTGCCGTCTAAAATGAGGGCCCCACAGAGAACTAGTGCCAAGAAAAAGTGGAATTACATGGTTCAGGATTCTACACACCAATATCAACGCAACAGTCAAATACGAAATTAAAAAATAAGAAACTTTCAGGAAATTTAAACCAAAAGAGGAATTTTTCTTCAGTACACGTCATCAACTATAAATGGTTGGATTATCGGCATTCAGGCATACATGAAGTTTATAGTAATTTAATACTCCTTTCATGACCTTCCTCCAGACATTCTAAAAGGGAAACAAAAAGCGACATCTACAGTAGCTGCGTCGCGCTTTAAAAGATACCAAGGAGACTATTTTTTCCGATATATATATTCACTGTTTTGCAGTTACTTTCGCCTCATTTCATAAATTCTGAATTTCATGTACATATGTATTGCATAAGTTTTAAAAACCTAAATTAATTTACCTGATAAAATTTTCGGTCTTTATTTTACACCACATGAAAAAATATTATAGCAACAACCATAGAAAAATATTTCAAATTTTTGGATTAATTTTTAATTTCAAATGACACATAATTATTCAGACCACTGTGTTAATGAAGGTCTCCAACGCAGAGACTTACAGTGATGATTATCTAATTAATCAAAAGCCAACAATGTGCCTTATTTCTGATATAATATAGACATCATTATAGTTCGCTCTATGCTTTCAAGTAACCAGTAACAGATTTTTGCGTTATGATAACTGCTTCTAAACAGGTAACAAAAGTCATATTAATTAAGGACAATCTTATAAAATTAGAATGAATATATATATAATAGTCTTGGAGTTTAAAACGATGATATTAAATCCAAAGTACGACCAAAACAATTTTGTTTTCGAACAAGGGCGATAAAAATTCAAGCTGCAATACTAGCATTCTGTCAAGATACATTGAATATCATAAAAAAATTAATAACTAGATTATTTAAAAAAGTACAAACTTCCAGGAGATTTATGCAAGTTTTCAAAACCTGTAAACTCAGAGATCGTCGTTTAATGTCAAAACAATTGCACACCATCAATATAGTTTATTTCAAGCTTATGAAATTTAAATTCTCGATAATATCACCACTTCACCATCCTAATAACCACTTTAAATGTTCAGACTAGCAAACAAAATGTCAGATGCTGTAGTATAATCAACGGCTTCCCTTTAGGAAAAAGATTAAAATAAATCGACTGCAATAACCTCATCAAAATGTCATAATGACTTTGCACATCTATATTTTTTTTAAGAGTGCAGTCACGTAATAAACAGTAAAATTTTAAAATTTTTACTTTATCTAAATAATATAATTTTGATCTTCTATAAATAACTCATAAGAAATTGATGACGAAGTATGTTAAAATAAAAAAAAACGTAATCTTTAGACACACTAAAGAAATTCACAAAGAAATTTAGATCGATATAAGATTACAACCAATAATAACAAAAATGTTGCCCCGCGCTGAAAAATGAATTGGCTTAG
Source organism: Lamproptera curius (assembly GCA_029286875.1). Lineage (NCBI taxonomy): Eukaryota > Metazoa > Arthropoda > Insecta > Lepidoptera > Papilionidae > Lamproptera > Lamproptera curius. The sequence goes on along the minus strand of JAGSMT010000757.1, from coordinate 21,658 downwards.
CATAGTGGTTACCATACTACCGCAAAAACCTAACCTTGTCTTTAGCCAGCGTTACTACATAAAACTGCCAAACAAGGAAGAAATAAGTTATTCTTTCCATCGAGTTTTAAAATATTTACTTTCAATGTGTTTTTTCATGCTCATTAATAAAAACAAAGGAAGAAAATGATTTTTAAAAAACGTATCAACTTTTTCTATTGTTCACTAAAATCTTTTGAACTATACAGATAAAATATACTTGAGTCATAAAAGATACAGGACGATTTGAGATTACTGTATTTGTAGTTGTCAACGTACTAAACATTAATGGGGCGACTCAGACGATCTCAGATCGGTGTATCGGTAAATCGAGGTTAAAAGGTCTGTATAGTGCTGCGTTTATATCCGTTCCGATTGCTTGGAGTCAAAGGAGATCCAGTCAGTAAGGGTGATGTATCCCCCGAAACTGTTCCACTAATGCGTTTTAAGAACCTGAACTGGACTGGATGTGGCATAAACATTAGCGTCAAATTACCTTTCACCTCGATTTCACTGACGATATTGTCATATTGACGAAAGTCGTTTGAGTACTTGCAGGAGATGTTGCACAACAAATTAATCGTCAATATCGGACTCAGGATGAACTTGGACAAAACGAAGATCATGTTCAACGAACACGTTCTCCCGGTCAGTCGATGTCGATAGTATTGCATGGTACCACCTTACGGTTAGGAAGACAACTTTGAGAGGAGAATCAATAGGAGGATTCACTTAGGCTGGGCAGCATTTAGGAAACTAAACTTCATTCTCCCGTCATTGGATCACCGTAAAGAGTTTAAAGGCGAAATCTTTGTGAGCCATCCTCCCAGTGGCGAAGTGATAACCTGCAGGGGCCGAAACGTGGCCTCTGACTATCGGACTGGTCCACAAGTTTTGCCGTAATCAACGTTCTATGGAGCAGCATATGCTCAGAGTTTATCTGTCGGATAAGATTCGTAATTAACTCATCGACAGAGAACGAAATTAACGACATGGCGCAAGGTTAGCTCGTTGAAGTGGCGGTGTGCCGGTCGTGGTCCGGAAACGGATTGGCCGATGGAGCGCATAAGGTTCTAGAGCGGACGGCACCACATTTAGGAAGTGGTGGTCGACCCTCGACAAGTGGGATGGTGATTTTCCGTGCAGTAGCGTTCAGAAGTGTCTGGCTCAAGTTAATTTACAAGTAACGAGGGGTCTGACCGTCTTAGCGTTCATTTAAAAGACCTATGGCCAACAGTGAACTGATAGAGGATGATTATGATGATGATATTACCCTAAATACTAAATCCACGATTTAGAATTATTAAAGTATATTAGTATAATTATATATTACTGGTATGCTTCTATACCTTTAATTTTGTATTAGAACATCTAAACGTCTCCTGTTATAATGAATATAAAATATCATTCTTAAATCCAAAACCACTAATAATTTGCAGAACATTGCGAAGATTCATTTTATTACAACTGACTTAAATAGGGTATGACATTAAAGTCTTTTTTGGAAAAATAAGCAGACAATATTTTTCATTTCATTTCATGAAAATTAATAAAACCCTCAATAATATTCCATTTGTGACCTTGATCAATGTTCAATCTGATTGATTATTATTATCTCAAGTGACAATTAATATTTTAATTCTACTCGTGAATCCAGAGACAGTATATTTTTATGAATGCTATTTATATTCTTTTTGTCACAAAACAAGTTTAAATACCAAAATTTTCGTTACAAATGCGTAATTCAATTTTGAGAGAACGTAGTATTATTATAAGGTAAAATATTCTCCTCGATAGACACTACAAAGCTGTAAAGATGGCAGTGTAAAGTAAAAAAAATTCATTGAACTACATTATAAAAGGAAGACAGTTTAGTTTAAGTGCTATAATGAAAGTTCAAATCCTTTTACAAATTATTAACATTGTAGATGTAAAATAATTGAACAAATATTTAATTAAAAAGATGCCACTTTCAATAAACTAAAGCATGAAAATTAGTTGTTTTAATTTGTTAAAGAATTTACTGTGCGTATTTTCATAACATTATCAAAAAATCAACGTTGCGTGTCATTATATCTTCCTGAGCGTAATCCCAGTCTCCTTCCGCAGAAAGTGAACTCACGGAGCTCAAACTAATCAAATTTAATGTTGTATGTAACTTTATATTGAAAGAAGGAAAACTATAAGTCCGCTTGAGTTTCCTTGGATTCTAGTCAGGAGGTCTCTTTCCAAACGGTGGCAGTTATTTGACAAAATAAGAAGGTGAACCTTCTATATTGTTGAAGATATTTGACGTTGATTGCTCCTCGTCAGATAGATAAACAGACTTTTTCTGTTATCTATTACTTTTATCGTTATAAAATCATTTCACGTTTTCGGTAAATTTTAAAAAACAAGTGAAGTAACAAGAAATTTTCTATAGTAACTTTCTGGTAGAAACTTTAAGTTTTACACTCTCAGGTCTGTAAAGTTTGGTGTAAAAATTCTCAAAGGAATAGTTGTAAAGAGTTCTATCATTAAGAAATTTAACAAGAAGGCGCCTTTAAAACTTTTATTTCTTCTATTATATAGTTTTTATTTGGTAGTGTAAATGTAAAGCCCCCCGGTATAAACAACCAACATCACGTTTGTATTGTCGTTTTATCAAATAAAAAAAGTGTATCAACTCTTCATCCCTAACTGTTTAACTCACAAGTTCTCAATGCGCAGCGTAATACAGAAGATTATAATATTTTAAGTACGAATTCCCGTTCCTAAATTGTTTTATTGGTTATTGGTTAACTTGTTTTAAGACACTTTTAGGTTGTGACTTCCAAGCTAAAGCTAAAAGCTAAGTAACTATTTCTTTTGTTTACGTGAATACTACAAATTATGGGATGACTGTATAAAAGGGATTTTTACGGATTTTATTGCGATTATTTTACATTTTAAATTCATTAAAATTATTTCTATTGAAAAATACATTTTAAGAACCTAAACTTACTACATAAAAGGAAACGAAAATTACATAAAAAATCTTAATATGAATTGTAATAGTATCATATAATATAATATAAAAAAAAGTATCTTGCTAATTTAAATTTAAGGAATTTAAATATTTACTGCTTACATTTTTTTAGGCTATATCTACATTATTTTCGTTATATACTCGTATTTACTACCTTTTTATCGATGTATCAAACAAAAATGTTTTTTCTCTTATTTCTTCAAGAATTAAGCACTCTTACCTAACAAATTTAGGTCTTCAACTGCTCCGTCTCCTTAATTATGAAGGTTAAATTCTTTTTTACAGTTTAAAGTTACTAATTATTTATATTGTTAAACATAATAATAAATATTGTTCAACATTACCTTAAAAGCTTTTGTAATTTTAACAATGAACCTGGCCACAGTAGGCTATGAAGAATATGGAAAATATCGTGTAATCGTTTGCACTACCATTCCCCTCCCAATCTCAATCTTAAAAATCTCTGAAGCAGTTTATTTTCCAAAATTCAATTTTATTAAGAGGGCTGCTTTAATCTGCCTGTAGAGACTATTGATAAGTAAATTATAAAATAATTACAAAATTTTCACTTATTTAAATCTAAAATAGCACTGCACATTTTACATATAAAGTTCTTTAAGAAAGAATGCCTCCTTTTGAAATAGCTTCATGCTATAGTAACGATTCATTTACGTCCAATTTACCAACCAGATGTTCCTTCTCCAAATGATCGGTGCGAAAGCGTAAAAGAAAGAAAAATACAGATATTTTCTAAAGTAACGTGTTATTCAAAATTTACTCGTAAAAGTACAACAAGAGAATTTTAATGGTCGTAAAAACAGCATTCTAAATTATACTTTGTCACTAAAATATGTTAATAGTTTAAAGGACAAGGTTACTTTTATTTTTTTCACTAAGGGAATCAAATAAACTATATAGCAATTGTTAAGATAATTGTCTTCGTGGTCTCTCAGTTTCAAATAGTAGCTGTCAACTGGCCCCATGGCCCCATAGTTTTTTCAAAAATATTGTGGAAAAAAGTTTAATTTATATTTGAGAAATAAAACAAATTACGGCATTAAAAATCACAACCTCGTGTGACTAACGCCAAAATTTAAAAATTGCAATGAGGCATATTCAAAGCTCATTTATGGTATTACAGAGTAAGTTTACATGAAAAAAATACATGAATTCACATGATATTCATTTTTATTCATATGAGAAATTGAAAATATTCTTGTAAGGAGAACGTTGTTTTCCGCTTATGTTGCGCTGAATGGTTATAAATTGACGACTTAAATATATTTTGAGTAATTTTTGTACATATTTGGTCTCGTAAAATGATAAAGTAACACGATGGTGCTATTTTTGCTGCAAAGCATTAGCATTAGTCTTTTTTAACAGTATTGTGTTCTGGTTTTAAGTAAAGTGTAACAATTGTTAACGTTATCACCTCCATGGTCTAGCCTTTGCTTTATAAACCGACTAGTCCTTAGGGACGGGAGCTTCCCGAGTTCTGTGTTACATAAAGCTTACCAAGGCCAAGAGTCTGTATAATGTAACATCCGTGTTAGAAAAAAATTATAAACCAGTGGTCCTCGGTTCGAATACACTTTGTGTTATCGTTGTTTACTGGCTTGTTAGCCCAGTTTGGGCCGATCGCCCAATTGTATGAAAAGTAAGATGGTCAATGCGTCGAATGTGCATGTAAAAAGTCGGCCGAGCCACCAACCTGCATTGGACCAAAGTGGTGGAGTACGGTCCAAAAAACCCCCTAATGGAGGAACCGTGCGTTGGGGGAGGCCTATGTCCAGCAGTGGACTAACACAGGCTCATAAAAATGCTACTTATATGTTATATGACGCACTTTTTTAATCAATTTTTACTTTGTTAATATCAATTCCTACCCTAATTTTGCTAAGCTTTTACAATATAAGGGCGGTACAGCATTGTTTACAATGCCACTGATGTATTTGGATATCACATATTATGCATCTAACCAGCCACATATACAAGGCTCAATGGATTTTGTATGCCATTCTAAAGTGCTTTAAGATTTGTGATTTAAATTAAATATTCGATATATTAAATAAAATTTACTGGGTTTTGTACTGATGCGTAAGTAAATAATATCTTTGTCAGTTGTCAGTTTGTGTTAAAAATGTTTACGAGTTGAACGCAATGTGCTGACTAGGCAAAATTAAATTTTTACGTATATTTCCATTATTTAAAGCAGAAAAAATTATACTCTTTGATTATATAACTTCAGGCTTTTGTCTTAGACTTTTTTAGTTAAACAATGTCAAGCAAGTTCTTAAAAAAATCCTGGAAAATTTTTATTTGAAATTGTTATGAAACAATGACATATATAAAAGAAAGGTCAAAACTTTTTTTAAAAAGTTATAGATGGCCTGATCATACCTCATTGTATACGATTTATAAATAGAAAGAAATATGTAATAAATATGTATAATTTAAAATATAGTACAATGTTACGTTCAAATATTATTTATTAACCACAGATTAGTAAAATTACAAATTAAGAAAAATTTGTATTGTATAATAATCACTTACAGCTTTAAAAAATTTTTTCGTATATTTATAAATATATTTATTTAGAAACTTTGAGAAATTCAATGACAATCAAGCCGCCAACGTCCGCCTCCGAATATGTTTGCGCATTTTTTCTTCAAACTGAAAAAATATTTCTAGTCATTCTGACTTCCAGAGCAACGATGAGTGCGGACAAAGAAGAAGACGGTTAATTGATAAATGGCGATCTTTAAGACTACTGTCGCTGACATATTGGAAATTGGTCGACGTATAAGATGGCGAAGAAGGAAGAAAGGAAGAAAAGAAAAGAGGTAAGGGCCCTAAGGACACATAGTTGTGGAATAGGCAGCCATTTATTTGTTTTTGATACGATGACACGTGGTCATATTTTCGAATACGATTCGTATTCAGAATCGGATGCTGTTATTTTGAAGCCGAAAAATTAAGGACTGCTCAAGCGATATTTCATTTTTATAGGAAAAAAAATTGGTCGATAAAGTGATAAAAGTGTCCTTTTAACTTTTTGAGAAACGCTAATTAGTTGTTGTTTCCAATTCAATTGTAAATCAATTATCAAGCCGAGGTTCTTAACACTTTTGATACTAGCAACCCCCCCTGGGTTGCTAGTATCATAAATCTTAGTGACGGATTCTGGGTGGAATTTCGGAAAATCCGTGCTTAGCTGACCTCCACTCGGCGAAAAAAATATTCCTACTAAATTTTAAGTCGCTACGCCTTATGGTTCAAGGGATATCGTAATGAGTCAATGTATAGGTGGGAATCTCTTTTATATATATATAGATGATTATTAAATATTATTGATGGAACGCTATTTAAATTTATTTAAAGTACAGTTAATAAGTGTCTTTAAAGCTTACAAATACTCACAATCTTGCAATTTTTATTTACATTGATGTAAGTAACGTAAACTAAACTAACTAAGGTGTAACGGTAGGAGAAGTGAAGGACACCATATTTTTTACAAATGACATTAATGTAAAAAATATGGTGGTCTTTATCACTGATGATTCTCTTCCCATTCCCGATAAATATTTTTTTTTATGTAACATTACAAAACTTTAACATCATAAAGAGGAAAGGTTTGATTTATTATGTTTTGAATAGGCTTCATAACTTCGTAACCTATTTGAAATGTTCTTGAATGCTCCATTACAAAAAGCTAAAAATAACATAGGCAAGATCGTGAACATACTGAAATGAATTGAATTACTTATTTTAATAGTACTCTCCTAATAAGATTATTTTATTAATATATCGAATTCACTTTTTCCGTATTTTTGCGGTGATTTATAATTATTTCCAACGATTCGGATTCTTTCCAGCATATATCACTCACGGGCAGATAAAATAACGTTGAAAATGTTTTTAACGTTCAAAAATTTCTTAATGACGGTTATACTGCAAATTTAATCGGTATGAAATGTATTGTTAATTGCTAATGTATTAACCAAATTTACAAAAGTTAGTCTTTAACATGATTGCATTGAATTATTTTTCTTGGACCAGGTGGAATGCCGATATCCGTGCATTAGCCGGTTGAAGTTGGCAGCGAGTAGCAAGGGATCGGCCGTATTAGCGTTCATTGAGAAAAGCCTACCTCCGGCAGTGGACCGATAAAGGCTGTTTATGATGATGATGATGATAATGATGAGATGTCTGAGACTAAATATGCGGAGGCAGAATTTCGGTGTCGTAAAAAAACACGTTGTTGATTATTAATATTGCAAATTCGTTTTTTTGCAGGGTAAAATGGTTACCTTTCTATGTCAAATGGACAACGTACTAGAGGTACTTAATTAGATAAGTATTCAAGCTGTGCTGCTTAAAATCTCTTCGTAGATAAGCCATTTATCCCGTAAAATGTAAGGGATATAAAATTGTTGTTGTGGGTTAACCTTAAGCGATAGACATGTAACACCACGCATTTTTTTCTTTTTTTTAAGATGTATAAGACTGTAGTACATTATATAAATTCATCTCGTGGACTTCAGCCTGCGTTTGATTACGATATCAAATTTATACCTCTAAATCTATAAAGAGTTTCTCTCCAAAATGATGCATGCAATTATGCGTATAAACATCTTTCTTTTGACTTACGCTATTACTTTATCTATTCTAAAAACCGATACAAAAAACTGTCGCGTAGTAACAAACAGCGAAAGCGTCTTGTTTTATATTTAAAATAATTATTTGGTATAACTCAGTAATCACTTAATTAAAAGTGTTATCACTTAATTTCCTTATTACGAATTTCTAGATTGTTTATGTTACATTTACAATATTCTGCAGCATAAATAAATTCATACTGTGATATTAAAAACTTTTTGTAATATTGATCCTTTTTTTATTAGCTTTATAAATCGGGGGTCATGGGTTCGAATCCCGCGAGGAAAACAACTTTGTGGTATTGTCTTTTATGATTGGTTAGAAACAATTTGGGACCGATTGTCTTAAAAGTAATATGATCCATGTCGTGATAGGCATGTGAAAAGTCGATCCACCCACCTACCCGCATTAAACCAGCGTGGTGGATTCAGTCCAAAAACCCCTATGGAGAAGGCGACATTAGGGAGGCCTATTACAGCATGTTTCAATTCATAAGGCACATAATAGTGAGTTCTCTCTGATTTAATATACCTTGAGTTTGATTAATTGGTTTCCTGTCAAGGAAATAACGATCACCTTGATTACAGCAAACATTATAATATTTTTATCAAAGTTGGCGCATAAAATTGTACTGAAACATATTTTACCGTTTATCTAAAACACAGTAATGTTTTTCCAATACTGTTTAATGCAGTAATCCTGTAGTGGCCTACACATAATAATAATCTTTGTAAAGTGGAAATACTTTACAGTTACTACCTACCAAACAAAAGGAATCAAAACTACGCACTACACTACCGCCTTCAATTAGAAAGACATTATTACATATATTCTGTTTATCTATCTTACATTAATCCTGGACATATGGTAAAAAGATATCAATAAAAAATCAAGTAAGACTTATTGCATGCGTTCTTTCCATTCAAATTATTCTTTTAAACATTATTTTGTTACCTTTAAAAATACGAAATTTTGTTCGTATTTGTTCTTGTTGTTTGCGTACATTTTAACGGGGATAATATTCCATTTAGTCAAAGTGTAAAGAATCTAGGCCTCCTTATAGACGAAACACAAAATTGGAACAGCCAAATAGCAAGTGTTGTCCAGAGAGTTACAAGTATCCTGCGGTGCTTATATCAGTTCAATAAATTTATGGCCTTTAAAACGAAAGCTTTATATGGCGCTTGTGCAGGCCTTGTTTTTTCCTATCGACTATAGTGACGAGTGCTATCTTGATCTTTTTCTCTTTTTGATCTGAGTGCAAGCCACCTCAATAAACTTAATCGACTTCTAAATAACTGCAATCGATTCGTTTTTAATCTTCATAATTAGAATAACGTCTCTGCGCAACGTTCCCAACTTCAGTAATAAGCATGTGTAGTATTTTAAATATTTATTTATAGTTATTTATCATAAAAGTTTCATTTCACAATATTTTTAATAAATAAATAAACTTCTATAGTATTAGTACAATTCTTCGCTACTGAATGTAAGTGCCGTTCATTACTTCTATGGCTATAATATCTTACAATTCGTCGAATCCATGATAAAATAAAGCATCGGAGTACAGAAAATACTTTATAAGCTTGACCTATTACATATTTCCATGCTTGACTTATTCAAAATTCTCTTGGATGGTAATGCCCGCATTAAGTTAACACGGATTTTTTTCGCTTTATTATTTGTGTTTGGTTTCTTACGTTTCGAACTCTATTCAGCATCCAAGGTCACAGGAATACTTAGTAGGGATGTGTCTGCATATATCTTGTTGCATGTAACAATCTTTTAACATAAGAACAGAACATTATATAACATGCAGTAAAAAATCGGAAAGAAGAGCTAAATTTAAAATTAAAAATCTTTACCATGGATTTTAAAAACAATATACTTGCAAAAAACAAGGTTAATTTAAAAATAAAAGCTAGTAAAAAGTGGATTTCTTGTGTAAAGTAATGGCGTAAATATACAACAAATACTAACGCAGAGACAGATAACTTGAGATTGGTTTATATCATCAACAATGTCAAAAAAATAACACTGCATATCAGGTGCGCTATATTTCTTTGTTCGAACTTAACTTATTAACGATATTAATCTGTCGAAGGTTCTGTCCGCGTCATATTTAGATTTTTCAAATAGATTTTTCTAGATATTTCAACGTTGCCTATGTTACTCAAGGTAAATGTAGCTTTTTAATCGTGAAAGATTTTTTTTACGAATCGGCGCAGTAGTTCTTGAGTCCATTTATTAAAACGTAAACACAGAAATAGAAATCTTTTCTCTTTACAATATTAGTATAGATTCAAATCTTACACACACGTTCTCCCTATATGTATGAATTGTGTCAAAATAAAGATAAAATCTGATATTTATCAACGTAAAATATTGGCAAACAGTTATTGGGATTTAGTTTCAGAAACTTCTGACAAAACGTATAGATTAATCAAAAAGCTATCGAAGTTTACTACTTAAGATAACTCCATATTATATGTTCGTTCCTCTGATGCTACTTGACGAATGTTTACTGTAAATGCTTCCATCCCAAATTTGAATCATTAGTTTATGATATTGTAGGGCATATAAGTTCAAAAGTACTGGTGACACATCAGTGAAATATTTCAAAGAAGATTTAAAAGTGAAATTAAGTAATGGCAAAAATTTATTTTTATTTAAACTTCATGCACACAAATGGTACAAAGGCGGCTAAAGGCAAAAGGCTTAATGCCGTAGGCATTTTCTACCAGTCAAACTTAAGGTGGCGCAAGAGATAGAAGTTGGGAGGTGCACAGACAAGAGCAATGGAGAATGTATAATAGACAACTAAATGAGCCTTAATTACATTTCAATACATATGTACAAAAAAATGGCGATACATTAAATATTGATATTACTGACGAGTAGTAGTAGAGTTACGACGAGTTTTTATTTCTGCACATATATACATATAAATACATAATAATTAAAAACATCTATATAATAAGTAAATATATACCAAATAGTATATAAATAATATATAGATATATATAGTTATATATTAAATTGAGGAAAGGAACAGTTAATAATTTAACTAACTTGCAGACAACTGATAGCGGCATCTGAAGTACAAGAAACATGTTTTCCCGTAACATTGATTGGATTATAAGTATATTAGTATAATAAGAAAAAATACAGCATTACAATTAATTAAACATAAATTACAGTTATGAAAATAATTTAGGCTGTAAATGAAAAAAGCTGTAAACCATTCTTGGCAAAATAGTTCGTCTAAACTGATTTCTTACAATAACACGGATTAATATTATGTTATAAACGCGTATAGCGGTGGGTGTTGTTCAATTTTATGTTTTTTTTTATTTATTTATTTTATGGCATTCGCAGGCAGACGAGCAGCTGGGTCACCTGATGGAAAGCGGTTACTGACCCCTATAGATATTGGCAATACCAGTGGTATTGCCAACGCGCTGCCTACCGTGAAACATAGGGTGATAAGTCGCGTTTACCCAGGAAATTGGAAATTTGAAGGGCACCACAGCCAGCGTGGCGGTACCCTTTAAACCGGAACACAGCAGTGTTTTCTGCTTACACTACCGCTTCGCGGCAGAAATAGGCGCCGCGGCGGTACCCACCTAGACGATCTCCTGTAAAAAAGGGACAGCGACCACCGGTTTGTTTTGCAAACGAAAGGTAATTTTATGTTTTTTAGCCATCTAGTTTCCCTAGTACAAGCTTTGCTTACTCTGGGACTAGATGCAGTTGTGTTAACATACTAAAATATCAAATCATTTTAAAATACATTTTTTTAATAATATTCTTAATTATTTGTTGGCGTTCATTAAAAAGAAATCGATTGGGAAGACGGACGGACGGTGGAATGGCAATCTTCGTGCAATAGCCAGTTCAAGTTGGTAGCGAGTAGCGGGGGATCGGCCGTCTTGCTGTTTAACCATTACAGGTGACTTTTGGTCAGTATCCAGTGTGCTTAAGGTCTCAATAAATATCCATTGTTATTTCCTAGTCGTTTAGGACAAACCGGCCTGATCACCTGATTTCCTATTAAGTAAGATGATCCATGTGTGGAATGGGCAAGTAAAATGTCGGTTCTGCGCCTTATTTCTCTTCGGCTGTGTCGGTTTTCCGTCGGATGAGAATATAAAGGTACAGGGAGTGCACCCTCATCTGTGCACTATAATATCTTCTGATCTAATATAAATAGACTGATCTTTGATGTAGATCAGCTGGTCGAAATCACTTTGTAGGACGTTTATCCTAATCAGCTTGTATCAGTTCATTGCTGGACATAGGCCTTCCCTAATGCACGCCTTATCCATTAGGGGGGGTTTTTGCACCGTATTCCACCACGCTGGTCCAATTCGGTTGGTGGCTGGACTGACTTTATACATGTCCATTCGACGCATATCTTACTTTTTAGTGAATCGGGTGATCAGCCCAAATTGTCCTCAACAACTAGGAAACAACAATGAAAATTTATTGAGCCCCGCAGGATTTGAATCCATGACCTATGGTTACTAAAGCACAACCCCATATAACTAGGCTACAGAGGCGGTTGAACGACGTCATCATTAAACAAATATATTTCCTACAAGGCGACTTATGTTGTTGATATAATGAATAAAACAGGTATTTTTTAATAAAAATTACGTTCAACATGGAGCATGCCTAAATCCTGCTTATAACATTATTGTATCCAAAGTAACATAAGAAGAATGGACACGAACTAATTTTTTCAATTTTATTAAAATGTTGCTCAGGAAAACGCAAGTGAAAACGGGTACACAATGTACCAAAATAGAAAATAATGGCCCAGTTTCTTTTTTCCTACTGATTGAATTACGGCTAAAGATAATAAAATAATACAGTATTTATTGAAATAACGCATTCGTAGAGCGATATATTTATTACAAAAAAGTATCAGTTAAATGAAAGGAACAAATAAAGACTATTTATAGACTTACCCCACTCAATACCCCAAGTAATGGATCCGTTAAATCGTTCAAGGATAACACTTGCATTTATGTTTTGTCAAAAATACTTTACTCAGAAACTGCTTTCGCTACATTTAATTATATTGATGAGAATCAGAGACAAGGGTCGGATGTTATGGCATATATACATATGCTGATTTATATTACATGGAAATATTTATTTTCATTCTGTCCTTACGAATTCTCCTTACGTAACCTAACCACTCGTTTCGCAATTCCTCCAATACACCCATCTTGCATATCTTCTCATTCTCGATTTTTATGTGATGTCAGCAACAAAAATCTTCTTTCGACGCATACACGTCTGCTCCAATGCCCTATTCACCGTTCAAATCTCATTCATTCCTCTTTTTTCGTTCAGTCTATACTCTTATAGATATACAATACGTTACCCCTCGAAGTCACGATGGCCGAGAGTATTATATCTTTTATGTATGGTCATGGTACAGACTAAGATATTGAGCGTCATATTGTCAGAGTTAATACGGCTACCGTAATTTTTAAATATTAAACGATATGACCTGATTAATCCGTCTCAAGAACCACTAAAAGATTGGTTCTCACCCTTATTTCTGGCTCGGATTTCGCACTAATATTCATCATGACAGAACTAAGATAAAAAAAAAACATACTCCTGTAACAGGTCAGAGTGAGGGATAGTTTAGAGACTAGTCATTGTAGTCTTCATCTTTAATACAACCTTATAGGACTATACAAAAGTTATTAGGAACATAAGAGATTAGGGAACAAAAAGGCTTTAAGGAAGTCATCTTTAGAAGCCTAAGGATTAAAATACGCAGCGATGTTGGCATGAAACATAATGTAGAAATTGTTCAGTTATTATCATAAATTGGAATTGTTTGTTCTCTCTTTTAAAAAATAAGTATCATTAATATATTATTTACTTTTATTAAATTTAAGTAATGAAAATATTTTAATATAACTTTAAAGAGTTTTCATAACATATAATGTATGTTTTTGATTAGTTCGTACATATAGATAATTAATAGTTTTCATAAAGGTCGCAACTGCTATTAACTCATTCTCAAATAAGAATTTATTGCCCTTGAAGTGGGTATATATTTATTATAAATAATTGTGACCTTGAAAAAATTATATTACACTTCTAGCAAGGATAACAAGGATAGAACTAAACTAAATGTAATATATTACAAGTCAATATAAAATTTTTCTAGTATATTTATATTATTAATAATGTTTAAAATAATAATATATACATATTACATGTAATGTACACCACACATTCTGTCTGTTTTGTTTTTTTTTATAAAATCTGTGATACTAATAATTAAAAAGTTACCGATTACATAGGTAACATTTTTGCCAAAAGCATACATTTCAATTTAAAAGAGAAACCAAAAATATCCACATCTTAAATGTAAAATGGTCACGTAAATTGATTTCACGCCCAAGCAACAAAACGTCAAGCTAAGTAAAGCAGAGTTAAGATTAGTAAACAATACGGTTGTTGAAAAAGAATATATAACGATTGCATGAACATGCAAAAGTATTTATACCCAACGAAAATTTAAATCAATAAATCAACATCAAAATAAACACGGATGGATTGTTCATTCTATTGTTTTCCAATATACTGAATTCAATTATATATTATTTTCATTCCAACCGGTGCTCAATGTATAAACTTGCTTTTATCACTGTTTTAAACTGAACAGGCACAAAATTGTTTTAATAGAAGTAAAATAGAAGTAAAGAATTTCAATAACAACAAAGTGACAATCTAAAAGGATTGCTTCAGAGCGTTACGATTTAGCCAATATCTAATACTCAGCATTAAAGGCATTAAACATTTTAAAATATATTTCTTAACAAGTTATTTTATTTTTTTATTTTTCTAGTTTGACATCATAATACAATAGGCTTTTAACGATAGACTTAAGAATTTTATACGTTGGTTTAACATTTTCAAGTTGGCGCTTTTATATTTTTAAATGCATGCGTTTTGCATATTTTAGCTATAGCTAATTTTTAATTTTTTTAATAACTGCCTTCGTAGCCTAGTGGTATGGGCGTGTGCTTTATAAACCGGAGGTCGTGGGTTCGAATCCTGCGGGGGACGCAACAAATTTTCATTGTTGTTTACTAGTTGGTTAGGGCAATTTGGGCCGATCACCCAATTGTCTGAAAAGTAAGATGATCCATTCGTCGGATGGGCATGTAAAAAGTCGGTCCACCCACCAACCCGCATTGGACCAGCGTGGTGGGATACGGTCCAAACCCCCTTATGGATAGGGGTGTATTAGGGGAGGCCTATGTCCAGCAGTGGACTAAAAACAGGCTGATGATGTAATTTTTAATTAATTAAAAAATAGACTGGATTAATTTAAGCGTTCTCGTTACGCCGAGTAATATTTTATCTACTAAATTTTACCACAGTTCCTAATTGGTATGAATGATGGTGTAAATTACTCCTTAAATTTATTTTTTTGGGTTGCTTTTGGTGATCGATAAAATTTAACAATGAGATACATGTGTATGTTAAAAATAACCCACATTTAAGAAAATTGCATATAAAAATTGTGTATATAACCGAAAAACAACGATAAGACGACATTGTTGCTCTCGCAGGGTTTAAAACAACGTCCTATTTTATAAAACAGCAACCTTTATCGCAAGGCAACATTAATTTAACCGTCGTTGTCGTCGATCGTAACTCAGCAGTTTAACAGCGAATTAAATGAAATTAATGAGAAAATTGCTTAACGGTAGTTGTTGCACTCAATTTTTATTTCTCGTTTTTTTTGTGTTTTATGAATGAGTCTACAAACCACTAGTGATAAAAATAATTGAAGTTTTCGTTTTGAAAAATTATAGGGCAATATTAATAGTTCCTTGATATTCCTCGATAATGTTTAAAAGCGTTTTATCCAAAATGTATAGGGTTTTTAACCAATTTCTGATAATATAGTATTTACATGTCTATAAAAATAACATGTAAAGTGGACAGTAATAGATCATTAATTCATCATTATTATCATCAGTGATTGTCCACGGCTGGACATAGACCCCTTTCCATTGAGGGGTTTTCGATCATTAATTATGATAACATAATTTGATAGCTCACATCACTTCCTATTGTTTAGTCAATTTAGAATTGGAACAAGTTTAAATAAAATAACATATGACAACAAAGTATACAACAGAATCTTCATTGATAAATTATCAACGAGATATCAATTACCGAGTGAAAGTAGATTTAAAACAACGCCGTGTATACGACGCCGCTTCGTTAGTATGCGTTTCTCTGTTTACATCTATTTTAATTATAATCTGGCTTAAGCTTTGTAAAACTCGTCAGTCGTTTCATCCCGGAAAGACTATTTTTAAAAACAACCAGTAGTGACGATTTTCTCTCTAAGCGACCATCCTCTTATTTTCGATTAAGTTTACTAAAGTACTTATAATTATACGACGTCAAAAAAGTTATTTATGACAATATTTGTTTTATAAGTCAGTGGGAGATGCTTTAAACTGCGTTTTAAAACAAATTTGATTAGAAAATATTGATATTTAAGGCAATATGTGAAATTAACATGATTGATTGTAAGCTTTTTACACCATTCATTATTGGCCAGACAATGCTTGCTCAGAGAAACGATTTCAAATACTCAGATCAGAATAATTTTTATTTATTTATCCACCTCGTCCTTCATTATAATTCTCTTACATCGCCTGGTGTCAAATATATATGAAATATGAAAGAACGTCCTTTGATGTCAAATCGTTTCGAAAATCTTTAAATCATATGACAAAACGATCTAGTTAAGATCAAACAAAGTTTACGACAGTTATTTTGGAATTTATTTCACTATAATGATTTTGTAACAATGTGAAGTATAATGTTATTACATATTAGTTATTATGTATTCATACCTAAGCTAAATTAAAGTTAGTAATCAAGGTAAACAATATCTTATGCCAATACTATACTTAAATACATTTATACATATATGTAAAATTATGCCTACCCATTGGGGGTTTGGACCGTATCCTGTGTGTGTCAGCTGTGGTGTCCAATGCGTTGTTGGTGGGTGGACCGACTTTTTACATGCCCATCTGACGCATGGATCATCTTACTTTTCAGACAATTCGGTGATCGGCCCAAATTGCCCTAACCACTAGCTAACAACTTTGAAGTATAAATATACTTTTTTGTTACAAAGTTATTGATTTTTGCTAGATATCAATCGCGTTCAAGTTTCGCTTAACGCCGCAGTGGATTTTTATACTAGCGTTAAGGTTTTATTTTTTGTATGTTAATAATAATCCCATTATATTAAGGAGTAACGGTAATATGAAATCAGTCATAAAGGTCGCCATATTTTTGACAAATAGCATTTATGTAAAAAAGCGTTGTGGTCCAATTCCTTTAAATTCCGTTCCTCTTAAATTGTTATGCCCACAACAACTCGTTCCAGGGTCACTTACAGTAATTTTGTTTGAAACTCGCTTACAGAAGCAGTAATTTTCTAAGAAAATTACTGTAAACAACAAGATTATATCATAATCATTATATGTTTATTCGTTTCAAGCTGCATTGTTCTCTATTTGGTATATCCTAGCTGTGTTAATTATGCATCGCCGTACGATCTTACTTCCGATCGAAACTAACTTTTTGCCTTTATCTTTTTTTTCAAAATGATCTCGCCACTGTAATAAATTACTCGTCTTGCACTTGCTCTATAGTTCTGTATAAATAGATGTCAGAACTACACTACACTATTTTAGATAAAAGTTTTCGACACAACAAAATTACCTCAGCTGCTTTCGCAAGTTTTTGGTAGTTGTAAAACTACACGTTTAATTTAACGGATGCGTAAAATTACTCAACGTACGTGATAAAAGCGTCTTTCTTTAAATTTTCGGGTTTATCTTCTGAAATCGTATAAAATAACGCTTTTTAAGGCGAGTTTGTGTCAACTTTTTTTTGGTGTGACATCCTCACATTAATCTAGTAAGATTACAGTAACCGCTTGTAAATTGAACAAATTTTTTCGAACAAATATCCCTATACTCTATACTATGTTTGTGAAATTCTTCTTTAAGTTTCGTAGTAACTTATTAACTTATTGAACATTAGGTTAAATAAATATTATATAGAATATCAAGTAATAAGACAATAAATAATTAAATTAAAATATAAATTTAAAACATTACAACATATAAATTAAGAAACTCATTTGCGATAAATATATGGGTTGACCATTTAATGAACGTAAGGAAGCAAAGAGATTTGTAAATTTTGCCTAGAGTCAGCTTCGTTTTTATTTGCTTGTGAGTAATGATACACCATTATCTCAAAAAGGGTATTTAACACTTTTTTGCAAACGATTTAAAAAAATATTATTTTATCCGGAAGCAACCGATTCTATTTTAATATTAGTTAATTTAATGAAAGTGTCTAACATATACTGATCTAGTGTAACTGTGGTACGTAATTATTAGTTAAGAATAAATCTTAGTGACTATTTAAATGTTAAAAAATAAATGAATGAGTACTATCATAAATAATTCAATACAACACTGCAAACAAGTCATACAACCTTTGTCGACAAAAGTTGTATCTTAAATAGTATTGGGTATCAAAAATATGAAATCGTCTGCTGAGTATCGAAAAAAAAACATGCCCTAACTATCCCTACATGCTAACTGGCTTAACCGTACAAGATGGATCTAAAGCATTAAAAACTTAACAATAGCATATTATGGCAACTCTCTAATGGAGAAGGCGTCCATAAGGAGAGGCCTATGTCCAGCAATTGACTTACACAGGCTGATGATGATGATAATAATGATGATGATCATAACAACTATTACAATACCATAGTATTGTATTAGTTAACTAGTAGTAGTAATTAATTTCAAAAATAAATTTTAGTAATGTACCAGTTTAATTTTAAATCAATAACTAAATTATAAAGTAATAAATAAAGCAAATATACTGACTAAATAATTATCAAGTAAAAATTTTAATGTGAAACATCTTAATTATATTAATCATATTAGTAATTATATAAATTATATTTATATTATCTTTTTTGTATATTACTTATACACACACGATGTTCCACATGTGCCAGGCGTCCCATGACGGCTCACATTTTTTTTACATTTATGTAATATATATAAAATATTTTAAGTACAAAATAGAATTTAATTCTATCAGTCGTATGTCTCCTAGATTCCAAAATAATAATATATCGCAATTAGTTTGTTTTCTTTGAATGAATTCAACTTCACACAAAAGGCTATTGTAAACATTATTTTGCAATTTTATTTAGTCCGTTAATTACAAAATAAAAATTTCTTATTTATTTGTTTTTAATGATATTTTTAACACCGTTAAAATTATTTAAAAAATACTTTTATTAAATATCGTCAAATAATTATATCACTCAATATTATTTATGTACAATCATTTTGCACACACGTGGGCAATAAAATTTTTAAATGTTTGGTTATAGTTCATATCCAGAAATAAATGTGACTATATATATGTGTTTGTTTATTTAAACATGTGTATTTTTTTAATGTGCAGGAGGCATACGAGGAGGTGTCTCTCCTGATAATAAGTGATTACCGCCGTCCATGGACGAACTACAAATGCGTTGCCGGCGTTTTAGGAAAGAGTATGCACTTTCTTTGCAGGGCCCTAAGTCATATTGGTCTGCAAATACCGCTGGCGACAAATCGTTCCAGAGTGCATACGTGCGTGGCAAGAAGTGGCGAGTGGAATGTACGTTGGTGGATCGTCAGCCATCGAGGTAGTGTTGATGGTACTTGGTATGCTGTCACGTTGTACGTAACAGAATCTCACAACGGGTATCAATGCGAACAACTCTTCGGAAAACTCACCGTTGTATGGTCAGTAGAATACGCATAGAGATGAAACGTCATGTTAAAAAATCGAGATGATTGATGAGAGCCTGGTCGTCAACAACTTGAGCTGCTCTACGCTGAATGCAGTCAAATTGAAGAAGTTGATATTTAAGTACCCCGGCCCAGAGATGAGAATAGTATTATGAATCCGTATGTGCATATGCATTTAAGTTCAAATCAATTGATTTTTTATTGCATAAGTGTTACACAACACACAGGAGGGGAAGAGGCAGTTACACAGTCGTGTGAACCACCTCCGTAGCCTAGTGGTAAGGGTGAGTGCTTTAGAAACCTGAGGTTGTGGGTTCGAATCCTGCGGGGAATCAAAATATTGTAAATGTTGTTTCTTAGTTGGTTAGTGCAATTTGGGCCGATCACCCAATTGTCTACAAAGAAAGATGATCCATGCGTCGGATGGGCATGTAAAAAGTCTGTCTACCGACAAACCCGCATTAGACCAGCGTGGTGGGATACGGTCCAAAACCCCCCTAATGGATAGCGGTGTATTAGGGAAGGCCTAAATCCAGCAGTGGTATCACAGGCTGATGATAAAGTGTTACACATAAAATAACGTAATTACTAAGATTATTCTACTTAAAGACGTCTTCCTACTTACTAGCCTACTTAAATTAAAATTTTAGGTGTAAAACTTTAAACTCAAACACATACACTTCTCTCTCAAACTTAGTTTCAAAGTACTAACAGAACTCTGAGTAAACCTTATTGTAAAGTTCTCTTATTCGAATGGACTATGCTGCATACGTATTACATTAATTTTACTCGAGTACTATTTAGAGAAAGCGTGGTTCTGAAAATGAAATAACTATATTTGTCTTGAAATGGTATTGTTCTCTATTTGAAATTGCACCAAATAAAATAATTGTTCTTACGCAACTATATAACCTTATTTACTTGAGATTTGATTTTGACTATGCTTGCAGTGTGCAAATATTTTGTTCTAAATTGGTTGTTTTAGGATTAAGTAATCAAATTGGTAAATTCTTAAGACTCAAGAAGGTGCCTATTGTGGTTACCACCGCGGTGCCTATTACGGTGGTAGGTCCCCTGTTTACAGGAGACCGTCTGGTGGTACCACCGCGGTGCTATTTCGGCCGCGAAGCAGTGGTGAAAACACTGCTGCGTTCCGGTTTGAAGGGACCGTAGCCAGCGTATTTACTGGTAAACAAGACTTAACACCTTATGTCTCACGGTAGGCAGCGCGTCGGCGATACCACTGGTATTGTCAACGTCTAGGGTGTCGGTGACCACTTCCCATCAGGTGGCCCGACTGCTCGTCTGCCTGCGTATGCTATAAAAAAAATAATAATAAAAAAATATAAACGCGATAAAATCCCTAAAAAAGTCCTTTTCTTCAATAATGTATAGTATTCGCGTAGACCAAAAAAATTAATTAAATATTTGATAAATTTTAAAATACCAATCATAAATTGAAGATAAGTAGTGTTCTGCGACTTACCTGTAACAATCAGTATATGTATTTTGGATAATATAAGCAAGACCCTTCCCTTTGTGGATCAATGGGTCACTACAATAAAAATACTGATCTCTTCAGAGCTCTAGGTAAGTGTGGCGTGGTGTAGGTGCTTCAGTGATATGGTAGAGAAGAAGCTCTAACAACTGCCTCGCATGTCAGCTCAATACATTAATCACTATTCTACATCGTCATATGCTTCCACAGATGACTGCTATTCAAGACTGATCTTATGAAATTTAAGACAATCCGCTTAGATCCATCCATCAACTGACTTATACCGAATGTATGTTTAATAAAGTAATTGAAGCATATCTTTAAATTGTATTCTATATCATTTTTAACTTTGTGCCTCGATATATATCCCTAAAACTATAGTTCTCGTGGTACAGGCTCCCTTGCTTTAAAAGAATTATGTGTTATAATTTTAGATTGTGGTCCAAATAGTCCAACAAGTATAAAAACCATACATCGGATTTGCTAATTGCTTGGCTTGACTGCCAAGAGCTTTAAAAAACTTTAACAGTTCAACATTATGTGAAAATCTGCATTTTCATG
>JAGSMT010000756.1:0-52815 GCA_029286875.1 Lamproptera curius | reverse complement strand
TATGTTTAGTAGTAAAGACGTTTATCACGATGAATGAGTCACGATGATATTAACTTACAATGATATGCGTATTTCTGTACAAATATTGCTAAACGAGCCTCTGGATAAGTAGAATAGTAAAGATTTTAATTTTTTTTAAAAAATCCTAAATTAGCATATTATAACTTAAGATGTCCTGTTCTTTAAAGGTTGTAAAGTAAAGTATACCGTTGCCAGTTTGATTACTTGGTAAACGAAAACTTTACATACAATATTTTAAGTAGTTTTTCTTGCAAAAGTATATTTTATTTTGTTGCCAGTGATGACCTACGGTACAAAGAAATGTTCCTTCACAGTTAGTCATATGAGGAAACTCTAGTCGCTCAGCAAGCTATGGAGCGAGTTTATGATGATAAACATCATCATTGCTACCAAAATCAGCAAGCTAAAGCTGGAATAGGACGGCCTCTTAGCTCTGGGAACCGATAACTGTTAGAGACGAAAGGTTCTCGAGTGGTGGCTTCATCCTAGCCTTCGCCGTGTCCAACGACTCTCTACGAGAAGGAGTGATGACCTGTACAAATGTGCAGGAAGTCAGCGGATGCAGGTAGCACAGGATCGTGCCGGATCTGGTGACGTATAACAAGCTGAAACGATAAAAAAATATAGTATGGCATCGATCATAATTTTTTAACACAGAACATGGCACAAAATCGTGCCTTAACAGTACGTATTATAGTAAAATGATTGTCATGACGATTATCACAGTGGCCGCATAATTCTAAACATCACGAGTCTAACAAAGTAAAAAACCGCGTAAATTGATCATCATTGTCACCGTGACGAATGAAGACTGTGCAACGATTTTTAAATCAATATTTTGACAAATAGACTTAGAAGTGTTTACTTAATGCCAACTTTAAAATTAGAAGTATTAGTACGTTGGAAAATTTGTTCTCAGAAGAGAAGAATCTATCTATGAAGATATGTAAGATCGGAATGTCTGTTTCGGAGTGTGTATTCAAAATTAAAATAACGGTTTTTAAATGATGACCTTGTCATAGAAATATATATAACCGAGAATTATAACAAAAGAAAAAAGGTATTTTTGTAGATTACTACGCGGCCGAAGTTACGGTCAGTGCAAGACGGGAAGCGGCCGTGAAGTTATCCCAGGCTTCCTGATGAAGAACCTACGATATGTCCGAAACTAGTCGGCATTCATGAAAGTTTTAATTGTTTAATTTATATATATTATTATTAATTTACAAAGAAGATTTTGTATCGAAATCTTCATATAAAGTATAAGAACATTTATTTGATATAACAATAAATCTAATTTTCTTTTTTTTTTTTAGATTTAAAAAAAAACAAAAGAATCTTTTTATTTTTTACGGCTTATCTTATTATAATCCATACCAAGGTCTGGTTTTTTTTCTTGTTAAAACCTTAAGACTAGAAATTTGCTATAATAGGCAAAACTCAGTCCAAAAAAATTCCCGACCTTTCTGCGGAGTGGGGGTGACGGGGATTAGCAAAAATTTATTCATCTGATAGGATTTAGCATTACCTTAAAATAGCTTTTTTTTATTTTTGGTGATGAAGTAATAAAAATTCTGAAACTTCAATTGCCTTTTTTCTAGAATTTTTCCACCTACGGAAATATTACAACGACAATCTTTAAAGGAAATTTTGCCAGCTATCTTTTTTGTCTCAAACGTTTTTCTCTACCGCGAATATTATCTTGAGATTTAGAAACCGTATTTTCGAAAATCCCTAATTTGGGGGGGAGGGGAAAACTGATTTGCGTGAATTAGCTATGGTATTTTTAAAAAACTGGGACTACATGACATCTAATCCGTATCATTTATAAAAGAATGGACGAAATCAGAGCACTAGGAACGGAGCAAATGGGTACGAACATATTTATCAAAGAAAACGTACTGTCAAATGACTAATGTAAACTATGGGGCTGATGCACCTGCATGTTATAGAGAGGGCTGTTTCAGCATATTTGTAATCATAAGCATATTGTAACCAAGCCACTGTCAGCAAGTCGGCCAGTCAGTCAGTTGGGCATCCTCCTCCGAATCATAACCAAGTCTCTCTCCAATATTGTTCTAATTTTCTATTTCAATTTAATTATATTATAAATAATATGTTTAGTGAATAAAAGTCTTTTCTTAAAAAGGCTTCCACGCGCATTCCCTATAACAAATGGTGGCACCGTGGCAGGTCCCTTTACAGGAGACCGTCTGGGCGGTACCACCATGCCTTTATGAAGCAGCAGTATGAAAACACTGCTGTGTTCAGTTTGAAGGGCACCGTAGCAGCGTATTTACTGGGTAAACGATCTTAACACCCATGTCTACGGTAGCGCGTTGGCGATACCAATGTATTCAATGTCTATGGGCGTCGGTAACCAGTTCCCATCAGGTGGCCCGACTGCTCGTCTGCCTGCGTATGCCATAAAAAAAGAAAAAAGTAGTGTCCCCGGTAACCCTCTGCCTCAATTTTTATTACTTTTCGACACGACTTAATTTTCCATACCCTTTACGAGAATATAGACATTCAGTGAAAGTGTTAATCATCGATCTTCGGCTAAGCCATCCTACTACACCCTCGTGCCAGTTTGCTTGCTGTTGCTTGAACCCGCTCTGCATCCTAAGAACAACTTACCTCCGCATTCCACATCTTTTGTTAGCACTTACAGGAACTGGAAGTAAAATATAATATAATAAATAAATAAAAAAAATATTATAAATAAATAAAGTGAAGTGCTAAATATTTGTGAGAATCGAACCAGTGAACACTAGAAAATAATATTTCATAAGGCGACATCTAGCTTCCGTCTCGTTATCAGCTAGACGAATAGTTCCGAGTACTGTCGCCGCATAACGATAAGCGTCATACTTCGTTACGTTACAGTCATAACAAAATCAATATGAGCAAACAAGATAAGAGCATGTTCCCGACAATGGATTTATACTTTTAAAGTTTATAAAACCGTATGATGGCAATCGCCTTCATAACAAATTGTGATAAAGCATATGAATTAGCATCCATTAAACAACAACACATTTTATTAAAATATATATACTTAAGCCAAACTAAAATTATATAACGGTAAAATTTTTGCATTGGCGTATGATACCGCTTTAGTATTTTATGAGGAAACTTGGGAAGAAATGTTTGTTTGAACTGCTGAAAAAACTGCTGAAAATGAATTTAACGGGAATAACCTCTAGAGACTGAACGTAGAAAAAACAAAATATATACCATTTCCAATTCGAAAAGACAAGATTCTGGACAAATTTTATGATATACGGGCTAAATAATATCAAAACTCAGAAATCTAATTGCTTGTGTCCTACCGTTACAAAAGTTAGAGTATTAAGGAGTACACCTTCATACTTACCTTAATTGGCACTACCATTTTAATGTTGTAACAGGCCTTGTACGTAAACTTGTATGGGTCTTTAAAAGATTTAACAATATCTGTGATTCGAAACTTATAAAGACAGTTTACTTTTCACTTTGTCAATCAATAATCACTTTCTGTATTTCTGCTTCGGGAGGTGCATCTTAATCTACTCTTAACCCTTTAGTGCGGGCACAGGGATTAGTACTTAAAGTAATGATGAAAAAACTTTCCTTATGCCCTACTGATCGACTTTACGCCGACTGCCAACTGCTCTCAGTGCGCAAGCTTTTTATTCTTCACTGCATACTTAGATATCACAATTACTTAAAATTTTGCCAAAAAATCTATAAAACAAAAGAAGATCTAAGAATATCTGCTCTAACATTAAGTGTTTCATCGCCTTTTCTCGACGTTTTTATTTTTCTCTAGCACCAAATTTGTACAATAGACTACACAAACTATTATATATTTTCCAACTAAACTATTATGCCTGTAAAAAGAGCAATTATAAATACCTAATGCAAATAAACTATCAGCAGTCCGAAAACTTATTGACTATTCTTAAATAACCTACATACCGCTACAAAACTCACTAGCAACTAGTTTAAACAATTACACTTTAAAAACTTCATCTCTTACAGTCTATTTTATTTAGT
Source organism: Lamproptera curius (assembly GCA_029286875.1). Lineage (NCBI taxonomy): Eukaryota > Metazoa > Arthropoda > Insecta > Lepidoptera > Papilionidae > Lamproptera > Lamproptera curius. The sequence continues at coordinate 48,756 of JAGSMT010000756.1, read as the reverse complement.
AATTCTAAAATATTATAACTTTGGCACTTAAATATTACCAATGAACATATTGATATATGTACCTTCTAAGGACTAGCGAATTGCATTGTTCTGTACCCTGTAAGACAGGTTACTAACCTAGTGCAGGGTTAATTGTTATTAAATTAATTATACTTGTTGTGAATTAATATTGCAATTGCAGAAGAAAAGCTACAAAAACTCATAAAAGAAATCCGGCTAATAACTATATAAACACGCGTCTTTCGCCACGTTCTAATGACACACCGTTTAGACCGAGTTTGTATAACATTAATTTTGATATTAAATATACGCAAAACCGAAATTCTCCACTAGTATGTAAATACTGTAAGTTTGAGGGACATACAATAGAAGATTGTAAGTATTGAAACGACCATAAAATAATAATAAATATAGCCCACGGCGCGCTCCTTCACTCTAACATTCAACCTCGCCCCGGCCCCATCGAATTTATCAAAGGTCTATGAACAATCCAGGTGCTTCCTTCAATAATTATAACAATAATAATCGAGTACATTATATTAATCAAAACGAAACAGACATTAAAACATGAAGTAAATGAAAATATAAGCTAAGGCATGTCTCGATTCAGTGTCGCACGAGACAACATTTAAAAGCCGACACTAACTATATATCCACTGTTTGTATCAATTTTGAATTAAATAATAATACATCGAATCCTGTTCTATCGAGACCTACAAGCCTTACTCACAAATATTCAATATATTCCACGTACAATCCATCTTCTACTACATTAGCTACTTCTACATCCGATAAAGAGTCCATTGAATATACATCATTAAATCACAATAATAAGATATATGAAATAACATATAATACTTCTGAACGCTACTTAACCCATGTAGAACTAGATCCTTCTATTTCCATACGCCCTCTCCTCTTACTCATTGACACCAGTTCCTGTGTCAGCTTAGTAAAAAAATCATTCATGGATCATATTCTTCCCCTTGTCTCAGAAATAATAAAACTTAATGTAGTTGATTTGAATAATAATACAACACCCACACTAGGTTACATTAACTTACCTCTATTTTCTCATATTGATAATTCGTTAACGCACAAATTCTATGTAGTTAAAAAAATAAATCTCAATGGAATAATCGGTAGCGATCTTTTGAATAACTTAAAAGTAGTCATCGATTACAATTCCAGTTTCTGAAAATTAAACAATATACCCTTAAACTCAATTACTGCGAGCCTATTTATACGATTTCCCCACGATCTGAAACTATTATAGAACGTACAGTTTCCAACCCTGAAACTAAAGAAGGGATAATCTTAGACCACGATATATCCGACCACTTCTAATTGCTAATTGTATTGTAAAAGTTGAACCTAATAGTAGAATCAACCTCACAGTAGTAAACACTTCAATCAACATTCATCATTCAATCAGCAGTCTCATCCTGACAAAACTCATCCTTGCTTTTTTTTTAATATGACCGGAAGCCCTTCTAACAAAGGACCAATGAAGGTCTGGAACTTTTACGCACATCACATCTTAATACAGAAAAACTCAATACTCTATATGACGTGTGTTCATATTCTTCTGACGTTTTTCACTCACCTCACGAACAACTTCCTTGCACCAATGTCTTTCAGCATGAAATCCTAACACCTCCCCTGAACCTATAAATACTAAATTCTGCCGTCTTCCAGAAGTTTACGATAAAGAAGTCCAAACATAAATCCAAAAAATGCTTGAAAAAGGCATTATTTCCCGTTTTTCTTAAGCTAAGATCTTATAATCTAAAACTTCAGGCTGATAAATGTGAATTATTGCGAGAGGAAGTCGGTCGGTAACGTAATCACTGAACACGGCGTTAAACCAGACCCCAACAAAATCGATGTGGTCCAAAACATCCCAATCCTCAAATCTCCGAAAAATATTAATCTTTCCTAAAACTCATTTCTTAGTATCGTCGGTTTATCCTAGAATTTTCCTACTAAAACATAACATCTCTTCTAAAATAAGTAGTGCCTTTCCAATGGACCAATGAACAAGAGCTTGCCTTCGAACATTTGAAAGACAAACTAGTCACTGCCCCTGTCCTCATTTACCCAGATTTCACAAAACGTTTATCCTACGCTGTGACGCTTCCAATTACGCCATATCTGCAATCCTATCTCAGGGTGAAATCGGTAAAGATCATCCCATTGCTTACGCTTCCAGAACACTAAATAAGAATGAAGTTGTAGTTATCGTACAGCACAATGGAAAAAGAACTGTCGGCGATAGTCTTTGGATGTAAAACATTTAGACCATAAATATTCGGTAGAAAATTCACAATTGTAACTGATCATCTCACTGAAATGGCTACTTAATCATACTGATCCTAGGAGTAAACTGCAACGATGGAGATTACTGTTAGAAGAATATAATTACAAATTCGTTTATAGAAAAGGCAAACTTAACTCTGCCGCAGGTGCACTCTCACGATATCTTATAAATCCGATCGATACTGATTCCAATCCTACTAGTTCAAATAATCCTGAAAACTCAGATAACATTACTACTCTTAATACTTAATTATTTAATGATACCTCTGAATCAAACTTATCTCCGTAATTATCTAGCAATGTCAGCTCACCCGACATACTTACCCTAATAAATGCCAGTTTCAGACCTGAAAACAAAGCTCCTAGTCCTCACACTTAATCAGTATAAGGTACTGATAACCCTAACTCCAAATTAGACGACCCATTAAATTCCTTCACCAAGATGATACATACTCCAATTTCATGAGTTCCTTTCGATTAAATAACACTTATAGTACAAAAATAGTAGAACATAATTATAGTATAATAAAATATGAACAAAACATTAATTAGTCTGACTTCTATAGATTTAGACGAATCCATTCCCGTTATTCATGATATATTAAATAATACACCGAATTCCAAAAACATAATTAATAAAGAGAGAACGCTACACTCCTTTAAATTAATTCCCAGTAATAATAAAAACGTTTATTACTTATTTATAAAGAACATCACTTCGATGACTGTTCTTATCCCGATATTTCTCAATCCCTCCAATCCATAAGAAATCAACTGGTAGTCTGTCATGACGGAAGTCCCGAAGTTACTTACCGATTTTAAAATTCCTTTCAACAAACACTCATATGATTTTATATTTTATTAATAACACACGCATTGACGTCAACATATGCCCTAATAACGTCATCTATCTAACTTTGAGGGATATTCCAAAAATATTCAAAGAAAATCGCAACATTCCAGTGGCAGGACATCTAGGAAATAAAAAAAAATGTTTAATAGGTTGAGAGATCAATACTGTTGGAAAAATATGCGCAGTCATAGAAAATGACATAAAAAATTGTTCTGCCTGTCAAAGCAACAAAGCCTTAAGGAAATTGAATCGCGCTCCTATGCAAACGAAAGGGGGATGTGGAAGTTGAGGTGACATTGTAGGACCCCTTCCAGAATCTGGAACCGCATAAATTTAAATATGTATTGACCTTACAAGACGACTTAACAATATCTCAGTCGCATATGCAATACGTAGAACCACAGCTGAAGAAACAAGCGAATACTTGATACATTTCATATCATTATTTGTCTTCATATCATTAATAGTCGCGTGTTTGCCGCAGTCTTCCGAGCTCGCCGCGCGGTATCCAAGTCGTCGCGCTGCGCCATCTATGTTATATAGTGCACCAGCGCTCATAAAACACTTTTGTCGCACCGCTGACGTCAGTGCGTTTGCATTTATTGTGCTACCTCAAGCGATCGGCTTGCGCACGGGTGACAGCCACTTGACAAAGCGCTCGTGTTTCTTGGTTTTTATCTTGCTTTTTGGCCGAACTAGTTGTTTTTAAAACTGTACTACGCCCGTTACTACACACCTCCGTGTCGAGCCTGATAGAGCGAGAAGGATTCACATGCTCGGCAATCGCCGGGGCACACCGATTGCATTGGGTGACGCAACCTCTGTATCAGAAATAAGCGCGACCTAACCCGGTTCGATGGTTGACTGGGACTCAAGGACCGCTTTGGTATTGATACCAATAGAGCATTTATTTATTTGGTAGCATTTATTCCACAGAGCACGAGGTCCAGTCAAAGAAAAAAAAGCTCATAAAAGTTTTCTATAGTATTATTAACTACCAGCGAATACTTCAATATTAACGTTTTTAGCAGTGATGAAGAATATCAAAGTCCGCCGTGTATTTAAAACCATTTTATTGTCGTTTATTTTTTACGGAGTTTGGAGTCAATAGCAATATTTATTATTTTACTAGTTTGTTTACTAGCATTAGAATGACAAAATTTCTTGGGGAATTTTATGTATTATTTAATTTTGTCACAAATAAATGCACAGTTGCATGTTATTATACGTGGGTCAAAACTTTTAAGAAACGAAACGGAACCAGTTACGTGGACGGCGTCGTTGTTTTAAAACTAGTTATTTTTATAACTAGCTACTTTCATCCAGCTACTGTGCATCAGTTCCACAACTATACGTATACGTATCTTCTCAACTATACGGTTACTTTCGTTTCTTGACTATACGATTACATACGAAACGAAAATCACGGTGTCGTGTATGATGCCCAATAGTTAAATCAATACATTTACTTTTCTGCATACTTTACTCCAGTTTACAATTATAAAATGTTTTATTGATTGATTGGTGTTTACTACGAAACTTTGATTTGAATAAAAATATTACTACTTGCGTACTTAAAATTAAATTTTATTATTTCAATGACAATGATTATTACTTACTGTTGACTTACACTTTTGTTGTGTTTACATTTTTGAACGATTTTATTATAACTATCTTTTACTCTTATATATTTTAGGTCACCATTTTATTTCTACCGCAAAGCAGTAGTGTGAAAACACTACTGTGTTCCGGTTTGAAGGGCACCGTAGCCAGCGTAGTTACTGGGTAAACGAGACTTAACATCCTTTGTCTCACGGTAGGCAGCGCGTTGGTGATACCTGTATTGCCAATGTCTATGGGCGTCGGTGACCATTTTCCATCAGGTAGCCTCGACTGCTCGTCTGCCTGCGTATGCAGTAAAATAAAAAAAATAAATAAAAAAAATACATCGTTCAGCTATTTAAATAAAAATCTTTCTTTTGTTTTATTTTACTTTTGATTTATGTAAGTGCTGGTTTTCCGGAATCGCAAGACGTTATTTGCCAGCAGGGGTCACTCGAATGTGGTATATATGTGTATTAGTGATACCTATAAAAACTAAATGCTTCACTCGAAGTCTCGATCAGCCATCTCTCTCGCTCGGCCCGTCGGTAGGCAAGATGCGAAAGAAACAAGCGCTTTACGCTCACTCAACTGACGAACGAAGACGACGACGGCAGAGTTCGCCCGAATAACGTGTATAGAAAAATAACTACTTTTAATTTGACACGAAACAGTTATTACGTTTCATATCGCGTAACCAGTTATTGTAACTGCCTACATGTGAAATAGAATTAAATGATACAAACAAAATTGATTACCCGTCCTATACAAAAAATTGCATTTCTATGTAATCATCATTATTTTTGAATAAATATGTGCCTCCCAGAAGAAATAATACACAAAACTAACAATATTTTATATTTTTGCTATATCATACATATGTGATATTATTTATTATTTTATAAGTATGTTTAAAAGCATTTAATTGTGTGTTGATATGGAAGTAAAAAATCAACATAGAGGTGCATCTGATATAGAAATAAACTATAGAAAGTAAGTAATGACACTTCTATATGATTATCTATAAGTTTCAACTTATTTAATGCATAATTAACAAATTTATGCGTCAACCAACAAATCCCAAGTGATATAAAACAAAAGATAAACAATGTTTTTATATTTTGGCTGCATCATACATATTTTTATAAATTTTAAATTACATATCTTTCTTTTTACCACTTCCTCTAAGCCCTCTGTTACTCAATAATAATTGTGCAACCTGGATTTTAATTTATCTTAAATAATCAATAAATAATTGATAAGAGTTTACCCTGATTAAAATAAGAAATGACCCTGAATAAATAAGAAATAAAATAACATTTGCACAAAGTCCAACTTCAAACAAAGTTAATATAATATTTATAGAGCTATTAATTTTAAGAGCCACTACATATTTTTTATCACTTTAATGGACATCTTGGACAATGAATGCACATCTTGTCTGGCTAGATTTTTTAAGTCGCATCCAATTTTTGTGCACAGTTTTACTTGCTTTGGATGTTATGTTCCTTTCACATAATAATCTGAAAAAATATGTACAGTTATTAGTAAGAGTCAGTGTAAATTATATCATATATAGCATTGTACAGTAATATTAACATATCCCTACTCAAGTATTAAAATAAATAAATATATTGATGTTTCCTAATGTTATAAACACTGTTATAAAAATATTATCCGTACACAGGACTGCTTTTCATACTTAGTAGTGTTAGTTAGTTTCATACTAGTGTCAGTAATAATACAAATTAATTGTATTATTACTGACACTGAACCTATGCTTTCATTTTCTTTATATCTATAATGCCTAAATGTTTTATAAAAAAACTATTTATACTACAATACAAGAGCAGATGTAAATTTATAATTCAAGAGACAATTTGTTACGTACTTACTGCTCATTGAACATTCCTATTTTTAACTCGTAATTTAGTTGTGTGTGTGATAGCTCCGTTAAAGTCTATTAAAGATGTTATCATTTATTATATTCCCAGGCAATGTTTTTATTATCATTTTAAAATGCCAGCGCCTTTTTTGACATCAGAGAATGAGTTTTAGATGGAATGAAAACAATCCTGATGTCAAATGAATATAAATATTCATTAGTAAATTTTACGTTGAATGACGTTTAAGGAATCCAAACTGATTTGATCGCACTGTTAATTTGACACGAATGTTAGTTGATCATAACTTTGACCGTCGTTTCGGAAACCGTAAGTTTTTAAAATTATAATTCAATGTTTTAATTTAGTAATAATTTATAATTTTGTAAGACTTCGTCAGCTTATTATTCTAACGTTATAATTAACTCTCTAATGCTGTTTAAATTCTATTTTAATGTTGTTTTGTTGTAAACTTCGATTTTTAATTCCGTAGTTTATTCACAATGGGGAAGGTGTTATATATGTATAATGTATACTACGGGGCTGATGCACTACGAATATTATAGAGAGGGCTGTGTGAGCATATTGTAACCAAGCCACCGACAGCAAATCATTCGGCCAGTCAGTCAGTTGGGCATCCTCCTCCGAATCATAACCAAATCTCTCTCCAATATTTTTCTAATTTTCTATTAACAGTCTATTTATAATATAATTAAATTGTAATTATATTATAAATAAAGTGTTAAGTTAATAAAAGTATTTTTTTAAAAAGGCTTCTACGCGTATTCCTATAACAGTACGTGCCGAATAGAATACCTCCTTCTTTTGGGAAGTGGGTCAAAAAACATACCTAATCAGACATACCTATAATATACCTTTTTTCAGGAAGTCGGGCAAATGAACATACGCTCCATACCTAGTTCCTCCTACTATTGGAATGTATGGAAGGTACTCATATAGAAGGTAGGTATATTTTTAGATATTAAGGTGTTTGAGTTTTTGCGAATATATCCATAAAATAATGCTTATCATTGCATGCCTATTGCAATGCAATTCAATTATTTCTCTATAGTTATTAACAAAATGCTTATGTAATAAGATAAAACAGTTATTTTAAACATCGTAAACAAGATTAATGTGTCGTTTTTGATAATTATTATCAGTCATCGTTATTATGTCACGTTTAGTGACACCGAGAATTCACGATTGTCATTGAAATTGGTGAGAACCTATTTCGCCTCAGCATTATTAAGCAGGTATCTAAATTACAAATCACAATAAAACTCAACATCATATAAATATTAAAAATACGAAGACTCACCATGACAGTTTGAAATCGTAGCAAACAACAGATTGCTTAATCTCTTATATATTGTAAATTTACTTTATGTACATAATTTACGTATACTAGAATTCCATACCTACCCAAATGTGATTAGCATGGGATAAAACTTTTCCAAGATTTTTAGGTCTGAAATGGTTTTTCTGTAGGAAAACCTACATTTTTATATATATATATATTACCTTACGTGTTCTTTAACGTATAATTTCCAGCCATGCTGGGTCCATCTACCTTGTGATGTTCTGAATTCGTCTAGGTAAGGGAATATAAATGTGGAGGGCCTTGGGAGAAGGAGTTATTGTTAAAAAGTAATGCTACATTAATGTTGTAGTATCGTTAAAAAATCAACACAAGCTAATTAAAAGAGTAAAATGCGTCTCTTATACCATTAAATACTACTATTTTTATACCAATTTGTTTTTATTGTATATATAATGTATATAATATATAAGAACAAAAATAAAACCGGAGTCATTTATCAATTAATTAACAATATTTCACACACTTAAATATTCAATTTTATCTTATAAGGAACTGCTAATAAAGTTAAGTAAATATTTACCCACAGTAAATATACGTATGCAATTTGACATGATTTATATACTGGCCATTCATGGAGAACATATAATTGTGAACTAAACTTCATATCTTACAATATATAAAATAATACCTTCCTTCTAGTCGATTTTGACTACGGCAGCCGATCACGTTAAAGATCAGCCAACAGCGCAAGGTATCATAGTGCTCGAATGTACGCGCTAACACACGTGCACTCTTTATTCTTTTATACTCTCATAGCCCGATGGGACGGAAAATCGACACGACCGGAAGTGGACAAGGTGCAGGACTGACGTTTTCCATGCCCATCTAATGCATGGATCATGTTATTTCACAGCAATCGGGTGATCGGCCCACTTGCCCGAGAACCCAACCAACGAGCAAACAACAATGAAGAGTTGCCCCCGCCGGATTCGAACTCACCACCTCCGGTTTATATACCACTAGGCTACAGAGTCAGAAGATATAACGAATTTGTAATGGAGGCAGGCGAACCGAGATATCACTTCATCTCGGTTCATTATAGTCATACGTTGTCGCAATAGTTATGACACGCTTAGTTTTCGCTCATATAATAAAGACAGTCCTTATCTCAATACATTTTTTAATTCCTCTACAAAAATATGTTGTTTTTTATTTTTTATTATTTTTTTACTTTGATACCTACTTTATTTACCTGTGATTTAAGGTGTATTTACAAGGACGACCGGTTGGTATTTAACAAGTTTGATTTATTAGCTTAATTTTACGTAACTGCGCTTAAGTTAATTCTATTTGCTAATATAAATTTTCATTTACTTAAAATAATAAGAAATATGTAAGTTTTTTATTCTGACGATCTTGTGCTCTGTGGAATTAAACCTATTAGTACATACCGGATGTGGGAGAGCCCATTGCCACAGGTGCGTCTCCCCACCGAGTGACTTAAATGCACCAAGGGCCCCCAGATGGGGAGCCCCGGCTTGGGCCGTCACTTTCTTTTTTCTTCTTTTTTGGTTACCGTTAGCATACTGTGCGAAATCAGTAACATCAGAAGTATGCCGGTTTGTGCTTTAAAAAACCTTAACGATGAGTGGGTACAAAAGTCGAAAAATAAGCAATGCTCTACTATATTTCCTTCTTATAGCCATGTTCTCAAATTATTATAGGATCTGCTTCTATTCCATCCAGAAGTCCTTGAATAACAGTTTACACGCAGAGCAACTGGTATCCGACCTCCAAAACTCTAAGAGAAAGCTGAATTCGATAGATAAAAATTTTGACACCTAGATTAGGTGTCCAAAAATTTGATCAAAAGTAGTCTTGACTATGGGGACTTAGTTTTAAGATGCCATTTCTTATATTTCGGTGGTCGGCCACTACTCCCTAACCAGCAAGAAAACAATGATAACACAAAGCTTTCTCCGGCAGGATTCGAACACACCAACTTCGGACGTAAATAAAGCTTCGATGCAAAATATGATTTATTATCCCTATACCTATTATAGGATAATATTAGCAGTTTACACAAGTATTTTATTACAGTATATATTTTTTATAGCATTAGATAAGTTTACACATTTCATAATGTATATAATATATTAAAAATAATGATAATTTATTGGACACATTAAATTATTATATTATTATTGAGATTCATGGTGATTTGCTGCGTTGGGTTATATCTTATTTAACAAATAGGTCCCAAGCAGTTGTAATGGGCGGGTACAGATCGAATTTTAAACATCACTTCTGGGATTCCACAAGGTTCCCACTTAGGACCTCTTTTCTATAAGGTGTATCTGTACGACATTCATAAATCATTCACTTTTTCCAAATTCATAATGTATGCAGATGACACTAAAATATTTCTTAACATTAATTTATTGAAAGATACGCAAAAAATGCAGGATGACATTAATCAATTATATAGCGCATATACGCGCAGAATAAAATAACCGTATATACAAATAAATGTAACGTAATTAGCTTTACACGGAAACGACATCCAATATTACAAATGTTCTTTATTTATAAAACTCGATTGGTGCGGACAGATCAGATCCGTGACTTAGGTATATACTTAGATACTAAATTTAAATTTAACTACCATATTAATGCAACTACAACAAAAGCCTTTAGATCTCTTGGTTTGTTATGCGAACGTGCTCCCCGTTTCGTAATCCCGATAGTATTCAAAGTGTATACTTTGCATATGTCCGCAGTGTTTTAGAATTTGGATGCAACATTTGGTCACCTAATTACACAACACAAATAAATAGATTAGAAAAAATTCAAAAGAAATTCATTAAATTTTTAAAATTTAAAACTGTTTATTCTACAAAATCATACGAATTAGATTGTAAGCAGCATGGGATTCTACCTCTTTACAAAAGAAGAATCCTTTTGGATATGGGATTAATTTATGACTTACTTAATTCTAAAATTGATTGTTGCGAGCTTATAAACAAGTTAAAGTTACGCGTCCCAGCTCGCCGTACGCGTCACACTCCTCTCCTAAATACATCTTCACACCGGAGTAATTTTGGCCGCAATGAGACCATTAATAGACTGTGTAAAATATATAACACACATTTCAGTAAACTCGATCCTTTTTGTTGTAAAAATCAAATTTAAAACGAACGTCTTCGAAATACTATCCGAACAAGAGTCCGATTTTAGATTTTTTTAAATTCAATTACTACTGATTTAATGTTATTTGTTAAACTTCTGTGTTGTTATCTGTGCTTGTATATTAATTGTGTAAATTAAGTGCTGTTGATTTAATTTATACAAGCATGTGTAATGGTGTAGTGTTTTACTTCAGTTATATGCTTCTCTATTGGTTTTTTTATTATTATTAATGAAAACTAAATTTATTGTGAGATAACATTTGAAAACGTGGTAATCTGTTTTTGGCTTTTCTACTTGTAAATACTCTATATTGCGTCTAATTATAAGCTGTTGATTACCTGAATAAAGAATAAATAAATAAATTTAAGATATTATTAATATTTGAAAGAAAATGCGCTTATTATATATCTAACAATGAAATAAATTTAATTATAACAATGAAGCACTAAAAGCAATATTAAGATTAACCACACACATTAAGCATTATGTAAGCATACAATGAAAATTAATACATATAAATAAATACATATTTTTCCTCTAATATATATATATATATATATAAGCTATTCTAAAATTATATTCCATTTTAAAGTTAAAGGAGATCTTTATAAATTTTAAACCTTTCTTATTGTTTATTATTAACACAATAAAATTGAACACACAACACAGCAAATTATTCAGCATAAAAAAACTCATTTATGTCTAAACCCATCGAACTGTGTCTAATTTGACATTATAATATGAAACGTACTAACATGGAATTATTTAAAGATATGTAACATCTCATGTATCAAGTAGACAATTGGTCAAGTAGACAATTGGTCAATGATCTGATTTAGGATAACGTCCATAGAGAAAAATAGGTATAGAATGACGGGAAGGCAAGAATGTGATTACAAATAGGTACTATATATTTAAGACAAAAATAATTATTAGATACTATATGGACTAATTTATACTCAGAATTGGTATTTACATTGTAACCCATAGCAACAAAGTTGGGTCTTATATATAGTGTTCTTATTGATGTATTTTCACCGAATGGTAAACACTGAATGCTTATCAATTAATATCAATGCAATATGTCAATTCTAATTTAGCTCTACTATAAGTACACAAACTATATGTGAGCTATGCAAGATCAGCGCAATCTTTACAAAGAAACCAATGAAATTGGATCAAAAGCTTTAGCAATCATATTGATTGAACATTGGATAGAATTGATTATTAATGATATGTTAAGTTTAACACCACTTCTTTTTTTATTTATGAAAAACCCCAAGGCATAATGGTTTTATCTTGGCCCTGGCTATCAATAAGCCGTTTTAGTATCAAACAAAAGTTTAGTATTAAACCACTAAACGTTAAATAAAATGACTTTACGGATTTTATCGCGTTTATTTTACCACCGTCCCACGTCGTGTCCACGTCTACCCCGTGACCACAGTCGCTGGAAAGTGTTCGAAACATCGGGAATTTAAAAATGTGAAATAAATGCGATAAAATCCGCAAAGTCATTTTATTTAATAATGTATAATATTCGCATAAACAAAAAAATAACCACTAAACGTTGTTTACGTGAATTCTCTATTATATTCAGCTCTGGTGTAGTATAGTCTGTTTTTAATACTGTTTGAACATATCATAATTGTCATAAAGAAATATTTCTTAACGTTATATTATTTCATAAACATTTAAATAGGTTTTGGTGATACAATAATATAGTTGACAAAAACACCATTGAAATATTTCCAAAAAATTTCATAAGAAAAATAAGAAATTTTATATCTTGTCAAAAACAATCTATATATGTATATTTTCGCAAATTTAGGACTTGGACTTACTTGTAAATCTACGTAAAAAAAAACCATAGCAACGAAGTAGTGCCGTATGGTGTTTTTAGTGTCATTCGGTGATTGACATCTTGAAGACAATTTATCAGTAAGAACGCTAGGTGGTTGCGCGGGCGCGTGGTCACTCAAGTATCGTCTGCCAATTTGATTGGAACAACTAGCTCGAGTGACGGCAATATATGCGGGATAGGATGCGGTTCGAAGGACCATATGCGTAATCTGGCTCGGACAACGTGGTTGTGAAGCCGGATTGGAAATGCGGTAAAAGAAAGGATAAATACCTAGTGTGATGGCAGCTCAGCTGCAGGCGTCTTCGGTGATGCGGTCTGGGGTTCGAAACGTAAAATATAAGAACGGGGTTGGCATTCGCGTCGCGTGACTTTAAAATATGATGCGCTGCGTAGGAACTCCCGAAGGCAATTGTTCGGCTGCGGCGGCGCTGGTCGCCGACCGCGTCAAGAAGTTTTCCTTTTACCCTCCTTTCTTCGCGAGATGAGGAAAAATTAAAAGTAAAAAAGGAGCGGTATAGTAAGCAAGGGATGAAAGATTATGCGAACCAATTTGCCACTGTGTTAGGGGACATCGAAAAGCGAACTCTCCGCGTTGAGAAAAATAATTTTCTCAAAATATATGTAATACAATTCCTTATACTAAGCTTGATTACAATTAAATACAGCGTTTGTAGAATAACTTGCGTTTCAAGTTACAATATTTTTAAAGCGATATTTTAAAGCCTAGGAATACTTAAGTTATTTAAAATACTTAAAGGCGAGGTTATAATAATCAAAGCGAAATTAAATGATAATATTAAACTAAAGCGATAATTATAAAAGTTACTAAGTATAAATAAAAACTTAACTAAGAATATTTAAATTATATAGATTAATATAACGTAAAGAAAACTTAAATACTTTTAACTTATTGTGAGAAAGGACTTAATTTAAACACGAAACAGTAGCTGTTTTAATCTATAGCTATACTAACACAATTATTCGCACAGGAACTCGAAATAATCCCCATTGGCCATCCAATGGTGAATATCGTTCTGGTGTATAATTACCACTGTTCCTACTTGAATAGCATTAGATTTCTTATCGACCATTTAGTGCCTCACCTGTTTAATTGTGTAAATATTCTAAATGCTACCTTTTCAGTAGGATTGATAAATTTTATTACAGGTAGAAATTTTAGCGCACTCTAAGTGAACGAAATATATCTGACAATCGGTAACTATGCAAATATATGACACTGCTATCACACTTTAAAGCAGCATCTGCAGAATGCGACAACATTAACAATTGATCGTTTGAAAACATTAGATGATGCGTATTTTAAGTGAACTAAGAATTCAAATGATGTACATATATGAGCGGGAGGCTGGCTATGCCATTCAATACGTTCTAGCTATAACTGTTTGATTAATAATTTTGCAAAAAGAATAACTGGCAGCTAGATCTAATACGTCCCATAAGCGGGCAATTAACGAAAGAATATTGCGTTTTGTGCAATCACGATTATCTTTCATATCTTTAAACATAAATGTATCGTCCGAAGGGTCCCATCCTAAACTAAAAATCTTCTGCGTTGCTGATTTAACAAAAACTACTTGCGAGAATTTGACTTCAGATGAAATATTTCTTAATACTAAATCACTGTTACTAGGCCATTTTAATAACTGGAATCCACCGGCGTTAAACATATTGATAAGTTGATTTGAAAGTTCTATAGCATTTACTGCTTGCGAATATTATGCCGCTTATTGTTGCATAATTGATAAATTGTGCGCTTTGCAATATAGAGACTAGATTTTAAACCCAATGCGATACGGTTGAACTGATATTCCCGGATAGGTTCTGAGGGATCAAATCTATATAATATTTTTTGATACTTTCTATCTTCTTCCTTTACTAGAATTTGCAAGTACATCTGTATAATGTCAGACGTTAAAGCGATTGAAAACAAGTGAAAATTTAACAAAAGTAGAAATATATCTGCTTGCAAATTACGCCCTGAGTGCAATACGTCATCTAGAGAGAGAGAGAAGTAATAGATCATCCTATCTAGTATTCCAGAAACTAGTTATTTTAGAAGTTAGTTAGTTTTAACTTAGAAGCTAGTAAATATAGTCAAAATTTTTCGTTCAGGAAAAATAGTTATTCTAAGCCGAATATGGCACAGTTTTATTGATAGTTTAAGATTAAGTGGAATTACCGGTACTGAAATGAGGCCTCACCAGATCAGCAAAATGTTAGTGCCAATTGATGGCGTATGAAGCGCTCAGACTAGCCAGGTTTAAAGGACAACACGTATTAGTTAGGTTTATAAACATCTGCCGCAAACTAGTTTTAGAACATGTACGACCGGAAGATTCGTTAGTAAGTTCGCGTTATTAAAGGCATAATTAATAAAATTACGGTTCCGCATCGTCGAACTTTAGGACTAACGGCATCCTGAATAATTGGAAGGAATTGTAATACATAATTAATAGTTTTCGGATCGCGTGATGAAATGTCTCATATACACGATTTATCCCAGCTTTAAACGTCCGATACAGCTAAGCGTTTTCTTTGGACGGGTGCAAAATTTGTGCTAGTATCAATATAGGCATACGTAACTTCACAATCCTATTGTAACTACTTGTAAGAAGCGAACGACAGCTTTATAACAAAATTGTGTTGCAACTTTTACAGAGGTTTGCATGAACTGATCGATCGCGTCGTTCGATTCATGCGTCCGGAAACCTTAGAAAAGGCTCTCGAATTTGTCTTCAGATTGAAATTAATGTCGCTTTATATGCAAAATAAAATAATCAGACAAAATTACAGAAAATTATCTCAACCACTAGCTAGTTTCAGAAACGTTTAATCTAACAAAAAATTTTGTCCATCCCGTTATAAGCTATACCGAATATTAATTCTAATCCTAATTATAATCTTAATTTTAATACTTACTTTAACCGAAAAATCATGGTCAGTCCAGTCAAAGTCCTTACTAACGCGAATATCAATCTGCCATATGGCTTGGACCTAATTCAAGCCTGTCAAGAACGCAACAGGAAATCGCGCATACCAGGTTCTAACATGCTTCAACGGTTCAAATTCACCATGATTCAAACCCCCAGTTAGGTGTAACAAATGTCTGTGCCAATAGGGCTAAGCCATCCGGTAGCCCGTAATTTTACCCTGACAGGACAGACCGACTTAGACAGATAAACGTTAACGGACTTGATTTCTATGAGGAATACCAGACGTCATAGAACAACCTCAGGACGAAAATTTTAATTATTCCTATCACGATAAACCGGTGAATACGATGAGAATAATCTGAAAATTTTCAGGAGGATGTCAACATCACATCCCAGGATAGAATTTCTGTTGTTTAAATATATCCCTCATATAATCGTTCATAAATGGACATCCCAAGTTTTAATAATTGTCAATATCGCGGTACACTGTCACTCAAACATGCTGATTTACTTGATTACGTGAGTCATTCAGCTATTTAAATATAACGCTCCAGTTTCCTATAACATTTTGCGTTGACCGTTCAATACTTGTGTTATTGGTTAATTATCAACATACTGTCCGATTAGTTTTGATCAAGCACTTATGTTATTTAAAGATTGCCATTCGCATAAATCGACATCTCAGTTAATAATTGCATTATTGGGTATATTGTCAACTCAACGTGCGATTTGTTCTCGATTATCATTTCTGCTATTTAAATATAGCGCCAGCGTGTGCTCCAATAACTGTTACGGCGTAAATACTTGTGTTATGCATTACTCAACTGTGCTGCATTGTTGATCTGAGTCATTTCTGCTTTTTAAATATAGCCTCGATATTCGTCATAATGGACATCCCAGGATTTTAATAAATGACGTTATCGCGGTACTACGTGTATCTCAACGTGCCTGATTTGTTTCGATTAAGAGTCATTTCTTGCTTTTAAATATAACGTCCTCGATCATATAACATTTTACGTTGACTCTCAATAGATTGTGTTTATGCGGTAAATTCACCTGTCTACCTAAATATACGCTCGATAAAGTCATTTCTGTTCGCTTTGACCGTGACATCTGTGATGCGGCAAATTATTAACATCTTGCGTTGTTTTGATCAAGATTTGTTTCTATTGTTTTAAATACATCTCCGAAATAATGTCGACATCCCAGATTTTAATAATTGGTTATCTGGTTCACTTCAACTTAACTTCCGATTTCTTTTCGATTCAAGGCCATTCTGCTATTTTTTAACGCCCGTATAAACACATTAACTGATTTCTTGACCGTTCAATCTTGGTTTTGCGGTAATTCATCAACTTTATTCCGATTTGTTTTGATTAAATTCCTTAATATAAAGAATACTTCATCTTATTACATACTTGCTACCGATTTGTTTTGATCAAGATTCATACCGTTATTAAAATATTTCCTCGATAATTTCATAATTGACATCTGGATTTAATAATGATTATTGCGGTATTTTCAATAAATCGATTTGTTCGATTACATGATTTCTGTATTTAAATATGCGCTCATTAAGCCCAATATCATTTGCGTGACCGTTCAATTACTTGTGTTATTGGCTAATTAACTTCACTTGCGATTAGTTTTGATCAATACAAATTTCTGTTATTTAAAGATATGCCCTGTTATATTCGCATATAAATCGACATCTCAGGATTTTAATAATTGCAATATTGCGGTATAATGTCAACTCAACCGTGCCGATTTGTTTCGATTACGAGTCATTTCTGCTATTTAAATATAGCGTCACGTGTAAGCCCAAATAACTGTATGACTTGACCGTTCAATACTTGTGTTATGGCGGTTAATTATCAACTTGAAGTTGCCGATTCGTTAAGATCTAGATTCATTTGTGTTGTTTAAATATATCCCTCGATATATTCGCACATTAATTGACATCTCAGGATTTTAATAATTGCATTATTGCGGTATATTATCAACTCAACCATGCCGATTTGTATCGATTACGAGTCATTTCTGCTATTTAAATATAGGGCCCCGTGTAAGCCCATACACTTGAAAGTTCAATACTTGTGTTATTGCGGTAAATTATCAACTTGTACATGCCTATTTGTTTTGATCAAAATTCATTTCTATTGTTTTATATATCCCTCGATATATTCGCACATAAATTGACATCTCAGGATTTATATAATTGCATTAATGCGGTATATTGCATTATGTCACCTTAACTATGCCGATTTGTTTTGATTACGAAACATTTCTGCTGTTTTATTATAGCGCTCCGTATGATCCCATATAACTGTATGCCTTGACCGTTCAATACTTGTGTTATTGCGGTAAATTATCAACTTGTACATGCCGATTTGTTTTGATCAAAATCCATTTCTATTGTTTTAATATATCCCTCGATATACTCGCACATAAATTGACATCTCAGGATTTATATAATTGCATTATTGTGGTATATTGTCACCTTAACTATGCCGATTTGTTTCGATTACGAGTCATTTCTGCGATTTAAATATAGCGCTCCGTTTTAGCCCATATAACTGTTTGCCTTGACCGATCAATACTTGTGTTCTCGCAGTAAATTATCAACCTGTACTTGCCGATTTGTTTTGATCAAGATTCATTTCTGTTGTTTTGATATATCTCTCGAAATAATCGTCGACATCCCAGGATTTTAATAATTGCGTTATCGCGGTTCACTGTCAACTTAACTATGCCGATTTCTTTCGATTACGGATCATTTCTGCTAATTAAATATAGCGCCCCGTGTAAGTCTATATAACAATTTGCGTTGACCGTTCAATATTTGTGTTCTTGCGGTAAATTTTGAACCTGTATTTGCTGATTTTTTTTGATCAAGATTAATTTCTGTTGTTATAATATATCTCTCGAAATAATCGTTCATAAATGGACATCCCAGGATTTTAATAATTGCATTATCTGTAACTGTTAACTCAATATGCCGATTTGTTTCGATTACGAGTCAGTTCTGCTATTTAAATATAGCGCTCCGTATAAGCCCATATAACATTTCGCTTTTGACCGTGCAATACTTGTGTTATTGGTAATTTATAAACTTGTACTTACTGATTTGTTTTGATCAAGATTCGTACCTGTTGTTTAAATATTCCTCGATATAATCCGCTCAAATGGACATACAAGATTAAAATAATTGGTTATCGCGGTACACAATCTCCAAACCGCCGATTTCTGTCGATTACGAATCATTTTGCTATTTTAATATAGCGCTCCGTATTAGCCCATATAAGGTATGCATTGACCGTTCAATACAGTAATTGGGTAATTATAAAATTGTACTCTCCGATTTGTTTTGATCAAGATTCATTTCCATTGTTTAAATATATCCCTCGATATAATGGTTCAAAATGGACATCCTACGATTTTAATAAAAGTTATCACGGTACACTGTCTACTCAAACATCCGATTTCTTCGATTACGAGTCTTTACGCCTTTATTTAAGTGTAGCGCTCCGTATAAGCCCATAAAATGATTGCCTTGACCGTTCAATACTTGTGTTATTGCGGTAAACTATCAACTTGTACTTGCCGATTTGTTTTGAACAATATTCATACCTGTTGTTTAAATATTTCCCTCGATATAATCGCTCATAAATGGACATACCAAGATTTAAATAATTGCGTTATGCGGTACACTGTCTACTCAGACATGCGATTTCTGTCGATTACGAGTCATTTTAATATTTCAATAAAGGCCTCGTATTAAGCTTATATAACGGTATGCATTGACCGTTCAATAGTAGTGTAATTGCGGTTAATTATAAACTTGTAGTTGCCGATTTGTTTTTGATCAAGGATTCATTTGTATTGTTTAAATATATCCCTCGATATAATCGTTCAAAAATGGATATCCCTGGTTTTAATAATTGCGTTTCGCGGTACACTTCTTTTCAAAATGCCGATTTCGGTCGATTACGAATCATTTCTGCTATTTTAATATGCGCCCGTAAAACCCATATAACTGTATGCCTTGACCGTACAATACTTGTGTTATTGCGGTAAACTGTCAACTTGAACTTGCCGGTTGTTTTGATCAAGATTCATACCTGTTGTTGAAATATTTCCCTCGATATAATCGCTCATAAATGGACTTACAAGACTTAAATAATTGCGTTGTGCGGTACACTGTCTACTCAAACACAGTTTCTGTCAATTTCGAATCATTTCTGCTATTTTAACACCCAAGCGCTCCGTATAAATCCATATAACTGTATGCCTTGACCGTTCAATACTTGTGTTGTGCGGTAAACTGTCAACTTAATACTTGCCGATTTGTTTTGATCAGATTCATTTTCTGTTGTTGAAATATTTCCCTCAGTATAATCGCTAATACATGGACATACCAAGATGTAAATAATTTGCGTTATCGCGGTACACAGTCTACTCAAACACGCCGATTTCTATCGATAACGAATCATTTCTGCTGTTAAATATAGCGCTCCGTGTAAACCCAACTAACTTCTTAAATTGACCGTTTCAATACTGGTGTTATTGCGGTAAATTATAAACTTGTAGTTGCCTATTTGTTTTGATCAAGATTCATTTGTATTGTTTAAATATATATCCTCCGATATAATCGTTTAAAACTGGACATCAGGATTTTAATAATTGCATTATCGCGGTACACTATTAACTCAGACATGCCGATTTCTGTGCGATTACGAGTCATTTCTACTGTTTTAATATAGCGCTCCGTATAAACCCATATAACTGTATGCCTTGACCGTTCAATACTTGTATTATTGCGGTCAACTATTAACATACTCCCGATTTGTTTTGATCGAGATTTATATATTTGTTTAAATATAACCCTCGATATAATCGGATATATGTGGACATACCAAAGATTTAAATGATTGCGTTATCGCGGTACACGTAACTCAGACATTGGAGATTTCTGTCGATTACGAGTCATTTTGCTATTTTAATATGGCCTCCGTATTAGCCCATACTATAACGGTATGCATTGACCGTTCAATACTAGTATTGTGCGGTAAATTATAAACTTGCAGGTACCCTGTTGTTGCTGATCAAGATTCATTGCTTATTGTTTAATATATCCCTCAATTTTTAAAATCGTTCAAAATGGATATCCCTTGATTTTAACCATTTGCGTTTTCGCAGTACACATCTTTTCAAAAATACTGATTTCAGGGGTCGATTACCAGATGTTTCTGCTATTTTAATATAGCGCTCCATTAAACCCATATAACTTCTTATAACTTGACCCGTACAATACTTGTGTTATTGCGGTAAACTGTCAACTTATTACTTACAAATTTGTTTCAGTCAGATTCGTATCTATTTGTTTAAATACCTCAATGCATATTCAACTCATATATGACATACCAGGAATGTAAAATAGTGCGTTATCGCGGTTTTGATCCTCAAACACGCCCGATTTCTGCGTCGATAACGAATCATTTCTTCTATTTAAATATAGCGCTCGTATAAAGCCCTATAACTGTAAGCCATTTGACCAGATTCAATGCTGGTATTGTGCAGTAAATTATAAACTTGTAGTTACCTATTTGTTTTGATTAAATTTATTTGTATTGTTTAAATATATCCCTCTGACTGTCTGGTTTAAAACTGGACATCCCAGAGTTTTAATAATTTTGCATTATCGCGGTACACTGTTAACTCAGACATGCCGATTTCTGTCGATTACAGTCTGTTTGCTATTTTAATAGCGCTCCGTAATGGCCGCCTGTGGTGGCATTGACCGTTCAATACTAATTGGTGCGGTAAATTATAAATTGTACTCTCCGGTTATTTTTGATCAGATTCATTTCCATTTGTTTAAATATATCCTTGATACCAATGGACAATGGACATCTAAGTTTTAATAACCAAACGTTATCCGTTACACTGTCTACTCAAACATACCGATTTCACTGTCGATTACGAGTCATTACGCTATTTAAGTGCGCTCATATAAGCCCATAAAAATATGATTGCCTTGACCGTTCAATACTTGTGTTGTGCAGTTAACTATCCAACTTGTACTTGCCGATTTGTTTGATCAAGATTCATACTTGTTGATGAAATATTTTCCCTCGATATAATCGCTCATAGTGGACATACCAAGATGTAAATAATTGCGTTATCGCGGTACACTGTCTGCCTCAACAGACATGCCGATTTCTGTCGATTACGAGTCATTTTTAATATTTCAATAAAGCGCTCCGTAGCTTATATAACGGTATGCATTGACGTTCAATAAATAGTGTAGTGCGGTTAATTATAAACTTATGATTTGCCGATTTGTTTCGATCAAGATTCACATTTGCTTGTTTAAATATATCCCTCGATATAATCGTTCAAAAAGTAATGGATATCCCTGGATTTTAATAATTGCGTTTCGCGGTACACTGTCTTTCAAAATGCCGATTTCGGTCGATTACGAATCATTCTGCTTTATTTTAATATAGCGCTCCGGCCTATGACCATATAACTGTATGCCTTGACGTACAATACTTGTGTTATTGCAGTGAAGCTGTCAACTTGAACTTGCCGATTTGTTTTGATCAAGATTCATACCTGTTGTTGTCTTCCCTCCATTATAATCGCTCATAAATGGACTTACCAAGACTTAAATAATTTGCGTTATTGCGGTTTTCTGCTCAAACACCGATTTCTGTCGATAAAGAATCATTCTGCTATTTAAATGCGCGCTCCACGTATAAACCCATATAACTGTATCATTGACAGATTTCAATACTAGTGTTATTGCAGTAAATTATAAACTTGTAGTTGCCTATTTGTTTTGATCAAGAATTCATTTTGTATTGTTTAAATATATCCCTCATTATAATAATCATTTAAAACTGGACATCCAAGGATTTTAATAATTGCATTATCGCGGTACACTGTTATTAACTCAGACATGCCGATTTCTGTCGATTACAGAGTCATTTTTGCTATTTAATATGAGCGCTCATGTAAACCCATATAACTGTATGCCTTGACCGTTCAATACTTGTGTTATTGCGGTCAACTATTAACCATACTCGATTTGTTTTGATCGAGATTTATATATATATTTGTTAAATATATCCCTCGATATAATCGCGGATATATGGACATACAAGATTTAAATAGTTGCGTTATCACGGTACACTGTTAACTCAGACAGCCGCAGTTTCTGTCGATTACGAGTCATTTTGCTATTTTAATATAGCGCTCATGTTAGCCCATATAACAATTTATGCATTTGACCGTTCAATACTAGTGTTATTGCGGTAGGTATAAACTTGTAGTTGCCTATTTGTTTTGATCAAAGATTCATTTGTATTGTTTAAATATATCCTCGATATAATCGTTCAAAATGGATATCCTTCAGTTTTAATAATTGCGTTTTTCATGATACACTGTATCTTTTCAAAAATGCCGATTTCAGTCGATTACGAATCATTTCACTATTTAATATAGCCTCCCGTACAAGCCATATAACTGTATAACTTGACTTCGTACAATACTTGTGTTATTGCGGTTAAACTGTCAACTTAACCCTTGCCGATTTGTTTTGATCAAGATTCGTAGCTGTTGTTTAAATATTTCCCTCGATATAATCAACTCATATATGGACATACCAAGATGTAAATAATTGCGTTATCACGGTACAGTCTACTCAAACACGCCGATTTCTGTCGATTACGAATCATTTTGCTATTTAAATATGGCGCTCCGTATAAACCCATATAACTGTATGCCTTGACCGTTTCAATACTTGTGTTATTGCAGTAAACTGTCAACTTATGTTGCCGTTAGTTTTGATCAGATTCGTACCTGTTGTTGAAATATTTCCCTCGATATAATCGCTCATATATGGACTTACAAGACTTAAGGCATAAGCGTTATTGCGGTACACTGTCTACTCAAACACACCAGTTGTTTCAATTACAAATCGTTTCTGCTATTATAATATAAGCGCTCATGTAAACCCCTTACTATTTACATAACCTTGACCGTTTCAATACTTGTGTTATTGCTGTAAACTGTCAGCAACGCCGATTTGTTTTTGATCAATTCATTTCTATTGTTTAAATGTATCCCTCGATATAATCGTTTAAAACTGGGCATCCAAGGTTTAATAATTGCATTATCATAGTGCACTCTCTACTCAGACATGCCGATTTCTGTCGATTACGAGTCATTTTTTGCTATTTCAATATAGCGCTCCGTATTAGCCCATATAACGGTATGCATTATTGTTCAATACTAGTGTAATTGCAGTAGGCTTTGTCAACTTATGCTTGCCGATTAGTTTTGATCCAAGATTCGTACCTGTTATTTGAGAATATTTCCCTCGATATAATCGCTCGCCAATGGACTTACCAATGCCGTAATTGCGTTATTGCGGGTACTGTCTACTCAAACCCACACCAGTTTGTTTCAATTGATCATTTCTGCTATTATAATATAGCGCTCCGTATAAACCCATATAACTGTATGCCTTGACCGTTTAATACTTGTGTTGTGCGGTAAACTGTCAACTTTACTTGCCGATTTGTTTTGATCAAGATTCGTGGCTGTTGTTTAAATATTTCCCTCGATATATTCAGCTCATATATGGACATACCAAGATGTAAATAATTGCGTTATCGCGGTACACAGTCTGCTCAAACACGCCGATTTCTGTCGATTACAAATCATTTCTGCTATTTTAAAAAGCGCTCCGTATAAACCCATATAACTGTATGCCTTGACCGTTCAATACTTGTGTTATTGCGGTAAACTATCAACTTGTACTTGCCGATTTGTTTTGATCAAGATTCATACCTGTAGTTTAAATATTTCCCTCGATATAATCGCTCATAAATGGACATACCAAGATTTAAATAATTGCGTTATCGCGGTACACTGTCTACTCAAATATGCCGATTTCTGTCGATTACGAGTCATCTCTGCTATTTTAACATAGCGCTCCGTATAAACCCATATAACTGTATGCCTTGACCGTTCAATACTTGTGTTATTGCGGTAAACTATCAACTTGTACTTGCCGATTTGTTTTGAACAAGATTCATACCTGTTGTTTAAATATTTCCCTCGATATAATCGCTCATAAATGGACATACCAAGATTTAAATAATTGCGTTATCGCGGTACACAGTTTACTCAAACATGCCGATTTCTGTCGATTACGAGTCATTTCTGCTATTTAAATATAGCGCTCCGTATTAGCCCATATAACGGTAGGCAATGACCGTTCAATACTTGTGTTATTGCGGTAAACTATAAACTTGTACTTGCCGATTTGTTTTGATCAAGATTCATTTGTATTGTTTAAATATATCCCTCGATAAAATCGTTTAAAACTGGACATCCAGGATTTTAATAATTGCATTATCGCGGTACACTGTTAACTCAGACATGCCGATTTCTGTCGATTACGAGTCATTTTGCTATTTTAATATAGCGCTCGTATAAACCTATATAACTGTATGCCTTGACCGTTCAATACTTGTGTTATTGCGGTCAACTATACTGTACTCCCGATTTGTTTTGATCGAGATTTATATATATTTGTTTAAATATTTCCTTTGATATAAACGCTCATATATGGACATACCAAGATTTAAATAATTGCGTTATCGCGGTACACTGTCCACTCAAACATGCCGATTTCTGTCGATTTCGAGTCATTTTGCTATTTTAATATAGCGCTCCGTATAAGCCCATATAACGAAATACATTGACCGTTCAATACTTGTGTTATTGCGGTAAATTATAAACTGTACTTGCCGATTTGTTATGATCAAGATTCATTTCTGTTGTAAAAATATTTCCCTCGATATAATCGTTCAAAATGGATATCCTTGATTTTAATAATTGCGTTTTCGCAGTACACTGTCTTTTCAAAATGCCGATTTCGGTCGATTACGAATCATTTCTGCTATTTTAATATAGCGCTCCGTACAAACCCATATAACTGTATAACTGACCGTACAATACTTGTGTTATTGCGGTAAACTGTCAACTTGACTTGCCGATTTGTTTTGATCAAGATTCGTATCTGTTGTTTAAATATTTCCCTCGATATAATCGCTCATATGGACATACCAAGATGTGAAATAATTGCGTTATCGCGGTACAGTCTACTCAAACACGCCGATTTCTGTCGATAACGAGTCATTTCTGCTATTTAAATATAGCGCTCCGTATAAGCCCATATAACGGTATGCATTGACCGTTCAATACTTGTGTTATTGCGGTAAATTATAAACTTGTACTTGCCGATTTGTTTTGATCAAGATTCATTTCTATTGTTTTAATATATCCCTCGATATAATCGTTTAAAACTGGACATCCAAGTTTTAATAATTGCATTATCGCGGTACACTGTTAACTCAGACATGCCGATTTCTGTCGGTTACGAGTCATTTTTGCTATTTAAATATAGCGCTCCGTATTAGCCCATATAACGGTATGCATTGAACGTTCAATACTAGTGTAATTGCGGTAAATTATAAATTGTACTCTCCGATTTATTTTGATCAAGATTCATTTCCATTGTTTAAATATATCCCTTGATATAATGGTTCAAAATGGACATCCTAGAGATTTTAATAATAACGTTATCGCGGTACACTGTCTACTCAAACATGCCGATTTCTGTCGATTACGAGTCATTTACGCTATTTAAGTGTAGCGCTCCGTATAAGTTCATATAACTGTATGCCTTGACCGTTCAATACTTGTGTTATTGCGGTAAACTATCAACTTGTACTTGCCGATTTGTTTTGAACAATATTCATACCTGTTGTTTAAATATTTCCCTCGATATAATCGCTCATAAATGGACATACCAAGATTTAAATAATTGCGTTATCGCGGTACACTGTCTACTCAAATATGCCGATTTCTGTCGATTACGAGTCATTTTTAATATTTCAATAAAGCGCTCGTATTGCTTATATAACGGTATGCATTGACCGTTCAATAGTAGTGTAATTGCGGTTAATTATAAACTTGTAGTTGCCGATTTGTTTTGATCAAGATTCATTTGTATTGTTTAAATATATCCCTCGATATAATCGTTCAAAAATGGGTATCTCTGGATTTTAATAATTGCGTTATCGCGGTACAATGTCTTCTCAAATATGCCGATTTCAGTCGATTACGAGTCATTTCTGCTATTTCAATATAGCGCTCCGTATAAACCCATATAACTGTATGCCTTGACCGTTCAATACTTGTGTTATTGCGGTAAACTATCAACTTGTACTTGCCGATTTGTTTTGATCAAGATTCATACCTGTTGTTTAAATATTTCCCTCGATATAATCGCTCATAAATGGACATACCAAGATTTAAATAATTGCCGTTATTGCGGTTCCTGTCTCTCAAAACACACCGATTTCTGTCGATAAAGAATCATTTCTGCTATTTAAATATAGGTTCCGGGAAACCCCCAATAACTGAGCCTTGACCGTTTCAATACTAGTGTTATTGCCGGAAATTATAAACTTAGTTTCCTATTTGTTTTGATCAAGATTCATTTTATTGTTTAAATATATCCCTCGATATAATCTTTTCTGGACATCCAAGGTTTTTAATAATTGCATTATCGCGGTACACTGTTCTCAGACATGCCGATTTCTGTCGATTCGAGTCATTTTGTATTTTAATAAACCTCCCGTATAAAACCCATATAACTGTTGCCCGCCGTTTTCAATACTTGTGTTTTCGGTTAACTTTCTTACTCCCCGATTTGTTTTGATCCAGATTTATATATTGTTGTTTAAATATATCCCTCGATAAATCCGGGATATATGGACAATACCAAGATTTAAATAATTGCGTTTCGCGGTACACTGTTAACTCAGACATGCCGATTTCCCTTCGGTGCAGGTCATTTTGCTTTTTAATATAGCGCTCCGTTTGCCCTTATAACGGTATGCATTGACCGTTCAATACAAGTGTTATTGCGGTAAATTATAAACTTGTATTTGCCTTTTGTTTTTGATCAAAGATTCATTTTGTTTGTTTAAATATATCCCTCGATATAATCGTTCAAAAATGGATATCCCTTGATTTTAATAATTGCGTTTTCGCAGTACACTGTCTTTTCAAAAAGCCGATTTCGGTCGATTACCGAATCCCTGCTATTTTTAATATAGCGCTCCGGCAAACCCATATAACTGTATAACTTGACCGTACAATACTTGTGTTATTCTTAAACTTCAACAATTGCCCGTTTGTTTTTGATCAAGATTCGTGGCTGTTGTTTAAAATTTCCCTCGATATAATCGCTCATATGGACATCCAAGATGTAAATTTGGGTTACGGTACACAGTCCTCAAACACGCCGATTTCTGTCGATTACAATCATTTTGCTTTTAAATATCGTTATAAACCCATATAACTGTTGCCGACCGTTCAATACTTGGAGGGTAAACTTCCTTTATTTGCCATTAGTTTTGATCAAGATTCATTGCCTGTTGTTGAAATATTTCCCTCGATATAATCCAATCCTATATGGACTTACCGGGAACTTAAATAATGGCGTTATTGCGGTACTGTCTCTCAAACACCGATTTGCCAATTACAATCGTTTCTGCCTAATTATAATATAGCGCTCCATTATAAACCCATATAACTGTATGCCTTGACCGTTCAATACTGTGTTATTGCTGTAAACTGTCCTTGCCGATTTGTTTTGATCAAAGATTCATTTCTTTGTTTAAATATTCCCTCGATATAATCGTTTAAAACTGGACATCCAAGGTTTTAATAATTGCATTATCGCGGTACCTCTCTCTCAGACATGCCATTTCTGTCGATTACAGTCATTTTGCTATTTCAATATAGCGCTCGTTTGGCCCATATAACGGTATGCATTGACCGTTCAATACTAGGTAATTGCGGTAAACTGTCAACTTGTGCGCCGATTGTTTTGATCAAGATTCGTACCTGTTGTTGAAATATTTCCCTCGATATAATCGCTCTAATGGACTTACCAATACAAATAATTTGCGTTATTGCGGTGCCTGTCTCTCAAACACACCGATTTGTTTCAATTACGAAATCATTTCTGCTATTATAATATGGCCTCCTTAAACCCATATAACTGTATGCTTGACCGTTTAATACTTGTGTTGCGGTAACTGTCAACTTATACGCCGATTTGTTTTGATCAAGATTCGTAGCTGTTGTTTAATATTTCCTCGATATAATCGCTCATATATGGACATACCAAGATGTAAATAATTGCGTTATCGCGGTACCAAGTCTACTCAAACACGCCGATTTCTGTCGATTACAATTTCTGCTATTTAAATATAGCGCTCTATAAACCCATATAACTGTACTTGACCGTTTCAATACTTTTTATTGCGGTAAACTGTCAACAGTACTGCCGATTAGTTTTGATCAAGATTCTCCTGTTGTTGAAATATTTCCCTCGATATAATCGCTCATAAATGGACTTACCAATGCTTAAATAATTTGCGTTATTGCGGTCTGTTCTACTCAAACACCCGTTTGTTTCAATTGAATCATTTCTGCTATTATAATGTTCGCTCGTATAAACCATATAACTGTATGCCTTGACCGTTTTAATACTTGTTATTGCGGTAAACTGTCAACTTACGCCGATTTGTTTTGATCAAGATTCGTAGCTGTTGTTTAAATTTTCCCTCGATATAATGCTCAATATGGACATACCAAGATGTAAATAATTGCGTTATCGCGGTACAGTCTACTCAACACGCCGATTTCTGTCGATTACGAATCATTTCTGCTATTTAATATAGCGCTCCCTTAAACCCATATCGTATGCCTTGACCGTTCAATACTTGTGTTGCGGTAAACTGTCAACTTATTGCCGATTAGTTTTGATCAAGATTCGTACCTGTTGTTGAAATTTTCCCTCGATATAATCGCTCATAAATGGACTTACCAATCTTAAATAATTGCGTTATTGCGGTCCTGTCTACTCAACACACCGTTTGTTTCAATTACGATCATTTCCTGCTATTATAATATGGCGCTCCTATAAACCCATATAACTTATGCCTTGACCTTTAATACTTGTGTTTTGCGGTAAACTTCAACTTGTACTCCGGTTTGTTTGATCCAAGATTCGTAGCTGTTGTTTAAATATTTCCCTCGATATTTCGCTCATATATGGACATACCAGATGTAAATAATTGCGTTATCGCGGTCCAAGTCTGCTCAAACACGCCGATTTCTGTCGATTACAATCTTTCTGCTTTTAAATATGGCTTCCGTATAAACCCATATAACTGTATGCCTTGACCGTTTAATACGTTTATTGCGGTAACTTCAACTTTCTTGCCGATTTGTTTTGATCAAGAATTCATACCTGTTGGAAATCTTCCCTCGATATAATCCTCATATATGGACTTGCCAAGACTTAAATAATTGCGTTATTGCGGTCATTGTCTACTCAAACACGCCGATTTCTCTCGATTTGAATCATTTCTGCTATTTAAATAAAGCGCTCCTATAAACCCATATAACTGTATCCTTGACCGTTTTAATAACTGTTTATTGCGGTAAACTGTCCAACTTGTACTTGCCGATTTGTTTTGATCAATTCGTAGCTGTTGTTAAAATATTTCCCTCGATATAATCGCTCATTATGGACATACCAAGATGTAAATAATTGCGTTATCGCGGTACAAATCTACTCAAACACGCCGATTTCGTCGATTGAATCTTTCTGCTTTTAAATATAGCCTCCGTATTAGCCATGCGGTTGTATTGACCGTTCAATACTAGTTGTTCGATAAATTATAAACTTGTTGCCGTTTGTTTTGATCGAGATTTATATCTTTTGTTTAAATATATTCCTCGTTTAACCGTTTATAAGTGGACATCCCAATTTTAATAATTGTATTTTGCGGTACAGTGTCTCTCAATCATACCAATTTCTGTCGTTACAGTTATTTTTGCTATTTAAATAAAGCCTCCATATTAGCCCATATAACGGAAGGCATTGACCGTATAAAACTTATGTTATTGCGGTATATTATCATTGTACTTGCCGTTTTGTTTTTGATCAATTCATTCTATTCTTTAAATATTCCCTCGATATAGTCGTTTAAAATGGACAACCCAGAAATTAAATAATTGCGTTATCGCGGTACACTGTCTCTAAATACGCTGATTTCTGTCGATTACGAGGTCATTTTTGCTATTTATATAGCGCTCCGTATTAGCCCATATAACGGTATGCATTGACCGTCAATACCTAGTGTAATTGCGGTAAATTATAAACTTATACTTGCCGATTTGTTTTGATCAAGATTTATTTCTGTTGTTTAATATATCCCTCGATATAATCGTTTAAAAATGGACATCCCGAGTTTTAATAATTACGTTATCATGCGGTACACAGTCTACTCAAACATGTCGATTTCTGTCGATTACAAATCATTTCTGCTATTTTAATATACTTCGTATAAACCATATAACTGTATGCCTTGACCGTTCAATACTTGTGTTGTGCGGTAACTATCAAGTTATACCTTGCCGTTGTTTTGATCAAAAGTTCATACCTGTTGTTGAAATATTTCCCTCGATATAATCAGCTCATAAATTGATTTACCAAGACTTAAATAATTTGGTTATTGCGGTACACTGTCTACTCAAACACACCGATTTGTTTCAATTACGAATCATTTCTGCTATTTTAATAAAGCGCTCCGTATAAACCCTTATAACTGTCCTTGACCGTTTCAATAGCTTGTATTATTGCGGTAAACTGTCAACTTATACCTTGCCGATTTGTTTTGATCAAGATTCGTACCTGTTGTTTAAATATTTCCCCGATATAATCAACTCATATATGGACTTACAAAACTTAAATAATTGCGTTATTGCGGTACTGTCTGCTCAAAGACACCGATTTGTTTCAATTACAAATCATTTCTGCTATTATAATATGCGCTCCGTATAAGCCCATGTAACTGTAATGCCTTGACCGATTCAATACTTGTGTTATTGCGGTAAAACTGCTTCAACTTACTTGCCGATTTGTTTTGATCAAGATTCGTAGCTGTTGTTCTAAATATTTCCCTCCGATATAATCGCTCATATATGGACATACCAGATGTAAATAATTGCGTTATCGCGGTACGATCTACTCAAACACGCCGATTTCTGTCGATTACGAATCATTTCTGCTATTTTAATATAGCGCTCCGTATAAACCCATATAACTGTATGCCTTGACCGTTCAATGCTTGTTATTGCGGTAAACTGTCAACTGCACTTGCCGATTAGTTTTGATCAAGATTCGTACCTGTTGTTGAAATATTTCCCTCGATATAATCGCTCATAAATGGACTTACCAATGCTTAAATAATTGCGTTATTGCGGTACACTGTCTGCTCAAACACACCGATTTTGTTTCAAGTTACGAGATCATTTCTGCTATTATAATATAGCGCTCCGTATAAGCCCATATAACTGTATGCCTTGACCGTTTAATACTTGTGTTGTTGCGGTAAACTGTCAACTATACTTGCCGATTTGTTTTGATCAAGATTCGTAGCTGTTGTTTAAATATTTCCCTCGATATATTCGCTCATATGGACATACCAAGATGTAAATAATTGCGTTATCCGGGTACAATCTCCAAACCGCCGATTTCCGATTACCGAATCATTTTCTGCTTTTAAATTGGCGCTCCGTAAATATAACGGTATGTATGACCGTTCAATACTATTTTCATTTAAAATAAACTTTCTTGCCGATTTGTTTTTGATAAATTTATATCTTTTGTTTAAAAATTTCCTCGTTTAACCTTTATAAGTGGACTCCCAGGATTTTAATAATTGTATTATTGCGGTACGTTCTCTCAAACATGCCGTTCTTCAATTACGAAATTTTCTCTATTTTAATAAGCGCTCCTATATACCCATAAACTGTTGCCTTACCGTTAATACTTGTTTTTGGTAAACTGTCCTTTCTTCCGATTGTTTGATCAAAAATTCGTATTTGTTGTTTAAATATTTACCCCGATATAATCGCTCATACATGGACTACCAAGTTTAAATAATTGCGTTTTCGCGGTCGTCTCTCAATCATGCCAATTTCGTCGATTAAGTTATTTTGCTATTTAAATATAGCCCAATTAGCCCATATAACGGAAGGCTTGACCGTATAAAACTTATGTTATTGCTATATTATCAATTTGTACTTGCCTTTTGTTTTGATAAGTTCTTTCTTTCTTTAAATTTCCCTCGTAGTCGTTTAAAATGGACAACCAGAAAAATAATTGGTTATCGCGGTACTTCTTTTACGCTGATTTCTTCGATTACGGTTTTTGCTTTTTATATCGCTGTAAACCCATATTACGGGCATTGACCGTCCAATACTAGTTAATTGCGGTAAATTATAACGTACGCCGATTTGGTGATTTATTTCTTTTTTAATATTCCCCTCGTTAATCGTTTAAAATGGACATCCAAGGTTTTAATAATTACGTTATCGCGGTCACGTCTACTCAAACATGTCGATTTCTCGATTAAATTTTCTGCTATTTTAATATTTCCGTATAAACCCATAAACTGTATGCCACCTTCAATACTTTTTTGCGGAAACTATCAAGTTTAAACTTCCGTTTGTTTTGATCAAAATTCACCTGTTGTTGAAATACCCTCATTTCCTCATAAATTGATTTACCAAGACTTAAATAATTTGGTTATTCTTTACTGTCTACTCAAACCCCGTTTGTTTTCAATTACGAATCACCTTTTTAATATGGCCCTTAAACCCCATAACTGTATCCTTGACCGTTTTCTTTTTTGCGGTAAACTGTCAACTTATGCTTGCCGATTTGTTTTGATCAAGATTCGTACCTGTTGTTTAAATATTTCCCCGATATAATCGCTCATATATGGACTTCCAAAACTTAAATAATTGCGTTTTGCGGTACACTGTCTACTCAAGACACCGATTTGTTTCAATTACAAATCATTTCTGCTATTATAATATGGCTCCGTATAAGCCCATGTAACTGTATGCCTTGACCTTTCAATACTTGTGTTATTGCGGTCAACTATCAACAACCTAGCCGATTTGTTTTAATCAAGTTCTACCTGTTGTTTAAATATTTCCTTCGATATAATCGCTCATAAATTGATTTACCAAGCTTAAATAATTTTGTTATTGCGCTACACTGTCTACTCAAACACCCGATTTGTTTCAATTACAATCATTTCTGCTATTTTAATATAGCGCTCCGTATAAACCCTTATAACTGTGGCCGACCGTTTAATACTTTGTTATTGCGTAAACTATCAAGTTATTACTTGCCGATTTGTTTTGATCAGATTCATACCTGTTGTTTAAATATTTCCCCGATATAATCACTCATATTGGACATACCAAGATGTAAAAATTGCGTTATCGCGGTACCTCTCTCAAATTAGCCGATTTGTTTTAATTGAATCATTTCTGCTATTTTAATATAGCGCTCCATTAAACCCATATAACTGTATGCCTGACCGTTTCAATACTTGTGTTATAGCAGTAAATTGTCAACTTACTTGCTGATTTGTTTTGATCAAGATTTTACCTTTTGTTTAATATTTCCCTCGATATAATCGCTCATATATGGACATACCAAGATTAAAATAATTGCGTTATCGCGGTACACTCTACTCCATTAGCCGATTTGTTGCGATTACGAGTGATTTCTGCTATTTAAATAAAGCGCTCCGTATTAGCCCATATAACGGTATGCATTGACCGTTCAATACTAGTGTTATTGCGTAAATTATCCAAACTTGCTAGTTGCCCTATTTGTTTTGATCAAGATTCATTTGTATTGTTTAAATATATCCCTCGATATAATCGTTTCAAAATGGATATCCTAGTTTTAATAATTGCGTTTTCGCAGTACACTGTCTTTTCAAAATGCCGATTTCGGTCGATTACGAGTCATTTCTGCTATTTTAATATAGCGCTCCGTATAAACCCATATAACTGTATGCCTTGACCGTTCAATACTTGTGTTATTGCGGTAAACTATCAACTTGTACTTGCCGATTTGTTTTGATCGAGATTTATATCTGTTGTTTAAATATATCCCTCGATATAATCGTTCATAAATGGACATCCCAGGATTTTAATAATTACGTTATCGCGGTACACTGTCTACTCAAACATGCCGATTTCTGTCGATTACGAGTCATTTCTGCTATTTTAATATAGCGCTCCGTATAAACCCATATAACTGTATGCCTTGACCGTTCAATACTTGTGTTATTGCGGTAAACTATCAACTTGTACTTGCCGATTTGTTTTGAACAAGATTCATACCTGTTGTTTAAATATTTCCCTCGATATAATCGCTCATATATGGTCTTACCAAGACTTAAATAATTGCGTTATTGCGGTACACTGTCTACTCAAACACACCGATTTGTTTCAATTACAAATCATTTCTGCTATTATAATATAGCGCTCCGTATAAGCCCATATAACTGTATGCCTTGACCGTTCAATACTTGTGTTATTGCGGTCAACTATCAACTTGTACTTGCCGATTTGTTTTGATCAAGATTCATTTCCATTGTTTAAATATTTCCTCGATATAATCGCTCATTATATGGACATACCAAGATTAAAATAATTGCGTTATCGCGGTACACTCTCTACTCAAATTACGATTTGTTTCGATTACGAAATTATTTCTGCTATTTAAATAGCGCTCCATGTTAAGCCCATATAACGGTATGCATTGACCGTTCAATACTAGTGTTAGCGATAAATTATAAACTTAGTACTTGCCGATTTGTTTTGATCAAGATTCATTTCTATTGTTTAAATATATCCTCGATATAATCGTTTAAAACTGGACATCCCAGGATTTTAATAATTGCATTATCGGGTACACCTCTACTCAGACATACGCGATTTCTGTCGATTATGGTCATTTTTGCTATTTCAATATAGCGCTCGTATTAGCCCATATAACGGTATGCATTGACCGTTCAATACTAGTGTAATTGCGGTAAACTGTCAACTTGTACTTGCCAGGTTGTTTTGATCAAGATTCGTAGCTGTTGTTTAAATATTTCCTCGATATAATCGCTCATATGTGGACCTTTACCAAGATGTAAATAATTGCGTTATCGCGGTACACAGTCTACTCAAACACGCCGATTTCGTCGATTACGAATCATTTCTGCTCTATTTAAATAAAGCGCTCCGTATAACCCATATAACTGTAATGCCTTGACCGTTTAATATTTTGTGTTATTGCGGTAAACCGTCAACGTACTTGCCGATTTGTTTGATCAAGATTCGTACCTGTTGTTGAAATATTTCCCTCGATATAATCGCTCATACATGGACATACCAAGATTTAAATAATTGCGTTTTCGCGGTACACAGATCTACTCAATCATGCCAGATTTCTGTCGATTACAGAGTTATTTTCTGCTATTTAAATATAGCGCTCCGTATTAGCCCAATAACGGTATGCATTGACCGTTCAATACTAGTGTTATTTTAAAATAAACTTGATTCCCATTTGTTTTGATCA
Source organism: Lamproptera curius (assembly GCA_029286875.1). Taxonomy (NCBI): domain Eukaryota; kingdom Metazoa; phylum Arthropoda; class Insecta; order Lepidoptera; family Papilionidae; genus Lamproptera; species Lamproptera curius. Next base: position 12,160 of record JAGSMT010000756.1, on the reverse strand, counting down.
AGATTCATTTGTATTTTTAAATATTCCCTCGATATAATCGTTCAAAAATGGATATCCCTGGATTTTTAATAATTGCGTTTTCGCAGTACCCTGTCTTTTTCAAAATGCCATTTCGGTCGTTGAATCATTTCTGCTATTTTAATATAACCCGTATAAACCTAATATCTGTTTGCCTTGACCGTTTAATACTTGTGTTATTGCGTAAACCGTCAAATGCTTGCCGATTTGTTTTGATCAGTTTATCTGTTGTTTAAATATTTCCCCGTATAACCTTTATATGGACATCCCAGGATTTTTTAATTACGTTATCACGGTACACGTCTACTCAAACATGTCGATTTCTGTCGAAAATCATTTCTGCTATTTAAATATAGCGCCCGTATAAACCCAAACTGTGCCTTGACCGTTCAATACTTGTGTTATTGCTAAACGTCAACTTGTATTTCCGGGTTTGATCAAGATTCCCTGTTGTTGAAATATTTTCGATATAATCGCCTTATGGACTTACCAAGACTTAAATAATAGGTTATTGCGGTACACTGTCTCTCAAACAACCGATTTTTTATACAAATCGTTTCGCCCTAATATAATATAGCGCCCGTATAAACCCATAAACTGTTGCCTTTATTTTCAATACTTGTTTATTCTTAAACTTCTTTTGCCGATTTGTTTGATCAAGATTCATTTCATTGTTTATTTCCCTCGATATAATCGCTCATATATGGACATACCAAGATTTAAATAATTACGTTATCGCGGTACACTGTCTACTCAAACATGCCGATTTGTTTCGATTACGAGTGATTTCTGCTATTTAAATATAGCGCTCCGTATTAGCCCATATAACGGTATGCATTGACCGTTCAATACTTGTGTTATTGCGGTAAATTATCAACTTGTACTTGCCGATTTGTTTTGATCAAGATTCATTTCTATTGTTTAAATATATCCCTCGATATAATCGTTTAAAAATGGACATCCCAGGATTTTAATAATTGCGTTATCGCGGTACACTGTCTACTCAAACATGCCGATTTCTGTCGATTACGAGTCATTTTTGCTATTTAAATATAGCGCTCCGTATTAGCCCATATAACGGTATGCATTGACCGTTCAATACTTGTGTTATTGCGTAAACTATCAACTTGTACTTGCCGATTTGTTTTGATCAAGATTCATACCTGTTGTTTAAATATTTCCCTCGATATAATCGCTCATATATGGACATACCAAGATTTAAATAATTGCGTTATCGCGGTACACAGTCTACTCAAACACGCCGATTTCTGTCAATTACGAATCATTTCTGCTATTTAAATAAAGCGCTCCGTATAAACCCATATAACTGTATGCCTTGACCGTTCAATACTTGTGTTATTGCGGTAAACTGTCAACTTGTACTTGCCGATTTGTTTTGATCAAGATTCGTACCTGTTGTTTAAATATTTCCCCCGATATAATCGCTCATATATGGACATACCAAGATTTAAATAATTGCGTTTTCGCGGTACACAGTCTACTCAATCATGCCGATTTCTGTCGATTACGAGTTATTTTTGCTATTTAAATATAGCGCTCCATATTAGCCCATATAACGGTAGGCATTGACCGTATAAAACTTATTTATTTGGTAAACTGTCAACCCTTGCCGATTTGTTTTGATCGAGATTTATATCTTTTGTTTAAATATATTCCTCGTTGTAACCGTTTATAAGTGGACATCCCAGGATTTTAATAATTGTATTTGCGGTACAGTGTCTACTCAAACATGCCGATTTCTGTCAATTACGAATCATTTCTGCTATTTTAATATGCGCTCCGTATATACCCATATAACTGTATGCCTTGACCGTTCAATACTGGTATTGCGGTAAACTGTCAACTTACTTGCCGATTTGTTTTGATCAAGATTCGTATTTGTTGTTTAAATATTTACCCGATATAATCGCTCATCATGGACATACCAAGATTTGAAATAATTGCGTTTTCGCGTACTGATCTACTCAATCATGCCAATTTCTGTCGATTACAGTTATTTTGCTATTTAAATATGCGCTCCATATTAGCCCATATAACGGAAGGCATTGACCGTATAAAACTTTATGTTATTGCGGTATATTATCAATTTGTACTTGCCGTTTTGTTTTGATCAAAATTCATTTCTTTCTTTAAATATATCCCTCTATAGTCGTTTAAAATGGCCAAATTAAATAATTGCGTTATCGCGGTACCTGTCTCTTTACCTGATTTCTTCGATTACGGTCATTTTGCTATTTTATATGCCTCCGTTTAGCCCATATAACGGGCCATTGACCGTCAATACTTGTTTATTGCGGTAATTTATCAACTTGCTTGCCGATTTGTTTTGATCAAGTTTATATCTGTTGTATAAATATGCCCCTCGTTAAAACCGTTTATAAGTGGACTCCCAGGTTTTAATAAATTGCATTATCCGGGTAACTGTCTACTCAAACTCCATTTTGTCGATTCAAATCTTTCTCTATTTTAATATAGCGCTCCGTATAAACCCATTCTTATCCTTGACCGTTCAAGACTTTGTTTTGCGGTAAAATGTCAACACTTGCCATTATTTTTGATCAAGATTCGTACCTGTTTTTAAATTTTCCTTCGATATAATCGCTCATAAATGGACTTCCAAGATTTAAATATTTTCCGTTCTCCCGGGTTACTGTCACCAAACATGCCGTTTCTGTCGATTACATCATTTCTGCTTTTTAATATGCGTCGTATAAACCCATATAACTGATGCCTTAACCATTTTCAATACTTGTTTTTCTAAATTATAAACTTGTTTGCCGATTTGTTTTTGATCAATTTTTTTTTTAAATATTCCCTTATATAATCGTTCAAAATGGACATCCAGGATTTTAATAATTACTTATCGCGGTACCTTCTGCAAATTGGATTTCTGTCGATTACGAGGTTTTCTTTTTAAATATACGCTCCGTATAAGCCCATATAACTGTATGCCTTGATCTTTACTACTTGTGTTGTGCGGTAAATTATCAACCCAATTTGCCGATTTGTTTTGATCAAGATTTATTTCTGTTTTAAAATATAACTCTCATATAATCGTTCTAAATGGACATCCCAAGTTTTTTAATTGCATTTCTTGGTCACTGTCTATAAAACATGGATTTCTGTCGTTACAAATCATTTCTGCTATTTTAATATAGCGCTCCGTATAAACCATATAACTGTTGCCTTGACCGTTTAATATTTGGTTTTTTGCCGGTAATTTATCAACCAAACGCCGTTTGTTTTGATCGGATTTATACTTTGTTTAAAATATTCCCTCTTTTAACGTTTTATGGACTCCCAGGATTTTAATAATTGCTTATGCGGTACACTGCTCCAAACCCGATTTTTTCAATTGAATCCATTTTCCCTATTTAAATAAGCCCTCTTAAACCCTATAAAGTATGACCGTTCAATCTTGTGTTATTGCGGTAAATTAAATTGTCTTCCGATTTGTTTTGATCAAGTTTTACCCGGTTTAAACCCTCTTATAACCGTTTTTGGACATCCAGGATTTTTTCGTTTCCGGGTACTTCTTCCAAATTCAATTTTTCGATTCGGTAATTTCTGCTATTAAATATGGCTTTCTATAAAACCATTAACATGCCGCCGTTCAATACTTGAATTGGCGGTAAACTATCAATTATATTGCCCGATTTGTTTTGATCGAATTTATATCTTTGTTTAAATATATCCTCTTTTAACCGTTTATATGGACATCCCAGGATTTGAAAATTGCATTATCGCGGTACACGTCTACTCAAACATGCCGATTTCTGTCGATTACAAATATTTTCTGCTATTTTAATATAGCGCTCCCGTATAAACCCATATAACTGTTGCCTTGACCGTTTCAAGACTTGTGTTATTGCGGTAAATGTCACTTGTACCCTTGCCGATTTGTTTTGATTTAAATTTATATCTGTTGTTTAAATATTCCTATTATAACCGTTTATAAATTGGACTCCAAGGTTTAATTTTCTTTCCTACTGTCTCTCAAACATGCCGATTCTGTCGATTACAATCATTTCTCTATTTTAATATAGCCTCCTTAAACCTATATAACTGTATGCCGAACCTTTCAATCTTGTGTTGTGCGGTAAATTATCAACTTGGCCTTGGATTTGTTTTGATCAAGATTCATTTTATTGTTAAATATTCCCTGATATAATCGTTCAAAAATGACACCAAGGATTTAATAATTCGTTATCGCGGTACCTGTCTACTAAATAGCTGATTTCTTCAATTACAGTCATTTCTGCTATTTTAAATATAGCCTCCGTATAAGCCCATATAACTGTTGCCTTGACCGTTCATACTTGTTTGTTGCGGTAAATTATCAACTTATGTTGCCGATTTGTTTTGATCAAGATTCATTTCTGTTGTTTAAATATAACTCTCGATATAATCGTTCATAAATGGACATCCAGGATTTAATAATTGCATTATCTTGGTACACTGTCTACTCAAACTAGCCGATTTTCTGTCGTTACATGATTTCTCTATTTGTAATATAGCGCTCCGTATAACCCATATAACTGTATGCCTTGATCGTTTAATATTGTATTATTGCGGTAATTTATCAACTGACTTGCCGATTTGTTTTGATCGAGTTATATCTGTTGTATAAATATGCCCTCGTTATAACCGTATATAAGTGGACATCCAGATTTTAATAATTGCGTTATCGCGGTACACTGTCTACTCAGACATTACAATTTCTGTCGATTACGGTATTTCTGCTATTAATATAGCGTTTCGTGTAAAACCATATAACTGTTGCCTTGACCGTTTCAATACTTGTTTATTGCGGTAAACTATCAACTTGTACTTGCCGATTTGTTTTGATCAGATTTATATCTGTTGTTTAAATATATCCCTCTTTGTAACCGTTTATAGTGGACATCCAGGATTTTAATAATTGCATTATCGCGGTACACTGTCTCTCAAACATGCGATTTCTGTCATTACGAATCATTTCTACTATTTTAATATAGGCTCCGTATAAACCATATAACTGTATGCCCTGACCGTTTAATACTTGTGTTATTGCGTAAACTGTCAACTTATGCTTGCCGATTTGTTTTGATAAATTATATCTGTTGTATAAATATTCCCTTGTTATAATCGTTTATAAGTGGACATCCAGATTGAATAATTGCTTATCGCGGTACTGTCTACTCAAACATGCCGATTTCTGTCGTTACAAATCATTTCTGCTATTTTAATATAGCGCTCCGTATAAACCCATATAACTGTATGCCTTGACCGTTCAAGACTTGTGTTTGCGTAAAATGTCAACTGCCTTGCCGATTATTTTGATCAAGATTCGTACCTGTTGTTTAAATATTTCCCTCGATATAATCACTCATAAATGGACTTACCAAGATTTAAATATTTGCGTTCTCGCGGTACTGTCTACTCAAACAGTCGATTTCTGTCGTTTACGAATCATTTCTGCTATTTAATATAGCGCTCCGTATACCTATATAACTGTGTGCCTTAACCATTTCAATACTTGTGCTGTTGCGTAAATTATCAACTTGACTTGCCGATTTGTTTTGATCAAGATTCATTTCTCATTCTTTAAATATATCCCTCGATATAATCGTTTAAAATAGACAACCAGGATTTTAATAATTGCGTTATCGCGGTCACTGTCTGCTCAAATGACCTGATTTCTGTCGATTACGAGTCATTTTGCTATTTATATAGCGCTCCGTATTAGCCCATATAACGAATGGCATTGACCGTTTCAATACTGTGTTATTGCGTAAATTATAAACTTGAACTTGCCGATTTGTTTTGATCAGATTCATTTCATTGTTTAAATATATCCCTCGATATAATGGTTCAAAATGGACATCCCAGTTTTAATAATTGCATTATCGCGGTACACTGTCTACTCAGACATGCTGATTTCTGTCGATTACGAATCATTTCTGCTATTTTAATATAGCGCTCCATATAAGCCCAAATAACTGTATGCCTCGACCGTTCAATACTTGTGTTGTGCGGTAAATTATAAACTTGTACTCTCCGATTTGTTTTGATCAGATTATTTCCATTGTTTAAATATATCCCTCGATATAATGGTTTAAAATGGACATCCAGGATTTTAATAATTACGTTATCGGTACACTGTCTACTCGAACATGCCGATTTCTGTCGATTACGAGGTCATTTACCTGTTTAAGTTAGCGCTCCGTATAAACCCATTAAAACTGTTTGCCTTGACCGTTCAATACTTGTGTTATTGCGGTCAACTATCAACAACCTTGCCGATTTTTTTTGATCGGATTTATATTTTGTTTAAATATACCCTTTGTAACCTTTAATGGGATCCCGGATTTTAATATTTTTATTGCGGTACTTCTTCAAAATGCCGATTTTGTCAATTTAAATCTTTTTTTTTAATATCCCCTTAAACCTTAATTGCCTTCCGTTAATTTGGTTTTTGCGGTATTTATCCACTTCCGTTTTTTTGATTTTATTTTGTTTATAAATATACCCACCTTTCTTTTAATGGGTTCCGTTTTAATAATTTTGGTTTCGGTATGTCCCAAACTGCCGATTTTTGATTAAATTTTTTGTATTTAAATTATACCTTTTAAACCAAAATGTATCCAATTAAATTGGTTTATTGCGGTAAACTGTCAACAAACCTTCCGATTTTTTGATAATTTTCCCTTTTTTTTTTCCTCAATTAATGCTTTAAAGGACTTAAAGTTTTTTTTCCCGTTCTGGGGCTTCTCTCAAACATGCCGTTTCCTTCGTTCAAATCATTTCCTTATTTTAATATAGCGCCTTAAACCCTATAACTGCCGCCTTCGGTCTTTTTATAAATGGGCCTTGGCCCCACCCTTTTTTTGATCAAATTTGTACATGTTGTTTAAATTTTCCCTCAATTTCGCTCATTTGGACTAAAGATGTAAATAATTCGTTATCGCGGTACAGTCTTCTAAACCCGATTTTTCGATTACAATACTTATTTAAATAAGCCTCCGTAGCCCATAAACTGATGCCTTGATCGTTTCATTTTTTTGCTGCGGTAAATTATCAACTTATATTTTGCCGTTTGTTTTGATCAGAATTTTTCTTTATTTAAATTAATCTCATATAATCTTCATAAATGGACATCCCAAGTTTTTAATAATTGCATTTCTTGGTACCTGTCTACTCAAACATGCCGTTTCTGTCGTTACAAATCATTTCTGCTATTTTAATTACCTTCGAAAACCCATATAACATGCCTTAACCATTCAATCTTGTGTTATTGCGGAAATTATAAACGACTTAAATTTGTTTTGATCAAGTTTTTTTTTGTCTAAATTATCCCTTGATATAATCGCAAAAAATGGACATCCCGGATTTTAATAATTACGTTTCGGGTACACTGTCTTAAATTGCGTTTCTTCAATTACAGTCATTTCTGCTTTTTTAATAAGCGCTCCTATAAACCCATATAACGATGCCTTGACCGTTTCAATACTTGTGTTTTCGGTAAATTATAAACTTGCTTCCGTTTGTTTTTGATCAAGATTTATTTTATTGTTTAAATATTCCCTCATTAATCCCATATATGGACTACAAGATTTAAAAAGCGTTTCGCGGTCACGTCTCTCAAACATGCCGAATTCCAATTTGGGTTTTTACGCTTTTAAATGTAGCGCTCGTAAAGTTCATATAACTGTATCCGCCGTTCCCCGGTTTTTGCATCTGTCAACGCCGCCGATTTGTTTTGATAAGTTTATTCTGTTGTTTAAATAATTCTCTCTAAATATAAATGGACTTACCAAGCTTAAAAATTTGCGTTGTCGCGGTACACAGTCTTTAAAACCACCGAGGTTGTTTCAATTACGAATCATTTCTCTTTTAAATATAGCGCTCCATGAAACCCTATAAACTGTAGCCCTTGACCTTCATTACTTGTTTGTTGGGTAAACTGTCAACTTTCTTGCCCATTTGTTTTGATAAGATTCTACCCCGGTTTTAAATATTTCCCTCGATGTAATCCATATGGACATCCAAGATTAATAATTGCATTATCGCGGTCCAAATCTACTCAAACTCCGATTTCTGTCGATTACGATTCTTTCCTATTAAAGTGTGGTCCCGTATAAAAAACTTGGTGTTCAATTCTGTGTAATTGCGGTGAACTGTCCTTTCTCCGATTAGTTTTGATCAGATTCTCCTGTTGTTGTTTTCCCTCATATAATCCCAAAATGGACTTTCCAAGACTTAAATAATTCTTTTCGGTACCTTCTCTCAAACACCCGATTTTTTAATTACGATTTCCGCTATTTTAATTGGCGCTCCGTAAAACCTTAACTGTTGCCGACCGTTCAGTCTTGTGTTATAGGTAAACTGTCAACTTGTACTTCCATTTGTTTCGATCAAAGTTTTACTGTTTTTTTTCCCCTCGTATATTCGCTCATTATGGACTCCAAGATGAAATAATTGCGTTATCGCGGTACACAGTCTGCTCTAAACGCCGTTTCTGTCGATTGAATCATTTTCTTTTAAAATATGCGCTCCTTAAACCCATAACTGTTGCCTTGGTTTTCACCGTGTTGCTGCGGAAATTATCAACATAGTTCCATTTGTTTTGATCAAATTCATTTCTTTTTTAAATATAACTCTCGTAAATCGTTCATAAATGGCATCCCAGGTTTTAATAATTGCATTATCTTGGTACCTGTCTCTCAAATCCGATTTCGGTCGATTACAAATCATTTCTGCTATTTTAATATACGCTCCTTAAACCCATATAACTGTATGCCTTGACCGATTAATATTTGTGTTATTCGGTAATTTATCAACTTTACTTGCCGTTTGTTTTTGATCGAGATTTATATCTTTTTAAATATGCCCCTCTTATAACCGTATATAAGTGGACTCCCAGGTTTTAATAATTACGTTATCGCGGTACCCTTCTCTCAGACATTACAATTTCTGTCGATTAAGGTAATTTCTGCTATTACAATATAGCGTTTCGTTAAAACCAACTGTTCCTTGATTCAATACTTTTGGTTTGCGGTAAACTATCAAGTTATTACTTGCCGATTTGTTTTGATGGTTTTATATCTGTTGTATAAATATGCCCTCGTTATAAGTATATAATGGCATCCCAGGTTTTAATAATTCGTTATCGCGGTACACTGTCTACTCAGACTTCAATTTCTGTCATTGATTTTTCTGCTATTACAATATGCGTTTCGTATAAAACCATATAACTTATCCTTGACCGTTCAATCTTGTTTTGCGGTAAACTATAAGTTTACTTGCCATTTGTTTTTGATCAGTTTTTATCTGTTGTTTAAATATCCCTCTTTGTAACCCGTTTTGGTGGACATCCAGGATTTTAATAATTGCTTATCCGGGTACAGTCTCTCAAACATCCGTTTCTTCGTTAAGTCATTTTTGCTTTCAAATATAGCGCTTGTATAAGCCCATATAACTGTATGCCTTGTTCGTTCAAAATACTTGTTGTTGCGGTTTATCAACTTAACTTGCCGTTTGTTTTATCAAGATTCATTTCCTATTCTTTAAATATTCCCTCAATTTAATCTTTAAAATAGACAACCCAGGTTTAATAATTGCGTTATCGGGTTTCTACTTAAACCCTTATTTCTGTCGATTAATCATTTTTGCTTTTTATATAGCGTCCGTATAACCCATAAACGGTAGGGTTGACCTCCAATACAAATTAATCGTAAATTATAAAAATTGCTTGCCGATTTGGATCAAGTTTATTTCTATTGTTTAATATATCCCTCGATATAATCGTTTAAAATGGACTCCCAAGTTTTAATAATTACGTTATCGCGGTTTGTCTACTCAAACATGTCGATTTCTTCGATTGAATCATTTCTCTATTTAAATATGCGCTCCCTATAAACCCCAATAACTGTACCTTGATCTTCCTACTTGTGTTGCCGGTAAATTATCAACTTATAATTTGCCGTTTGTTTTGATCAAGATTCTTTCTGTTATTTAAATATAACTCATATAATCGTTCATAAATGGACATCCAGTTTTAATAATTGCATTATCTTGGACCTGTCTACTCAAACATGCTGATTTCGGTCGATTACAAATCATTTCTGCTATTTTAATATAGCGCTCCGTATAAACCCATATAACTGTATGCCTTGACCGTTTAATACTTGTGTTATTGCGGTAATTTATCAACTTGTACTTGCCGATTTGTTTTGATCGAGATTTATATCTGTTGTATAAATATGCCCCTCGTTATAACCGTTTATAAGTGGACATCCCAGGATTTTAATAATTACGTTATCGCGGTACACTGTCTACTCAGACATTACAATTTCTGTCGATTACGAGTAATTTCTGCTATTACAATATAGCGTTTCGTATAAAACCATATAACTGTATGCCTTGACCGTTCAATACTTGTGTTATTGCGGTAAACTATCAAGTTGTACTTGCCGATTTGTTTTGATCGAGATTTATATCTGTTGTATAAATATGCCCTCTGTTATAACCGTATATAAGTGGACATCCCAGATTTTAATAATTACGTTATCGCGGTACACTGTCTACTCAGACATTACAATTTCTGTCGATTACGAGTAATTTCTGCTATTACAATATAGCGTTTCGTATAAAACCATATAACTGTATGCCTTGACCGTTCAATACTTGTGTTATTGCGGTAAACTATCAAGTTGTACTTGCCGATTTGTTTTGATCGAGATTTATATCTGTTGTTTAAATATATCCCTCTTTGTAACCGTTTATGAGTGGACATCCCAGGATTTTAATAATTGCATTATCGCGGTACACTGTCTACTCAAACATGCCGATTTCTGTCAATTACGAATCATTTCTGCTATTTTAATATAGCGCTCCGTATAAACCCATATAACTGTATGCCTTGACCGTTCAATACTTGTGTTATTGCGGTAAACTGTCAACTTGTACTTGCCGATTTGTTTTGATCAAGATTCGTACCTGTTGTTTAAATATTTCCCTCGATATAATCGCTCATAAATGGACTTACCAAGATTTAAATGTTTCCGTTCTCGCGGTACACTGTCTACTCAAACATGCCGATTTCTGTCGATTACAAATCATTTCTGCTATTTTAATATAGCGCTCCGTATAAACCCATATAACTGTATGCCTTGACCGTTCAATACTTGTGTTATTGCGGTAAACTATCAACTTGTACTTGCCGATTTGTTTTGATCAAGATTTATTTCTATTGTTTAAATATATCCCTCGATATAATCGCACATAAATCGACATACCAAGATTTAAATAATTGCGTTATCGCGGTACACAGTCTACTCCAAACATGCTGATTTCAGTCGATTAGGAGTCATTTTTGCTATTCTAATATAGCGCTTCGTATAAGCCCATATAACTGTATGCCTTGTTCGTTCAATACTTGTGCTGTTGCGGTAAATTATCAACTTGTACTTGCCGATTTGTTTTGATCAAGATTCATTTCTATTCTTTAAATATATCCCTCGATATAGTCGTTTAAAAATGGACAACCCAGGAATTAAATAATTGCGTTATCGCGGTACACTGTCTACTTAAATACGCTGATTTCTGTCGATTACGAGTCATTTTTGCTATTTTATATAGCGCTCCGTATTAGCCCATATAACGGTATGCATTGACCGTCCAATACTAGTGTAATTGCGGTAAATTATAAACTTGTACTTGCCGATTTGTTTTGATCAAGATTCATTTCTATTGTTTAATATATCCCTCGATATAATCGTTCAAAAATGGACATCCCAGGATTTTAATAATTACGTTATCGCGGTACACAGTCTACTCAAACATGCCGATTTCTGTCGATTACGAGTCATTTCTGCTATTTTAATATAGCGCTCCGTATAAACCCATATAACTGTATGCCTTGACCGTTCAATACTTGTGTTATTGCGGTAAACTATCAACTTGTACTTGCCGATTTGTTTTGATCGAGATTTATATCTGTTGTTTAAATATTCCCTCGTTATAACTGTTTATAAGTGGACATCCCAGGATTTAATAATTACGTTATCGCGGTACACTGTCTACTCAGACATTCAATTTTCGATTACAGTAATTTCTTATACATATAGCGTTTCGTATA
>JAGSMT010000755.1:0-39794 GCA_029286875.1 Lamproptera curius | reverse complement strand
TCGCGCGCATCGACCCCATCAACGGTGATTGGTTCGGGGTTATGCCTCGGTTTTGGCCCGCCGAAACCCGGCGATATTGTTATCCGATAATCTGTCAGCCACAAACGGCGCTGTAGGGGTTGATCGGGCGGTTGGCGGACAAGTGCCTTCCGCCTTACGCCCAGACTTCAATCCCACGAAAAGGCCTTTTCTCTGAAGGGCTTTTACGAAACTGGAGGGAAAAGCGCTGGGCTTTTGGGATCCATCGGCAAGGGTTGATTTCCGACCGCAAGGCCCTTTTAGATCCTGCGGATACGCCATCTTGAAGGGAAACCTCTAACGTGGGGGAGCCCTTTAATTTCTGGGTTTCCATTTTATTTGATTTTTGGCTCCTCTGCGTCATAGAGGTAACCAAGGCGTGATGTTCTCTTATTGAAAGACAGTGCCAGGAAATTTCTATTTCAATTATCCCAAGGGGCGCGTATTGATGATGCGAGCATTTTAATATTATCCAGTTGTTCATAATTTGATAAAAAAGACCCCCTTTGTTTCGCCCCATAAAACGTACTATAATCGCTTCATGCGTTGGAGCAGATTGAGAGTGTTTGAGAGTATCTTTGCAGCTTTTAAACGCTAATTTCCGAAACCTCAGCGTATTATGAACGATGCAACCCATCTAAAGCCCCGCACAACAAAAGTCAATTAAACGTCTCCCCCCCGCCTCATGGGATGCACAAAAGGTGGCAATCAAAACAGTATACAGCTGCCCAAGTAAAAAAAATATTCTATTATTTCAAAGGAAAATGAGGCCATAAGGTTGGCCCTTCTGTTCCATTTTCCATCTACGCAACAACATTGCTGTAAAGATATTTTCTGATTGGTTTAAAAGGTTGCTTGATAAAACTGAACCCCACTTCCTCTCCGAAAGGGAAGAACTACAATCTCATGTTTTTGGCAAGACAATCTACGAATTGCGTCATAAAGTTGATAAATCGTTTGCAAAACTTAAAGTTGGAGTATCCAACAAAGATATGACAAATGCGCGTTTCGAAACGTTGCGCCCGTCATCTTCCCCTTTTTGGGTCCTGACCCTGCCAAAACCAATTACGATGTATGTTTGGGATTAATCTTTGGCGCATTTCGTTGATTGAATCAGATCGGCGCCTAATCCATTTTGACCTCGTTTTTTCCAAAACCGCTTCACACTTTTCGGAAAACGCTCAATAATTAAAAATTGTATTTTAAGCGGAAAATACGTCTTATTTAAAATTTGCGACAATGCGAATTTTAATAATGATTGATTTTAATTGATTTTGGGGGTGCTTTGCAACAAGAAACCTCAAATTCCGTTTAAAAAAACGCAGGAATATAACTTCCAATCAAGGACTTTTGTTGAGCCCTGCGGGGACAAGATAATTATTACGACTATAATGGTTTTTGTTTATATTGCAAAGTTGAGGTTTAATGAGTTGAACCAATCTATTATATCGATGATTATCGTGATTACGATGATGATAGTAATCGATGTATAACCTTAATTGCTAACTCAAATAATCTTTATGTTGTCTGTCATGGTGGGGCTTTTATTAACGTAATGTCGATGGTTCTATCAGAAATAGAACAGCCGACATTAGAAAATTTTGTTGAGGGCATAAATTATTATTGGAATGAGGTTTTTGGGACTGGGCGATGAGGGTTTAGGGTGTGCGCTTTGTTTTGGATGTCAAAATATTTTGCCCGGATGGTGCATTAGTGTTGCCCAAGGCGATGATATTTTGCGCCAGAGGCACGCTTGCCATGAGCATTTGTTACCAGGATTGGATCCAGAAAATCATTCAATTTGCTCTCAACATAAAGGGTTTAGGCCTATCAACTTTGAAATGCCGAGGGCGGGGTGCTGGCGGATCATTGCATTCAAGGGTTAGGCGATTTTCATCCCGTCTTACCAAAAAGGGCTTTTATTGCGCAAAGGCTACAATGCTGCGATTGATAGCTATTCGGCATTTTTTGAAAATGATCATAAAACCCCAACTGGACTTGCAGGTTACTTAGCCGAGCGCCAAATAAAAAAACTGATGCTATGCGGTTTAGCCACTGATTTTTGTGTTGCATATTCAGCAATTGATGGTGTGCGTTCTGGTTTTGAGGTAAGTGTAATTTTAACCGCTTGTCGTGCTATTGATCTAAATGGTTCGCTTGATCATGCAATTAAAGCAATGCAAAACAATGGTGTTGAACTATTATTGACCATATAGGATGTTAATATTACGATAAATATATTAAGGGTCTTTTGGATTTTAAAAAACTTCTTAATATTGCAACTTTTCACGTATATTAAAATGTTTGGGGTTTTGCCCAGAACGTTTAAATTTTTTTGGTCTTGGCTTTGTTTATTTAGTGGATTTACCAATCATGAAGTTTTTTGTTCGCCGTTTTTTATTATTGCTGGTATTGGGTGCTTTTTAGGCCTGCCCGATGAACGGCTTTTTTCATGTTTGCAAAACTTCATCAATTGGGACCCAAACTCCCAGCCTAAAAAACCAATTGCAGTTCACCATTATGCTCAAGTCGGGGGTAAAAAAATAATTTATATTTGTTTTTTGGTTCGAAAGTTCCCATTTAAATTTCGCTCGTGTTGATGTTGGGATTCCTCAGCACCAAAAGGTGGGAAGCAAAATTAATAAGCCGAACTCTGGTGAGCATTTTGCTGCCGTTGCTATGCAAACCTATAAAGATAGGCAAGATTTTAAACAGGCTTTAAATATCTTTAAAATTTCCAAAAAAATGAAAATTTAGTTTTTATTCTGTTACAATAATAACTTTTGCAAAGTACATTTAGAGCCCGCAAATTGCCTATGACTATCAAAATTTCTGTAACTGTTCACTATGCTTGGCCATCAGGTGGTGCGTTAGGGCTTTACGTCTTTGATCGAGATAGCGCCGATTATGCTCGTAATGGTCTTGTTGAATTATTGCAATTACTATCAGAAACAAATGCTAAGCAGGTTGGTTGCGCACTTATGGGGTTTATTGTTATGGGCTTTGCGCTCTTGCGCTTAAAAATCAACTGGACAATCAAGTTTTAATCTTTGCTTGCTGCTCCTGTTTGATGTTGATGTTTTTCAAATGCAGCTAAAAGACATTAATGGATTGCCAAAATCAACCGCTGTTCAGGTCTCCAGCAATGATAAAGCACTTACAGTTTCAGGGACAATCACCGGTGGCCACGCTCGCGTTGGTGATGGGTCGGATATTGCAATGCTGAATAAAGCGGTTCAGGAATGTCAAAGTTGATGGTGGCTCCTGCGGTTTGCGATCCCAACAGTGGCACTGGTGAAAATGGTCCTTTCCCATTCCATCCTAAAGGTGATGAAGACAATGATGATAAGCAGCATTTCGCGGAAGAATTCGGTAATAAAAAGGGCGGTCTTTGCAAGGGCCCTTATTGTCTTTATCGCCAGCACTATTTTAAACGTGGCAAATTAATATGTTTTAACAGGGGTTTTTCGATCTGATTAGACAATCGGGCTCTTATTGTCTGCACCGCGTTGTTTGTCCGAAAACCGCTTCACCCGGCAAACCAAAAAAAAAGTGTGATAAAAAAAAAGCCTTTTAAAATGCGGTTTTTTTATAGGAAGTTTTTTAAATTGTTTCTATTGCCCTTCAGGCATCGTTGAAATCAATTTTAAACATGCCATCAACAAACGAACACCAGTTTTTAATTCGGTGATTTGCACTGTTGTTTCTTGTTTTTGTAATATGGTCCATTGCTTAACCCCTTAGGTTTGGGTCAAATAGGCTTTGGGCCCGCCCCCATGGTTTTATCGGCAATTTCCATCACTAAATTCTTATCACAGAAAAAGGCTTTTGCCGCCCAAATCAATTTGATTATCAAGCAACAATTTCATCGGTGTTTGACTAAGCTGATAAAGATCCCATGTATCTAACTTTTTATTATGAATAACCACCGATTTGCCATCAGCAATCACGCGTATATCTGAATTTTTATACGCAAAGCGGATTTGCCCTGGACGCTCCATATAAAATGTGCCTTCGGTCATTTCACCTTTTGGACAATTTGAATAAAATCACCCAGTCATAGTTTTATTGATGAAAAGTGGTTGGCAATTTGTTGGGCCGTTACTTGCTGATTTTGGGGCTGATTTTGGGCTGGTTTTGAGACCGATTTTGTGCTTGTGCGAGCATTGGCCAGTTGAAACAGCACTAAGAGCTAATGGCAAAGCAATAAAAGCAAGGCGTAATTTTTTTAGTAATTTCATCTTCATCCTCTAAAATTTTGCTAAAGCCTTTTTTAGTGTTGTCGATTTCGAGCAATGAAATGCTTCGGCTATTTGCAAATGGTCAATGTCATAAAAATCGCAAAACCCGTTATAAACTAAGGACATTTATTTTTCTGGTTTTTCATAGCAATATTTTGATAATTAATTCTAAACATTCCATCAGCAAACGTACATTACTACGTAAATTGGTAATTTGCACCGTAGTTTCAAGATTTTGGCGATCAATCATTGTCCATTGTTTAAGCTCATTGGTTTTTACATCAAATATTAAACGTAGCTTGCCACCCGACATGGTCTTATCAGTAATTTCTATAGTGGCTGCATTTTTTCCTTACAAAATTTAATAATTTACCGCGCTTTAATCTATTTTGGTGTTGAGTAAAAGTTTCATCGGTGTTTGGTTAAGCTGATATAAATCCCAACTATCTAATTTTTTATTATTGATAACAACCGACTTACCATCAGAAATGACACGGATTGGTATTTTAAACAAACGGAATTTTTCCGGGCGTTCTGGTGTATCCCCTCCGTCATTTCACCTTTTCGGGCTAAATTGAATAAAGTCGCCAGTCATGATATTTATCCCAGCAAAATGATCGGCAATTTTTTGTGCTGCAGCTTGGTTACTAGCTTCTTGTCTATTACGTGCTTGGCTCATGCTTGTAGCATTATTTTGCGCCAATAATGACGATGTGACAAAACTGGTTAATAAGCGGCAATCAAACTTTTATAATTGGAAATCATAGAATTACCTCTAGTTTTTAAGGCAAGTATTTTATTTGAATTAATCAAAATTTTAACTACTGGCTATGGCTGTTTCATGGCGCAAATCTGGTGACTTCGGGCTTTCATTCTATTTTATAAAGACCGCATGATCGCGGTCTTCGGTGTTTAAAATAATTAAATTTGGTGCTATTACAAATTTATTATCTGCCATCTTCTATCAATATTTCGCGCTTGCCGCATGGTTGGCTGGCTGATAATCCCTTCTTCTTCCATGCGTTCAATGATCGAGGTGCGCGATTTAATACCAAGGCGGCGTTGGATATAAGATGTCGAGGCTTTTTTATCACGAAGAACAATAGCTACCGCTTGATCATAAGGATCATCACTGCTCGCCATGCCACTATTATTGCTGGTGCTATCGCTTTCATTATCGCCTTGGTTTCTTACCGCATCAAGATATTCTGGGTACCTTGGTTTAAGGTGATTAACAATAGTTCCACTTCATGATCGCCAATAAACGGCCCATGAACACGTTGGGTGCGACCGCCACCCATCATAAATAGCATATCGCCTTGTCCTAATAATTGCTCGGCACCTTGTTCGCCAAGAATGGTGCGGCTATCAATTTTAGAGGTAACAGAAAAGGAAATACGGGTTGGAAAATTGGTTTGATCGTACCGGTAATTACATCAACTGAAGGGCGCTGGGTTGCCATAATCACATGGATACCGGCAGCCCGTGCCATTTGCGCCAAACGTTGTACTGCACTTCAATTTCTTTGCCGGCGACCATCATTAAATCTGCCATTTCATCAATGATTACAACAATATAAGGCATGATTTTCATGTCGAAATGCTCGGTATCAAAATTGGTTACCTGTTTGATTGTCAAAGCCAGTTTGCACGGTGCGTGATAGGATTTCGCCATTTTCTGGGCTTTTGCAAACGCTCATTAAAGCCATCAATATTGCGCACGCCAAGTTTTGACATGTTGCGATAACGCTCTTCCATTTCGCGAACAGCCCATTTTAATGCGACAACTGCTTTTTTAGGGTCAGTTACAACAGGCGTTAGCAAATGCGGAATACCGTCATAGACTGACAATTCCAACATTTTTGGGTCAACCATGATTAGGCGGCATTCTTGAGGCGTATGCTTAAAAAGCAGCGACATTATCATGGTATTAATGGCGACAGATTTACCCGAGCCCGTCGTACCTGCAACCAGCACATGGGGCATTTTAGCAAGATCGGCAATGACGGCATTGCCATTAATGGTTTTACCTAAAGCAAGACCAAGCTTTGCTTTGCTATCGCAATAATCTCGAGTTTCAAAAATTTCGCGTAAATAAACTGTTTCACGGTGTTTGTTGGGCAATTCAATGCCAATGGCATTGCGCCCCGCAACAACAGCAATACGGGCGGATACAGCACTCATGGAGCGGGCAATATCATCGGCAAGACTGATAATCCGTGATGATTTCACCCAGGAGCGGCTCAACCTCGTAAAGTGTCACTCAGGCCGACCTTACATCAATAATGGTGCCCTTAATGCCAAAATCTTCTAAAACACCACCAAGACGCTCGGCATTTTGTGCTAATTGCTCTTTGGACAAAGAAGTGTCTTTGAAGGTTTCTTTAGGTTCTGCTAAAAATTCCAAATGGGGCAATTCAAAGCTATTATTGTTAATTTTTTGGGCAATACTGCTTTGGCTCCTTGTATTTTGTGTGCGGCTCGCTGCCCGTGGGCTGCGTGTTGGTGCTTCTGCCGCTAAGCTCTCACTGGTGTTTGTGGGCGTATTGTTTCCGTTGCTCTCGTCAATGTCATCAATGTCTTGGTTAAAATTTGGCTCAACACGTTGCCGCGATGTTGTCGTTTGTCTTGCGAGCCGTGTTTCCGCTTGCTTGTTTGATGGCTTAATCTGTTCTTGCTCAGCGATTTTTCACCGTTTTGCTTTGATGCGTAAGAAAAATGCTTGTACGCGCATGAATAGATGCATGGTCAAGCCAAACATTGCACAAAAACTGCGCGCGTGGCGCATCTTCATAGTCTTCAGCGCGATTGGATCGTTTGTCTCGACCAATTTCTGACGCTTTTTAGCTTTATTGCGCCCAATCATTGCACCAGCATAGGTACAGTTATCATAGGCAAGCGGGGCAAAGACAACGGCAATGACAATATCGCGCATGGCTTTGGTATGAAGACAGTAATTGGTAAAAAGCCTAAAACTTGTCACCAACCACACCGCCAAGCCCCATTGGCATTGGCCAGCCAGCAATAGGGGGATAGTTGCAATAGCGTTGCAAAGAAAATGCCGAAAGACCCACAGGACGATGCGCGTTAGTGGTTTTGGAATATCACGCTGCATCAGCATAAAATTGCCCAGAAAAATGGCGGTAATAAATTAACTGGCGCTGCAAGTCCAAAAACTGTAAGGCGATATCTGCATAGCCGCGCCCAAAACCTAGTTGATTGGTCTCAGGATTATTATTGGCAAAACTTAATGAGGGATCGGCAAAATTCCATGTAGCAAGGGCAATAGCTGCAAGCAGGACGAGAATGAGCAAGCCAAGCCCTAAAAATGTACCAAGTTGGCGATACAGCACATGGCTAAAACGCGGTGTTTGATTGTCGCTTTGTTCTGGTAAATTATAAGTGGAGTGCCCCTGTTTCATTTGCAAATCCTAAATGCGATCCAACCTAAAACGGTTTTAATTTTGCAAATTATAACAAGTGAGAGTTAAGGGCAGATTAATCTAGGGTCAGGGCCTATTAATTTCTGGGATTCTCATTTTAGCTAATTTATGTTTCAATGGTGTTATGGAGGTAGCCAATGAGTGATTTGTTTTTATTGAGTGAAGATCAGATGGCGCGGATATCACCTTATTTTCCATTGTCGCATGGGGTAGCACGTGTTGATGATAGGCGTGTTATCAGCGGATTGTCTACGTCATCAAGCTGGCTAAAGAAACTATCCTCTATGAAAAAGCTCTTTGCCGATGGAGGTTATGCAGGAGAATAAACTAGAGCGCATTTCGATCTGATTGGATCATATCGGCGCTCTAATGCATTGTTTACACCGCGTTTTTTATCCGAAAACCGCTTACACTTTCGGAAAACGCTCTAGCTAAGGCTGGCAGCGCATATCAAAGACTTCTCTATTGAGATTGCTCGACGTTCAGACTGCATCATTGGGTCATATGGCTATTTGACTGTGAAAAATCGCTATGCATAAAAAATATTATACAGGTCAAAAAAAAATGCGCAAATACCATAATTGCCAAAGCATCGGTGTTTGCGCAAATTTGACAAGTTGCATCCCTTTGAAAAATAAAGATAGGGAAAAGCGGTAATAGAGAGCGTTTTTTAATCCTTTGCTGGCTGCTGCCACATTTTTCAAGATTATAAAATTCACGCACTTCTGGACGGAAGAGATGAATAATAACATCGCCAGTATCAATCAACACCCAATCACCATCAGGAAGTCCTTCAACTTTTACATTACGCACGCCTTCTTCACGTAATTTGCGTAAAATTTGGTCGCCAGCAGATGCGACATGGCGGCTAGAGCGACCCGAAGCGATAACCATGGAAATCGCCAAGTGCAGACTGGCCCCTAATATCAATTTGGATGATGTCTTCTGCTTTAGCGTCTTCTAGGCATTCAATAATAAATTCTGAGCTAGCTCAGGCAGAGAGTAGCTTTATGAGGTTTGCGACCAGGCCGATTACTAGCAAAGATTGGATCGCTTGTCGACAAGGTGTCGTTTAAGTGTGTTGCGGTTTTCAGAGCCGTCCTTTCTATAAAAGATATCGTTACGCATCACATTTATTAAATGTGCCGTAAATTATTATAATTGGCAAGATAAATTATTAACCAATGCCTTATCCACTATTTGCTTTGGCGCAATTGTGTTGACGAAAGGCTTGAGCGTGGACCGTGGATAAAGGTCCATGCAGGCGGTTCATCAAAGCAAGGCGCTTAAACGTTCATCAACACGGTTTTGGGCGAAACGTCGTGCGGTCACTGATGACAGGGCGGCAATGGTTGCACCCGCCTATCAATAATTGCAATGGGAATTTTACGAGCTATATCTTGCCAATGCTGCCATTGATGGAAGTTTTTCAAGCTATCTGCCCCATAATCCAAACAAAATGCACACCGACATTACGCTGCAAAATATGGTTGATGTATCTGCTGAAAAGCGTGTTTCAATCGCCTGTTCAAATGCTGTTACTTTAATATGTGGATCGAGATGAGCCCTTCGCCAAGCCTACCCGCTCACTTAATGGGCGCAATTCCTTTTGGCTTTTAAGCGGATTGCCTGGCGTTACCATCCACCATAGCTTGTCAAGGCGTAGCCGTGTCATTGCAATATCGGCCACTAAAACATGCCCCTTATGCGGCGGATTGAACGAACCACCATAAAGGCCGATAATATTGCCTTTTTCCGCATGAGGCATTTTCAAATAATGATCGGCTGGCTTGTCGCTCAAGGTCTTATTTGCCCTTTGCCCAGTACATAATATTGAAACGAAGTCAGCTGCTCAACACCAATTGGCCCACGTGCATGCATTTTACCCGTGGCAATACCAATTTCGGCCCCAAAACCAAACTCACCACCATCGGCAAATTGCGTCGAGGCATTATGAATTAAAATGGCTGAGTCGATGCCATTAAAGAATGTTTCAACAATTTGAGGATCTTCAGCAATAATGGCTTCTGTATGATGAGATGAATAGTGTTCAATATGATCAATCGCCTCATCAATGCCATCAACAAACACACCGACAAAATCGCATCAAGATATTCGGTTGACCAGTCCTCATCAGTTGCTGGCACTGCCTTATCAAATATTTGCAATATTTCAGTGCTGCCTCGAATTTCACAACCTTTAGCAACAAGATTATTCAAAATAGCAATCAATGCTTGCATGTCAAAATGACGATCTACCAATAAAGTTTCAACTGCACCACAAATACCAGTACGGCGCATTTTTGCATTGAGTACAACCTCATTAGCAATATTTTTATCAGCAGATTTATCAATATAAATATGGCAAATACCTTCAAGATGAGCAAAGACAGGGACTTTTGCTTCATCTTGCACGCGCTTAACAAGGCTTTTGCCACCGCGCGGCACAATGACATCAATTGCGCCGTTAAGGCCTTTAAGCATTTCGCCAACCGCAGCACGGTTGGTTGTCTCAACCATTTGCACGGCATTTTGTGGTAAGCCAGCCGTTAATAGCCCTGCTTTAATTGCTTGATAAATTGCATTTGATGAATAGAAACGAGATCCGAGCCACCACGCAAGATGACGCAATTGCCAGCCTTAAGGCAAAGGGCAGCCGCATCGGCGGTTACATTGGGGCGGCTTTCATAAATAACGCCAATAACCCCAAGCGGCGTGCGCACCCTTTGAATATGCAAACCATTGGGACGATCCCATTCATCAATGACACTGCCAACTGGATCGGCAAATCGGCAATCATGCGCACGCTGTCAGCAATATTCACTATGCGTTTTTCATCTAAGCGTAAACGGTCAAACATAGCTGCCGACATGCCAGTTTTGTCCGCCATATCTAATTGATTGGCAGCAAGAATGGCGGCAATTATTAGAAATTTCATCGGCAATGGCTTTTAAAGCGGTAGTCTTTTGTTCCGGCAAGGCTGATTTTAGCCTGCGTTGGGCTTGCCGCGCTTTTACTCCCATATCAAGCATGGCACTGGCGATATCATGTTTTTGATGATGATCTGGCATTATATCCCCCTATTTATGTACAACCATATCATTGCGATGAATTATGGCAGAACGCGCATCATAACCCAAAATATCAGCAATCTCGGTGCTTTTATGACCAGCAATGCGGCATGCTTCATCACTATCATAGGCAATAAGTCCGCGAGCAATTTCGCCGCCATCTGGACGCACAATCGCAACCGTATCACCACGATGGAAATGACCCGATACTGAAACAACACCAGCAGGTAAAAGCGATTTACCGGCAAGCAACGCCCGTACTGCGCCTTCATCAACCTGTAAAATACCCATTGGCTCAATCTGGCCGGCTATCCACGTTTTCCAAGCATTGACTGGACGCTCTGATGGTTTAAAGAGGCTATAAGGAATACCCTCATCCAAAGCTTTGAGTGGATGACGCCGCTTGCCCGATGTGATAATCATTGCCGTGCCGGCGCTCGTAGCAATCTTACCAGCATCAAGCTTTGGTTTCATGCCGCCGCGCGATAATTCCTGATGCCGCAACGCCTGCCATAGCCTCAACATCTGGGGTAATGGCATCAATCACGGTAATAATTAGCATTTTATCCAAATGCGGCGGTGCAGTATAAAGCCCATCAATATCCGATAGCAGAAATAGTAAATCTGCGCCCATCATTGTTGCAACGCGCGCGCTAGGCGATCATTGTCGCCATAGCGGATTTCACTGGTGGCAACCGTGTCATTTTCATTGATACACGCACAATGCCCAATTTTAACAAAGTATTCATGGTGGCACGAGCATTGAGATAACGCTCGACGCTCTTCGGTATCGTCAGGGTTAATAAAATTTGCCCCGTGCGCAACTGGAATTTTTGCAATTCTTCATTATAGGCGCGGGCAAGTTCAATTTGCCCTACCGACGCGAAAGCTTGACTTTCTTCCAGTTTTAACGCGCCAGATGGAATAGATAACAATGTACGCCCCAAGGCAATAGCGCCAGAAGAAACAACCATAATTTCAGTGCCAGAGGCTTTGAGTGCGGCAATATCACTACAAATAGCGGCAAGCCACTCTTGCTTGAGACCTGAACTTGGGTCAACCAAAAGGGAAGAGCCAATTTTGACCACAATACGCTTATAGCTTGCTAGAGCGCATTTCGATCTGATTGGATCAGATCGGCGCTCTAACCCATTGTTCACCGCGTTTTTATCCGAAAACCGCTTCACGTTTTCCGGAAAACGCTCTAATGATTGTTTGACCGCCGCCATCAAATTTTACGCCTCACTTGTTTCTCAATGCGGCTCTCGTCGATTTTTTCATCAACATGCGCAATGCACTTTCCAAACCTCACGGGTCACACCTGATAGGCAAGCACGGAAGATCCTACGCCTTTGCAAGCTCCTGAAATTTTTCAGCGCGTTCCTCAGGGGTTAAAATATCAACCTGCGACAGCGCAACAACTTCCAGCTTTTCATCAAGACCATTACCATAGGCTGCCAATTCATCACGAATGGTGCGGTAGGTTTTGGCAACATCTTCTTCGCGCGCTGAAACAAGATGTAATAATACGCGCGTCCGCTCGACATGGCCCAAGAACTTATCACCAATACCAACGCCCTCATGGGCGCCCTCAATAAGACCTGGAATATCAGCAATCACAAATTCGCGGCCATCAATACGGGCAACGCCAAGACCTGGATGTAAAGTGGTAAAGGGATAATCAGCAATTTTAGGTTTTGCTGCGGTCACGCTAGACAAAAAGGTTGATTTTCCAGCATTAGGCAAGCCAACAAGGCCAGCATCAGCAATCAACTTCAAGCGCAACCACAAGGTGCGCTCTTCAGCATCTTGACCGGGATTGGCGCGCCTTGGTGCGCGGTTAGTAGATGTGGTAAAATGCAAATTACCAAAACCGCCATTACCACCTTTTGCTAGGCGAAAACGCTCGCCAACACGAGTGAAATCGCAAATTAAAGTTTCATCATCTTCTTCAAAAATTTGCGTACCAACAGGTACTTTTAAAATAACATCTTCACCTTTGAGCACCAGTGCAGGTTCGGCCCATGCCATGCATGCCGGTTTAGCCTTGAAATGCTGTTGAAAGCGATAATCAATTAAGGTGTTAAGACCTGCAAACATTCCGCCCAAACATCGCCGCCACGTCCGCCATCACCGCCATCGGGGCCGCCAAATTCAAGAAACTTCTCCCTGCGGAAAGAGACCGCGCCAGCGCCACCATTGCCGGAACGAATATATACTTTTGCTTGATCGAGAAATTTCATGCTTTTTGCCGTTTACCAGTTTTAGAGAATATAGGATGAAGCAATTTTGTACCAACAAAATGCTTGAGATGTTTGACGAATGCATTTGAGCGATGGGAGCAAACATCTGCCATTGATAAAATGCTATAATCGAATTTTGCGCATTTTTCCACATAAAAGCGCAACTATTCAGATAAAATGCTTTTTAGATGAAAAATAAAGGGCACTTTTACAGCGCCCTTTATGCCCTACTTTGGCTTTATTAGATTTAAAACTTCAATTAGAGCGCATTTCGATCTGATTGAATCAGATCGGCGCTCTAATCCATTGTTTACAGCGCGTTTTTATCCGAAAACCGCTTCACACTTTTCGGAAAACGCTCTAAGCCGCATCTAGCTTGTTAGGCATATAGTTTAAAATTGGCCCAAGCCAACGCTCAACCTCACCAATCATGTTTTTGCGCGCAGCATAATCTTCCACCTGATCACGCTCAACTTTGGCAACGCCAAAATAATAACTTTCTGGATGTGAAAAATAAAGCCCAGAAACACTTGATCCTGGCCACATAGCATAGCTTTCTGTAAGCTCCACCCCTGTTGCCTTGGTGGCATCTAACAAATCAAACAAGGTTCGTTTTTCAGTATGGTCTGGCTGGGCAGGATAGCCAGGCGCAGGCCGAATACCTTCATAGGGTTCCCCCACCAATTGCTCCGGCGTAAAGGCCTCATCCTTTGCATAGCCCCAATAATTTTTGCGCACTTCTTCATGCATACGCTCAGCAAAGCTTTCAGCAAAACGGTCAGACAAGGCTTTAACTAAAATAGACGAATAATCATCATTGGCGCGTTCAAAATTTTCGGCAAAGCTTTGTTCGCCATTACCAGACCGTTAGACAAAGCCACCAAGATAATCAGCTTTGCCACTTGTTTGCGAGTGCACAAATCAGCCAAGGCAAGATTTGACATTTTCACGCCGGCTTAATTGCTGGCGAAGTGTATAAAAGGTTGCCAATTGCTCGCGCCTTGTTTCATCAGTAAACAAAGCAATATCATCACCAATTTTATTGGCTGGCCAAAAACCGATAACCCCTTTTGGGTGGAACCATTTTTCCCTGATAATTTTATCCAACATATGGCGTGCATCATCATAAAGTTGGCGTGCCGTTTCGCCTTGCTTTTCATCTTGTAAAATAGCTGGGAAACGCCCTTTCAACTCCCAACTTTGGAAAAAAGGTGTCCAATCAATATAATGGGCAAGGTCAGCAAGATCCCAATCATCAAAAACCTTGGTGCCAAGAAATGTTGGCTTGGGTGGCGAATAATTTTGCCAATCAATCTTAAAAGCGTTAGCGCGTGCTTCTGCAAGCGGTAAGCGTTTTTACAGCTTCCCCACGTTCATGGGCCTGCACCTTGGCATATTCTTCACGTATATCGCTTATTGTTTGCCTCACGGCTATCGAGGCGACAAGAGTGATGACAACGCCAACCGCGCGACTTGCATCAAGCACATAGACCGCTTGGCTACGTTGATAACGCGGATGGATTTTTACCGCTGTATGAACGCGGCTTGTAGTTGCGCCGCCAATCAGCAAGGGAATATCAAAGCCTTCTTTTTCCATCTCACTGGCAACATTGACCATTTCATCCAAGCGATGGCGTGATAAGCCCTGATAGACCAATGGCATCGGCCTTAACTTCACGGGCGGTTTCCAAAATTTTTGCTGCCGGCACCATGACCCCAAGATCAATAATTTCATAATTATTACAAGCAAGCACAACGCCAACAATATTTTTGCCAATTCATGCACGTCACCCTGACCGGTTGCCACTAACAATTTTACCAGCCTTGAGCGGGTATTGCCGGATTTACCATCTTCCATATAGGGTAATAAAACCGCAACGGCTTGTTTCATCACGCGGGCGGATTTAACCACTTGTGGCAAAAACATTTTACCAGCACCAAAAAGATCGCCAACCACATTCATGCCAGCCATTAATGGGCCTTCAATTCACGTCCAATGGTTTTGCGGCTTTTAGTCTTGCTTCTTCAGTGTCGGCCTCAACAAATTCTGAAATACCGTTGACCAGTGCGTGTTCAAGCCGTTTTTCAACCGACAATTGGCGCCAAGACATATCTTTCTCTTGTGCCACTTGTCCTCCTTGACCGCGATATTTTTCAGCTAAAGTCAATAAGCGTTCGGTTGCGCCATCATCACTATTAAGCACCACATCTTCACATGCTTTACGCAAATCTGGGTCAATAGCGTCATAAACTGCCAATTGGCCGCATTAACAATGCCCATATCCATACCGCCAGCAATGGCGCGATAAAGGAAAACCGCATGCATGGCTTCACGCACCGGTTCGTTACCACGAAATGAGAAGAAAGATTGGATACACCACCAGAAATATGGACATGCGGCAAGGTGGCACGAATATCATGGGTTGCTTCAATAAAATCAACGCCATAATTATTATGTTCTTCAATACCGGTGGCAACGGCAAAAATATTGGGGTCAAAAATAATATCTTGCGGCGGAAAGCCAACTTGCTGAGTTAAAATATTATAGGCGCGAGTACAAATTTCAACCTTACGCTCGCGTGTATCAGCTTGACCAACTTCATCAAAGGCCATAACGACAACGGCGGCGCCATAACTGCGGGCAAGACGAGCTTGCTCGATAAATTTTTCCTCGCCCTCTTTCATAGAAATTGAGTTGACGATGGATTTACCTTGCACGCATTTTAAACCTGCTTCAATCACTTCCCATTTAGATGAGTCGATCATAATCGGCACGCGGGCAATATCGGGTTCAGCTGCTAACAGATTTAAAAACTCATGCATAACGGCTTTGAGATCAATTCAGCCCTTCATCCATATTAATGTTCGATAATTTGCGCGCCATTTTCGACCTGCGCACGGGCAACTTCTAATGCCTGCACTATAATCACCTGCGGTGTAAGCTTTTAAACCAAGCGAGCCGGTCACATTGGTCGCTCCCCACATTCACAAAATGGGATATCATCAGTTAAAGTAAAGGCTCAAGACCTGACAGGCGTAAACGCGGCTCAATTATAGGAATTTGTCTTGGCTTAAATTCTTTAACTTTTCAGCAATAGCGGCAATGTGTTCAGGCGTTGAACCACAGCAACCACCAATAATATTGATAAGACCATCCTGTGCAAAATTGGCGACTTGCTCGGCCATTGCCTCTGGGCTTTCATCATATTCACCAAACGCATTGGGAAGTCCAGCATTGGGATAAGCGCAAATAAGCGTATCAGCTACTTGCGACAATTCTTTTATATGCGGATACATCGCATGGGCACCAAGCGCGCAATTTAGCCCAAATGAAAAAGGCTGGGCATGGGCAAGCGAATACCAAAAGGCTGTTGGCGTTTGCCCCGATAAGGTACGCCCCGATAAATCGGTAATCGTACCTGAAATCATAATCGGCAAACGGATATTCTTTTCAACAAACACTTCTTCAGCAGCAAAAACAGCCGCCTTTGCATTTAATGTGTCAAAAATCGTCTCGATCAGTAAAAGATCAGCCCCCCCATCGATCAGTCCTCTGATCTGCTCGCCATAGGCAATGCGTAAATCATCAAAAGTGACTGCGCGATAGCCTGGATTATTAACATCCGGCGAAAGTGATGCTGTGCGATTGGTTGGCCCAATAGCACCTGCCACAAAGCGTTTGCCATCATAATCTTGCGCACGTAATGCTGCGTCGCGCAAGCGTGCGCCATCGCGGTTAAGCTCGTAAACTTCCGCTTCCATACCGTAATCAGCTTGCGCAATTGAGGTTGATGAAAAAGTATTGGTTTCCAAAATATCTGCGCCAGCAAGGGCATAGCGATAATGAATATCTTCAATGGCTTTTGGCTGAGTAAGGGTTAAAAGATCATTATTACCTTTTAGCAAACAATCACAACTTACAAAACGGTGGCCGCGAAAATGTTCTTCCTCAAAGCTTAGACCTTGAATCTGTGTTCCCATTGCGCCGTCAAGGATAAGAATGCGCTCTTTAGCGGCTTTTTTGAGCATTGCAAGGCGATCATCCGTTGCCTTACAGCTTTCAAAAAGTGAAGAAAGATTCGCTCATAATAGCCATGATCCTTGGTCGTTATCGGCGCATTGTTATAAAATACTAGGCTCATTGCTTAATTCGCTTAAAAACTTAAAAGCGCGAAACCTGTAATCCGGGCACGGGACAAAGATTGTTTTGTCAAACTCCCCCTCGTCGCTCCACTTAAATGACATAAAGAAATCTTTATGTCAATAAAGCGCAAGCAAAAGACAATAGAATAAAATCTTAAAACAACAGGCCTAGCCATTTTTTCTTTTCAGTCTGTATTTTCACAATCAGTTGCTTTTGGTCAATGATGAATCCATCAAGCTCGGCGCGAGCCAATCGTGTGGCGCTGGCTCTGCCAAAACGCCTGGATCACCGCTTTACGACGTGCAGCATTTAATTTGTGCTCTGGTGCTTCACGCAGGACATGAGCCGCCATAACTATCAGCAAGGATAAATCCGCAATCTTCGGGAAACAAATCCATTGGCACGTCACTATGGGTTGCAAAAAAAAGCCGATCACAAAATGCCCGATAATCAGGCCACTTATTATCGGCTTTTAAATCAGCAATGGAAGATTTCACTTCAATCATCCAAATTTCACCCTTTGATGACACCGCTAAAAGGTCAGCACGCCGCCCATCAGCCAGCGATAATTCGCTTAAGGGTGCAAAGCCAAGGCTTAATAATAGGCGCATAACGCCGCGCCGCACAAAAAGTGCGCGTTCAGATTGTCGCCCGTCATCAAGTGGATGTTTTTTATGAAGATTAATGATTGGCATAATTTTCTAAAGATTTGAAAGCGATTTAACGCATTTTAAATTAATTATTATGTTTTATAGGTAAGATCGCTATAAAATTTCAAGCGGCTGGAGTTATGAGCTTATATTGATGTTTTCTAAACTAATAGCATAAGTCGGTTTTCATGATTGCCTACTTGCCGCAAGGCAAAAATCATTATATAAGGTATAAGAAATTTTCCGGAAAAAATGTGGCTTTTATCCACGTCCCGCAAAACCGGTGCGGGCGAACAGAAGGATTTTATCTATGGCTAACCAGCTGCTCATGCCCAAGGCAACCGCCGTATGGCTTGTTGACAATACAGCTTTATCTTTTGATCAAATTGCCGCCTTTTGCAAATTGCATCCATTGGAAGTCAAAGCAATTGCTGATGGTGATGCTGCGCAGGGAATTAAAGGCCTTGATCCAATTAATACCGGCCAGTTAAGCCGCGATGACATTAAGCGTGCCGAACAAAATCCTGATTTGCGTTTGAAATTAGCCGATCCGAAAGTGCGTATTCCTGAAAGCAAGCGTCGTACGGCACGCTATACACCGCTTTCAAAGCGCCAAGATCGTCCAAATGCTATTTTCTGGCTTGTGCAAAACCATCCTGAATTAAAAGACGCACAAATTTCACGTCTTATTGGCACAACCAAATCAACCATTGAGCAAATCCGCACCCGCACCCACTGGAATTCAGGCACTCTTGTTGCGCGTGACCCTGTAACTCTTGGCCTTTGCTCGCAGATTGATCTTGATATTGAAGTTGAAAAAGCTGCCAAAAATCGCCCTGCTGATATGCCACGCGATGAAACATTGTTGCCAGCATCTGCGACTGAAAATTATGGCTATGATCGCGGCCATGAAGAAGAAGAGCTCGATGCTGACAAGATCTTTGCAAAGCTTTCTCCTATGAAGCGTAAGGATGAAGACGAGGAAGAAGAAAACACTTCTTTCTAATCTGACATCATAAATTTCTATTTTAAAAAGGCTCGAATGCGTGAAGCTTTCGAGCCTTTATATTTAATAGGTCTTGCCTAGTTAAGCGGGTTTAATCTTAGATATTCTAGCAGGATTTTTGTTTATCGGAAGATCGGTTATTAAATCTTTATTCACATTCTTTAAGGTGTAAATGGAATGTCTTTTGAGGAATGCCTTTGAATTGGGTGAGCCGTATTTTTGCTAATCCTCAAAATCCTTCAATGCCATTGATATGAACACGCCCCCTTTGCCCTTTGCACTACGAGGACAGAATAGACTTTCGTCAACTTCAACAATACCAAATATGGAGGCTTAGAGCGCATTTCGATCTGATTAGATCAGATCGGCGCTCTAATCCATTGTTTACAGCGCGTTTTATCCGAAAACTGCTTCACACTTTTCGGAAAACGCTCTAAGCTTCGCAAGCTAAATAGATGCGTTCGCGTGAGCTTTGATAAATATGCAGTTGATGGTATTGCGGTTTAACCCAGTCAATTATGAGGTCTGAAGTGCGGTTCAATCAACCGCAAAACAGCTAACAACGTCGCGAATTTTCTGCTCAAAAATTCTACGACGGATATAATACTTATATTTCATGTCTTATCATAGCCTTATGACATATAATTGTCACTTAACTAGGCAAGACTCAAATTTAAAATAGCGATTCAAGTTCCTTGGCCTTGGTATTAACAAACCAGCCATAATAATTTTCTTCAGGATATTTTATTGGCTTATTCTCTGATTTAAGCTGCTTATTCAAGCTTGCTAAGGCTCGCGCACGCTCATCAGCTCCTCCAGTATTATAAAGGGTTGATGTGAGGCCTGGATTTTTAGAAATATCCATATCAGCAATTTGACGATAGGAGTCTATCGACTGGCGAATTGTAGCTGCTATATAAGGCAAGGTTAAATCAGGATCCATAATGGCGCGATATACGTCATCACCATTATCAGCATCTAATTTGGGCAAGCCCGATATTTGATGCACGCGATCAGACACTTTTAAGGCAGTAAGGGGGTTAACTTGCCCTAAACCAAAGGTTTGCCCTGCATAAAGGGCTGAAAAAACACCGCGCTAAAACGGTCATTAGGGAAGGATTTGCCATCAACGGTTTTACCACGGAAATTTTCATTCCAAATTTTTTCACGACATGACCATAAGCGATAACTATCGGTAAATTGGTTGCATGTTTCAAATTGTGGCCTTGCAATAAAAGCACTAATCTTCTCGCCTTGATAAGAAAAACTTACCCCTTGTTTAGCCCAAGACATGCCCTTAACATAATAGGTTTGGATGCGGTCATAAACATCAACATTATAGGTATGTTCACCAATAATGGCACCAGCAATATGAACGGGCGAAATGCCATAGGCTTTGGCGGTTGCCTCAATACGTTTACGCAGCCGCGCATCATTTTTAATGAAGTTGAAAACCTTATTGAATTTTGCATCATAGGTTGTTGCAAGCTCCTGGGTGCGGCGCGCTGACGCTCCAGGAATAGCTGGCTGCACCTCATTGCGATTGCCCGCAGGCACTAATGTTGCCGCACTCAAATTCTGCATGGTGACCATCATCACAAGGCTAGTCGTAAAAACCATTTTTACTAAATTTTTGAAAAAACGGCTTTTTGATTGGATTGCATTAAGCATGGGCAACTCGTCAAACGAAATGGGGCAAAGGCAAGAACATAAATTTAAGTTTAATCTTACCACAGAAGTTATTTAATATAACCATAAGTCATAAGTCGAGCGCAATTTTAATTTATATGATGATCACTAGAATATTGTTGAATATGCACTTAGAGCGCATTTCGATCTGATTGGACTCAGATCGCGCTCAATGCGATATGTTACACTGCAGCTTTTATCCGAAAACCGCCACACTTTTCGGAAAACGCTCTAAAGACGCAAGTTTAGCCCAAATGCGGAGATTTGGCTTAGAAGGCAAAAAAACCGCTTTGTTTTACAAAGCGGTTTTTAAAACTAACAATAGTTTTATTTCGGTAAATCCTTGTCAGGATTTGGTGGGAAAAGCGAGGTTTTATCTTCACCACGCAATAATTTTAATGCCTCGGTAAGCTGCACATCATCCTTGGCATCTTTTGGCACATAGGCAGCGGAACCTGAACCTTTATCATTCTCATTATTGCCTTTAATGTGATTTTTAAGTTCAGATTCCGAAATGCTTACATTTTACGCCTGAGCTCATCAGGCAATGGCTGCTCTACCTTGATATCGGGGGTAAGCCTGTGCCCTGAATTGAACGACCAGCTGGTGTATAATAAAGTGCTGTGGTTAAGCGCAATGCACCATTTTCACCTAGAGGAATAATGGTTTGCACCGAACCCTTACCAAAAGATTGAGTACCAAGGATTGTCGCACGGCGATGATCTTGCAAGGCACCAGCAACAATTTCAGACGCACCTGCGAGCCGCCATTAATTAAAACAATAAGTTACTACCCTTAACCAAATCACCGGGGCGTGCATCAAAACGCATCATATTTTGCTCATTGCGGCCACGGGTTGAAACAATCTCACCCTTATCAAGGAAAGCATCAGAAACGCTTACCGCCTGATCCAATAGACCACCCGGATTAAGACGCAAGTCAAGCCATACCTTAAGCTTATCTGCGAATTTTGCTTTCAATATCATCAATGGCTTTTTTAAGATCAGTGCTGGTTTGCTCAGTAAATTGAATGATACGGATATAACCGACATCATTTTCAACACGATAGCAGCCTTACCTTAATGATCGATGCCGTTAATCGTTATATCAATCGGCTTATCTGCTGCCTTGGCGCACAATCGTATCAGGACAATATCCGTACCAACTTCACGCGCATCGTATCAACTGCGTCATTTAAAGATTTGCCGCACTTCATTGCCATCGATTTTAACAATCAAGTCACCAGTAAGAACACCAGCACGAGATCAGGGTTTCATCAATTAGCGCAATTACTAACCTGCATCGTTTTCCATGGTGACTTCTATACCAAGGCCACCAAACTCGCCCTTGGTTGAAACACGCATATCATTAGCAGCTTCTGGATCAAGATAGGACGAATGGGGGTCAAGAGAAGAAAGCATGCCATTAATAGCACTTTCAACCAGTTTTTTGTCATCGGGCGGGGTTACATATTGCGCCCGCACTCTTTCAAAAATATCACCAAACACAGCAAGCTGGCGATACGTATCCGTATTTGCCTTATCTGTGTTTGGCGCTGCAAATGACTGTACCATGATCATCGAGGTTGCACCCAAGAGTGCTCCTGCCAGTGCAATTGTTATTTTACGAATCATCCTTGTCCCTTTCCGGCTTGACCGCGCACCCACCATGATTCGGGGTCAACTGGCTTTCCTTCTTTTCTAATCTCTATGTAAAGCATTGGTGAGCCTTTGCCTATATCCACTGCAGATGCGCTCGCAATAAGTTGTCTAGCCATTGAACCTATAGGTTCTCCTTGTAGAACAACTTGTCCGGGCGCCACATCCAATTTTTCTAGTCCGGCAAGTATAATATGATAATTTTGTCCAACATCAATAATTAACATTTGCCCATAGGAGCGAAAACTACCAGCATAGCGCACAATTCCTTCCGCTGACTTAAAACAACCGCTCCGCATCACTTTCATAAGTTTCACTCTTGCGAGCTTTGCTAAAAGATGAAACCTTTTTCCTAAAACAGGTAAAGCTCAAACGACCTTTCAACTTGGAAAAATCACTTCGTACCTCCAACATTGGCATTTGCCCATATTGTTCATTCGTTCCTGCACCCAATTGAAACGTACTTTGACGCTCCAACTCAACGACCAAATCTTGCACGGATTGAGCCTTTTGTGCAAGCTCTGCCATATGCAAATGTTCACTTGTTAAATCATCTTCTGATTTTCTTTGCAGTTTTGCCTTTTCTACCAATAAAAGCTCCAAGCGCCTTTTTTCCTGACTTTGGGCATACACCGATTTTTCAAGCTCTTGCGTTTGCTTGCTTACTGAATTTTCAACGCTTCAGCTGATGCAGGAACATTTAAAGCATCCATACGCTCCGCATATCGGAACAACAGCCCTAAGAAGTGCTTGGCGCACGGCTTTCAATCATCATCTGGATGAACGAGAATTGCAGGAGGCGGCTTAAGACCGAGGGCGTTCTATGCCGCTAAACTTCAGAAAATTCTACGCGTCTCTTGACAAGTTTTTCAACCAGATGTTTTTCATCGAGCAAACTCAGCAAGGCGCGTTTCACTTTTTTGAATAGCTTTCTGCCAAACTGCGCTTTCAGTTGCACTTTCTACTAAGGCTTGGGTTAAAGTATTTGATCTTTTTCAGCCCATCGACCTCTTTGAGAGTTCTTCTGCACGCTCTAGAAAGGGTCATATTACGCTCTATGTCTTCTAAAGCCTTATTGGCTAAGGCACGCCCATCATTTGGATTATTAGCTATGCAAACAATTGATAATGACAATAACAATAAAATAAAGCCTTATAACAGCGCAAGCTACCCACCATTAAAAGGCGGCTGGTATAAATGCAAATCTATCAAGGCGCAGTAAAAATTTGATCATGGCACTTTTTATAAGGTGATATTGGCAAAAATCAGATTAACAAATATTTTATACTTTTCCTATCTAATTACAGGTAGATTCACACGCGAAGTGCAACATTGTTTTATTTAAAGCATAGTTTGATATCGGTTCCAAGGTTTTTCATGAAGGACTGAAATGGCGTTTTAAAGCCGAGGCATTTTCGCGGCGTTGTGTTCATTGTGATCATGATATCTTCGATGTCCTTATCGGATACAGCGTCAAGGTCAGTCTTTCTTGGCAGCCATCGTCTAATACGTCCATTGGCATTTTCTATACCGCCTTTTTGCCAAGAGGCATAAGCATCGCAGAACGTGTGTTTAAGTTTGAACTTTTTCGCCAGTTGATCATGTTTGGCAAAGGTCATATCATTATCAAAGGTCATGGATTGGCGGGCTTTTGGGTTTAACCTGTCCATGATGGAGCGTATGCAACGAAGGGTTTCATCCGCTGTCTTGTTGGCCATACGCATGATGAATGTCATACGGCTTTTACGTTCATGGATAACCAGAAGCGGACGACTTCGCTTGCATATGACCAGATCTCCTTCCCAGTGGCCAAACTCAGACCTGTCATTGACGACTTGGGGCCGGTCGTGAATGGACTGACGATTTTTAATCCTATCACGTGAGGCTCGCGCACAACGCTTTTTGCGCTTATGGTGATGACGAACCAGATATTTCCAAAGTTTGTCCCTTTTGCGAGCGCGGTAGATAAAACGATAGATTGTTTCAGAAAAGGCGGTAATGCCGGTCTGTTGTTTTGTTTCAGCAACCACTGATTGTTTCAGGCGACCAACTCTTCATAAAGACGCGCGACAACATAGTGTTTAGCTTCTTCATTCTTTTCAAGTTGTGCCAGACGCTGCGCTTTTGCATATAGCGATCATGGGATAGTTGGGTAGAGTAGCCACCAGAGCGTAAGCGGCCACGCGAAAGCTCGCGGCTGATGGTCGAACGGTTACGTCCAAGATGGCGAGCTATGAAGTCTTGTGAATGTCCACAAGCACGAAGTTGGTAGATTTCTTCTCTTTCTTCAAAACTCAAATGCGAATAATATGACATGGCAACACTCCACGGTTAACAAAATGAGCAATACCATATTGCTCAGCACTGTTGCACTTCGCGTGTGAACTCGCCGGGCGGTGACCGCAATTCCTATAAAACAGAAGCTCACGCTGATCTGATCATGACTTGGCTGGACACGAACCGGGATGGCACCCTTTTTGAACTCCGCAATGACTTGGCTGCACAAGGCATCGTCATCAGCAAGTCGGCATTACATCGCTTTCTTGTCCGGCACAAACAAACGCGAAAAAAAGACTGGTCATGCGATAGAGCAAAGCCGTCCAGATGTTCTGGAAAAGCGCCAATGCTGGTTCAAAGAGCAACTCGACCTCGATCCAGAACGGCTCGTGTTCATCGACGAGACCTGGACGGCGTGACCAATCATGACCTGTACCCATGGGCGATGCCGCAAGGGCGAGCGATTGCAGATGGGGTTCCCTCACGGTCACCGCAAGACGACCACATTGGTTGCAGGGCTGCGCACAATTGGAATGGTCGCGCCACTTGTCATCGACGGTCCTATCAACGGTGATTGGTTCGAGGCTTATGTCGCTCAGGTTTTGGTTCCTACATTGAAACCAGGCGATATTGTTATCCTTGATAATCTGTCCAGCCACAAACGGCCCACAGCGAGGGAATTGATCGAGGCGGTCGGCGCGACAATGATGTTCCTTCCGCCTTACAGCCCAGACTTCAATCCTATCGAAAAGGCCTTTTCCAAGCTGAAGGCGCTTTTACGAAAGGCTGCCGAGAGAACAGTCGCTGGGCTTTGGGATCGCATCGGCAAGTTGGTTGATCTGGTCGAACCGCAAGAGGCTCTCAATTACTTCAGCTCCTGCGGATACGATCCATCTTGAAAGGGAAACGCTCTAATAAGTCCTGCCCTCTAAACCAATATGCTATTTTCCCACATTACATATTTTTAAAATCCTTAAACTAATCAAGGATTATCAACCACCTGCTCAGATGTAAAGCCTGTAAATATACCATTTTTATGAGAAAAGAAAAGGCTGCGCGGGAGGAGGAGTGCGCAGCCTTTTAATCTCGAATATGGCTTGGGAGGAGGAAGATGCCATATTCACAATGAGCTCTTGGGAGGAGGAGTAGAGCCCAGTAGCTATGTGTATAATTAAAACGATTAAATTTAACAACAAACAATAATGCATAGCTGACATGCATTATTAGCAACTAAGAATTTAAATCGCTTCGCCCTTCAATAAGCGCGGTGAATTATTGCTAAGGCCTGAGGCCTCTTTAATAAAATAATTTTTTAAGGCTGGTAAGCGATCAACCACCCCAAGACCAAAGTCACGCAACACACGCAATGGCGTAAAATCATTAGAGAACATACGGTTTAAAACATCGGTTGTAATCCCCATGCGCACAGTCTCATAGCGGCGCCAGCGTTCATAACGCTCCAAAGCTGATATTGCGCCAATATCAAGGCCAAGACGGTGGTTTCAACAATCACTTCAGCGAGTGCTGCAACATCGCGAAAACCAAGATTAAGCCCCTGCCCTGAAATGGGGTGAATGCCATGGGCGGCATCGCCAGCCAATGCAAAGCGCGGACGAACAAAATCGCGCGCCAAAGTCAGGCCAAAGGGAAAACCGCGCTTTTCTCCTTCAAGACGCAGAGCCCCCAAATGATGACCAAAGCGCATTTCAAGTTCAGCTTCAAAGACTATATCATCGCTTGCCAATAATTTTTTGGCATTTTCTTCCGACTCATTCCACACGAGTGATGATCGATTGCCCTTAAGCGGCAAAATAGCAAAGGGGCCAGCTGGTAAAAGATGCTCTTCAGCGCGGCCATTATGTGGGCGTTCATGGGCGACAGTGCACACAATACCCACTTGCCCATAGGGCCAATAAAGGGTTTTAATGCCCGCCTTATCACGCATTTTAGAGCGTACACCATCGGCGCCAACTAAAAGCTTGGAGTGATAGACTTTTCCATTATCAAGGTGGATACGCACATAATTGTCAGTTTCAAAATTTTCAACTGTGACACCTTCATGAACAATCACGCCAAGCTCATTTGCTTTGCTGTGTAAAGATCCATTTAAATGGCGGTTTTCCACCATATAGGCAAAAGGTTCCCCGGGATTAACATCACCTCTAAAAAGTTAGAAAACCGGGCGCACTGGATCCGACAAACGCGAATCTGTTATAACCATGTCAGTGATAGGCTGTGAAAGTGGCAATACCTCTTGCCAGCAATTTAAATGGGCAAGCTACGCACTGCAGCAGCGGCAATGGCTGATGCACGCGGATCATGTTTCATGCCCTGGTTTGCCCGCATCATATAACATATTGCTTGCGGCGCAGCTGTTTTATACAGCTAAGAGAAAGCCCAACATAGGCGCCACCTGCAATCAACAAGATCGACATTTTTGCCATCAATAGATTGAGCCTTCAGTCATGGTGGTTTTACCCCGATCGGATCGTTTTTGCCTATTTATTTGATTTTTCCAAAAAATCAAATGCCACACCATATACTGTTCTTGACCAAGAATACAACTAAGGTGGGTAGATTCACACGCGAAGTGCAACATTGTTTTATTTAAAGCATAGTTTGATATCGGTTCCAAGGTTTTTCATGAAGGACTGAAATGGCGTTTTAAAGCCGAGGCATTTTCGCGGCGTTGTGTTCATTGTGATCATGATATCTTCGATGTCCTTATCGGATACAGCGTCAAGGTCAGTCTTTCTTGGCAGCCATCGTCTAATACGTCCATTGGCATTTTCTATACCGCCTTTTTGCCAAGAGGCATAAGCATCGCAGAACCATGTTTGAAGTTTGAACTTTTTCGCCAGTTGATCATGTTTGGCAAAGGTCATATCATTATCAAAGGTCATGGATTGGCGGGCTTTTGGGTTTAACCTGTCCATGATGGAGCGTATGCAACGAAGGGTTTCATCCGCTGTCTTGTTGGCCATACGCATGATGAATGTCATACGGCTTTTACGTTCATGGATAACCAGAAGCGGACGACTTCGCTTGCATATGACCAGATCTCCTTCCCAGTGGCCAAACTCAGACCTGTCATTGACGACTTGGGGCCGGTCGTGAATGGACTGACGATTTTTAGAGCGTTTTCCGAAAAGTGTGAAGCGTTCGGACAAAAAACGCGCTGCAAACAATGGATTAGAGCGCCGATCTGATTCAATCAGATCGAAATGCGCTCTAATCCTATCACGTGAGGCTCGCGCACAACGCTTTTTGCGCTTATGGTGATGACGAACCAGATATTTCCAGAGTTTCTCTGCCTTCTGCGAGGCGCGGTAGATAAAACGATAAATCGTCTCAAAGGAGAAGCTACCAATACCTGTTTCATTACCTTGCTTCAGCCAGCCAGTGATTGCCTCGGGCGACCAGCCCTCAATCAGACGATTAACAACATAGCTTTTAGCGACTTCATTCTTTTCAAGCTCTGCCTGACGCTGACGTCTTTGCAGATAACGACCATGCGACAAAAGAGCAGAATAACCGCCAGAGCACAAGCGGTTGCGCGAAAGCTCGCGGCTGATGGTCGAACGGTTACGTCCAAGATGGCGAGCTATGAAGTCTTGTGAATGTCCACAAGCACGAAGTTGGTAGATTTCTTCTCTTTCTTCAAAACTCAAATGCGAATAATATGACATGGCAACACTCCACGGTTAACAAAATGAGCAATACCATATTGCTCAGCACTGTTGCACTTCGCGTGTGAACTCGCCGTGTATATCTAATGATTGACTTCAACTTTAATAGCAGCTTAAATATTATAAATTAACTGATATAAATATGGCTCATAAGCAGAATAAATCTAGCCGATTTTCAACAACAAAATGGAGTGTAGTATGCTGATCAAACAGGTTGACGCGCTTTAAATATTCTCGATCTTGAAATGATTGATGTTGATCTTTTCGGGTCAAAGCGGACATCGCTTTGGCAACGAGTTTTTGGCGCCATGTGATTTCAGTCGTTATTGCCGCACAAAACACGGTAGAAAGACGTTTTATCCATTCCCTACATGCTTATTTTATGCGACCTGGTGACCCCAAACACCCGATTATTTATCATGTAACCCGCTTGCGTGATGGCCGCAGTTTTTCAACGCGCCATGTTATTGCCAGCCAAAACGGCAAGCCAATTTTTACCATGACCGCATCCTTTCAAGTTGATGAACACGGCCTTGAACATTATATGGCTATGCCCGACAATATTCCAATGCCGAAGATATCAAGGATGATCCGAGTGCCAACAAAACTTATGGAAAAATGCCGGAAGATATGCAACGCTATTGGCGATTCGATCGGCCTTTTGCTTTGCGCCCAGTTTCAATAGAGCATTATATTAGTGATGAAAAATTGCCGCCACGTCATGGCGTTTGGGTAAAGCTATTTGACAAAATTCCACAAAACCCACAATTAAACGCTGCATTGTTGGCTTATGTATCTGATACCACCATTCTTGATACTGCCCTTTTGGCCCACGGTCTTTCAATTACCGATCCTTCGATCCAAGCAGCTAGCCTTGACCATGCGATGTGGTTTCACCGTTCATTTCTTTTGATGATTGGTTGTTTTATTATCAAGATAGCCCAAGTTCAAGTGGTGCGCGTGGGTTTGGTCGTGTCTTATTTATAACCGCAAGGTGTTTTGGTGGACTGTGGCACAAGAAGGACTGATTCAAAAATCAATTGTTATGTGCTCTAAACTTTAGAAGTGTGCAATTATGGTAATGTTGATTTTGCGACATCTACCCATAAAAACTTATAAAACCAAAAAACCCAAAGTATTTAATGGTGTGAATCTTTTGTAATTTACCCTGCCATTTAAATTAAAAATCTCCTGATTGTTTTTACATCGTAAAAGACAACAAAGCCAAACCACTATTTCTATTTGTTTAAATCACTGATAGATTCAACGCGAAGACAACATTGTTTTATTTAAAGCATAGTGTGATATCGGTTCCAAGGTTTTCATGAAGGACTGAAATGGTGTTTTAAAGCCGAGGCATTTCGCGGCGTTGTGTTCACTAGATCATGATATCTTCGATGTCCTATCGATACAGCGTCAAGGTCAGTCTTTCTGGCAGCCATCGTCTAGGCGTTTCAAAAGTGTAGCGGTTTTCGATAAAACGCGCTGCAAACAGATGATTAGAGCGCCGATCTGATTCAATCAGATCGAAATGCGCTCTAATACGTCCATTGGCATTTTCTATACCGCCTTTTTGCCAAGAGGCATAAGCATCGCAGAACGTGTGTTTAAGTTTGAGCTTTTTCGCCAGTTGATCATGTTTGGCAAAGGTCATATCATTATCAAAGGTCATGGATTGGCGGGCTTTTGGGTTTAACCTGTCCATGATTGAGCGTGCGCAACGAGGGTTTCATCCGCGTCTTGTTGGCTCATACGCATGATGAATGTCATACGGCTTTTACGTTCATGGATAACCAGAAGCGGACGACTTCAGCTTCATGACCAGATCTCTCTCTCCAGTTCAAACTCAGACCTGTCATTGACGACTTGGGGCGGTCGTGAATGGACTGACGATTTTAGAGCGTTTTCCGAAAAGTGTGAAGCGGTTTTGATAAAACGCGTTGTAAAACAATGATTAGAGCGCGATCTGATTCAATCAGATCGAAATGCGCTCTAATCCTATCACACGTGAGCTCGCGCAGCAACGCTTTTGCGCTTATGGTGATGACGAACCAGATATTTCCAGAGTTTGTCCCTTTTGCGAGGCGCGTAGATAAAACGATAGATTGTTTGAAGGAAAAGGCGGCAAGCGGTCTCGTTGTTTTGTTTCAGCCAACCACTGATTGTTTCAGGCGACCAACCTTCATAAAGACGCGCGACAACATAATGTTTAGCTTCTTCATTCTTTTCAGTTGGCCAGACGCCGCTTTTGCATATAGTGATCATGGGATAGTTGGCAGAGTAGCACCAAAGCGTAAGCGGCCACGCGAAAGTTCAGGCTGATGGTTGAGCGATTACGCCCAAGATGACGGGCTATGAAGTCTTGTGAATGTCCACAAGCACGAAGTTGGTAGATTTCTTCTCTTTCTTCAAAACTCAAATGCGAATAATATGACATGGCAACACTCCACGGTTAACAAAATGAGTAATACCATATTGCTCAGCACTGTTGCACTTCGCGTGTGAACTCGCCGAGCGTTTTCCGAAAAGTGTGAAGCGGTTTTCGGAAAACGCTCTAAAAATCGTCAGTCCATTCACGACCGGCCCCAAGTCGTCAATGACAGGTCTGAGTTTGGCCACTGGGAAGGAGATCTGGTCATATGCAAGCGAAGTCGTCCGCTTCTGGTTATCCATGAACGTAAAAGCCGTATGACATTCATCATGCGTATGGCCAACAAGACAGCGGATGAAACCCTTCGTTGCATACGCTCCATCATGGACAGGTTAAACCCAAAAGCCCGCCAATCCATGACCTTTGATAATGATATGACCTTGCCAACATGGATCAACTGGCGAAAAAGCTCAAACTTAAACACACGTTTTGCGATGCTTATGCCTCTTGGCAAAAGGCGGTATAGAAAATGCCAATGGACGTATTAGACGATGGCGCCAAGAAGACGACCTTGACGCTGTATCCGATATGGACATCAGAATATCGATCACAATGAACACAACGCCGCGAAAATGCCTCGGCTTTAAAACGCCATTTCAGTCCTTCATGAAAACCTGGAACGATATCAAACTATGCTTTAAATAAAACAATGTGCACTTCGCGTGTGAATTCACCTCTGCAAATAGAAATACTTTAATTAATGATTGCATAAAAATTTTAATAAAACATCGATTAATATCATTTAGAGGAAATGAAGTTTATGAACTCTGATCGTCCAAAAATCATGCGCCGCCCAACCAAACAGCGTTTTTGGCGCATTACTGGAAGCGTGGTTTTAGCGGTATTTGTTCTTTATAGTATTGCTTGGTATTTTTTATCAGCTCATGTGCAGAAAATAATTGAAGAACGCCTCGAAGATTCTGCTGATCGTGGCATGATTATTTATTGTGAAAATCTACATAAAACCGGTTTCCCACTGCGCATTGGCAGCGCGTGTGACAGTATAAACTATCAATGGCCAACGGCAGGTATTGCTATTTCAACCAATGGCTTTGTTGCAAGTGCCCCTATTTTTGCGCCCCGTTGGCGCTTATTACAAGCAACCTCACCTGCCAATTTTGAAATACCCGGCTTAAAGCCGATTGGCGCAAATTGGCAAACCTTGCAAATTGACTCAGAGCTAGAACACGGCCATGTCAGCGAGTTAAACTTACGCATTGATCAACTTGCAATGCATAATTTTGATGACAATCGACAAGAGTTAAGTCTTTTAAAAGCAGATTTTATCCGCCTCTTATCAAAGATGGATAGCGAAGTTATGCA
Source organism: Lamproptera curius (assembly GCA_029286875.1). NCBI lineage: Eukaryota > Metazoa > Arthropoda > Insecta > Lepidoptera > Papilionidae > Lamproptera > Lamproptera curius. The sequence continues at coordinate 7,913 of JAGSMT010000755.1, read as the reverse complement.
TATTGATCTCATTACGATCAATTGGTCTTGCCACTCTTTATTGATGGCAACATTTAGCTTCGCCAGCTGTCAAAGGTAACGTAATAATAAATCTTAACGAGCCACAACAATTGCTTCAGCCATCAATCGGCCCATGGAGTAATCGCCTACACTCAATGCACGGCAATATTGAAAATGCAAGCTTAGAATTTGAAGGAGGTGGCGCATTTAGACTTTCAGGCACTTTCAATTTTCTCAAGATGGCTATCTTAATGGCAATTTTCAGATTGTTTTTATAAACACAATCGACCTTAGCCAAAAATGCGTGCTATCATCCCTTCACAATCATCGAATATTAGCAGCTTTTTCTTTGCTCTAAATTGCTTCCCAAAGATAAAAACGGCAATCCAATTGTTAATTTACGTTAAAGAATGGCGAGTTAGCGCATTGTTTTAAAATTGGGCACATTCCACCCGTATAACCGCATATAAATTGCAGGAAAAATAGGGCGAGTTCACACGAAGTGAACACTGCTGAGCAATTGGATTGCTTGTTTATTCAACTGGAGTTTGCTATGCCTTCATTCGCATTTGAGTTTTGAGGAAAGAGAAGAAATCCTTTCGCTTCGTTCAATGGTCATTCACAGCAATTTATTGCCCGTCTTTGGGCGTAATCGCCTCAACCATCAGCCGTGAATTGCGTGGCCGCTTCGCCTGGTGGCTCTCACCCAACTATCCCAGCATCCTATATGCAAAAGCGCCAGCGTCTGGCACAACTTGAAAGAATGAAGAAGCTAAACACATGTTGTCGCGCGTCTTATGAAGGTTGTCGCCTGGAAACAATCAGTGGTTGGCGAAACAAAACAGACTGGCATTACCGCCTTTTCCTTTGAAACAATCTATCGTTTTATCTACCGCGCCCTCGCAAAGGGACAAACTCTGAAATTCTGGTTCGTCATCACCATAGCGCAAAAGCGTTTGCGCGAGTCACGGATAGGATTGAGGCATTTGATCTGATTAATCAGATCGGCGCTCTAATCCATTGTTTGCAGCGCAGTTTTTATCCGAAAACCGCTTCACACTTTTCGGAAAACGCTCTAAAAATCGTCAGTCCATTCACGACCGCCCCAAGTCGTCAATGACAGGTCTGAGTTTGGCCACTGGAAGCGAGATTCTGTCATATGCGCGAAGTCGTCCGCTTCTGGTTATCCATGAACGAAAAGCCGCAGACATTCATCATGCGATGGCCACCAAGACAGGGATGAAACCCTGCTGATTACGCTCCATCATGGACAGGTTAAACCCAAAGCCCGCCAATCCATGACCTTTGATAATGATATGACCTTGCCAAACATGATCAACTGGGAAAAAGCTCAAACTTCAAACACACGTTCTGCGATGCTTTGCCTCTCAAAAGGCGGATAGAAAATGCAAGGACGTATTAGGGCATTTCGATCTGATTAATCAGATCGGCGCCTAATCCATTGTTTGCAGCGCGTTTTTATCCGAAACCGCTTCACACTTTTCGGAAAACGCTCTGACGATGGCTGCCGAAAGACTGACCTTGACGCTGTATCCGATAAGGACATCGAAGATATCATGATCACAATGAACACAACACCGCAAAATGCCTCGGCTTAAAACGCCATTTCAGTCCTTTCATGAAAAACCTGAACCGATATCAAACTTGCTTAAATAAAACAATGTTGCACTGCGTGGGAATTACGGCATTTAACTCTTAAGGTTAAATGCCAAACGCTTGTAAACAAATTTTATTCTGAGCTAGATTATTGAGTACTCACAAAGATTCTTGCGGTTTTTTTGTTTTTTGGACGCCAAGGCATCAATCAAGCAATCTCCTGCCATGATGGGAGCGGAATAATCTTCATCCACAATATCGGCAAGGCTGTAACCTTTATTTGTTGCTTGACCGCAGCCCATTTTTATATGCAGATGGCATTCTGACACATCAGGAGACCTGAGAAAAAGCGCACATCAAGTCCTTTTGTTTCGCGAGCGATAATCTCTTTGAAGTGCTGCTCGCCAAGGGTATTTTTATCCACATTAAACTCCGCACAAAGATTACGTTTGCACATGACCAGAGCGCGAAAAATTGCGCCCAGCCCCATGAGGTGAAAATCCCAAACCATGATCGATTGCTTCCACGCACGATCAAGATTGGCTCAATAGGGAATAATGGTCAAATCAGCATCATCGACCACCGAAAAAGCAGGTGTTCGCTTTGTGATAAAATAAACCATCACTCTTGCGGAAAACAAAATTATGCTCATTCCAAAAACGATCATTGACCTTAACACTGAGTATATCAGCTGCAAGATCGTGAATTGCAAAATGATTTTCTTTGGTCCATTGTCGAATAATCGGCAAAGCAGACCAATATGTCTCCCCCTCAACACTATTGGCAGGAATCCACGCATTGACGCTTTGGGTTCGTGGTGAGAGTTCTTTGCGAAAACGATCAGCCCTTTAAGCAGTTTTGTAAAGGAGCACCTGGGCGCGGAACCATGATGGGTTACTAAAACGGTCTCTCCTGTTGACTTTAACTGACCAACATAGGCAAATGGTTACCATCCCCTGCGTTGCAAAATGTTCAATCGCAACACTTGCTGCTTTTCAAGATAAATATTATTAGCAAATCTTTGAATGACCTTATCGCTTGGGCGAATTTGATTGCCCCGCTCACGTCCGCCTGGCCCAAAATGGGTTACCTTATGCACTGCATTTAACAAATCTGCTGGCGCTACCCCTTTAAACACCGAAATGGCAAGCGAACAACAAATATCAGCAGAATGCATACCGGGGTGGATCGCTTCAGACGCAACAATGCCACCAACGGGAATTTCACCAGCTGATCCGGTGGGACAAGCATCTGGCATGATAGCTGCTGCTTTCACCACGGGTGTCTCGATCAAGGATTGCATAGAGGCACTAACCTTGTCGATATTTTCTTGTTCAAATTCATTTTCAGCGAATGTTAATAAGGTACATCACTTACATCTTGGCCAATAGTTGGAGGAGGCGCAAAAGCAAGAGCAGCTGGGCTTTGTTCACGTGTGGGCCTTGTTGTAAATGGCGTTTCGTTCAAGATTTGCAAACCATTTCCCGCTTTGCTGCCCAGCTGCAAATAAATCTTTTCCATCCAAAATATCAGTCATTTTAAAATCCTTCCAATGGTTTCACACGAGAATTATATTTTCGTAAAGATGAGAGACAAAAACATAACCTTGTGCCGGTTAATAATTGTATAGTTACAAGAACCTTGCCAAGTTGAAAAACGAGTAAAAATTACAAATATATTTTTTAAATATTTGATTTTTAATTAATATTTTACAAAATTGAGAAATAAAATTATAACGCATTATACAAATTTTGCCAATAAAATATCTGAAATTCTAAGAGTATAGAAATTTTTATAAATATTAATCAAGACTAAAAGTCTTTACCGATAAAAAATAAGGACTGTATTTATTTAGCGCAAAATGCCGCAAGCAAGTGAATTTTGATTTAAAAACTTGCCATTCAGCTTTGAGCATTTTTGAACTAATATATCAAGATTTTATAAGGTCTCTAAGATATAAGGATCTGCCATGTCCCATTATGAAAAAGACAATGACCCACGTTTTCACAAAGGCAGCCCCGTTGCACCCTTTATTTTTATGGTCCTATTCATCCTATTTATTTATTCACCCTTGCTTAAGGCTGCTTTTAGTTGCTCGCTGGATTATTGATGCCAACAATCTCACTTTCTTTCTTAATCTTGGCACCTTAGGTGATCTATTAATGCTATTCATCGTTATGGCAAGTTGGATTTTGATTGTTCTTAGCCTTTCGATCATACCTTATTTGGTCTTACGATCAAAAGGGCGGTTTATTTTAGCTGAAAAAGTTGCGGTGGTTATTAGACTATTGCTGTTCCATATCTTTGCATTTCCCTTTATTTGTTGGCGGATGGTGCGCAATAACTCACCAAGATTGCGAAGCCGCTATCGGCAAAAATTAAAGGCCATGGTCAAAGGAAAAAAAATGCAAGAGGGTAAAATAGAACGCCGTACACGCATGCAAGACAAATTACGCTCGGTCTAACACCTAGCACCATCTCCACAATTAAATTAAATTTTTGAACATGATAAGGATAATCGAGGTAGATTATGGCAAGTTCAGCAGAGCAGATCCGCAAATGGCAGGGCCCGGCGATATTAAGCTATGGATATCGACCGTTTTTCCTATTTTCAGCTATTTTGGCTCTTTTCGCCCTTATTGCATGGATTTTTATTTATGCTGGCGTGATGCAGCTCCCTATAGCCTTAGATCCTATATCATGGCACGCGCATAGTTTCATATTTGGTTATTTATGGGCAGTGGTTGCTGGTTTTTTATTAACTGCAGACCAATTGACAGGCCGGCTACCGATTTGGTGGCAATTTATGGAACTATTTTCACTCTGGTTTATTGGTCGCATCGCTATTTTCACCCCTTATCCTTCCCTATTGGCAACAATCGTCCTGACCTCGTCTTTCCTCTTGCACTGCCTTATGCAATTGGTCGCGAGATTATTACGGCAAAAACGGCAATTTAAAAAATACTCATTCTTGTCGGCCTTTTAATTATTGCCAATTTGATTTTTGATTATCAAGCCCTTTATGAAGGCTATGGCGCTGGCGGTATTGGTGCTCGCCTTGGCGTTGGCGTTGCTATCATGATGATTGCTGTTATTGGTGGCCGCGTGTTACCGCTTCACACGCAATTGGTTAATGAAACAGGGACAAACCAACCTGCCTGCACCCCATGATAAAGTTGACACAATTATCATTGTATTAACTGCATTAACTCTCATCACTTGGATCATTGTACCTAGTAGTATCTTCACTGCAATCTTTGTATCATTGCGGCTGCCAATTTATCGGCTGTATCGGTGGCGTCCTAACTTTTGGGAGAATTTTGGTTTGGGTGCTACACCAGCCTTTTTTTTATTCCTTGCGGTTTTTGGCATTGGTCTTGAAATATTTATTTTTGTCGGTATTGTTTTGTCCAGCATTTATGGATGGGCAGGCGCATAGGCTCATGACACTGCCATCATGCCAAGGCAATCTATCATTCTCCCACTTTCCAACCAAATTGTCACCAGCCTTTATATCGCGCTGTTCATTTCGTTTTTCAGGATGATTGGTTTAAGGAAAAAATGTTTCCCTATTACACCTTTCGGCAACTTTATGGATTTTTTTTTGTATCATCGCCATTAACATTTTAACCAAGCCAAGATTGCAATAAATTGAAATTTTTACCGATTAACACAGGTAAAACGACCAAGAGAGGCTTTTCCGCCTTTTTATTTTTGAATAGAATCCAGCTAAACGTCAAAACATTGATAATAGACAATAGGGCGAACAAAAACACGAAAAATGAATTTGATGATATTAAAATGAGGCCCCAACACAAGAAGAAAACAACGAAACATGATTAAAAAAGGCGTCATTTCATTTAATTTACTGTTATGGAATAAAATTTCAACAAAAAAAATGCAACGCCCACCAAATTATATAAAAAATATAATGACTAATCATTGCGATAAAAAGAGAATCCCTCAAGACTAAAGCTAAAGTCCCACTGAAAAAATAAAAAATGGTAATGTTCCAACAATGGCCCAATCAATATATAAATAAAAACACCAAAAGATACTTTTAAAAAACTTTCTTTTCCTCGAAGAAATGATCAATTTATCATGAGCAATTTCAGAGCGTTTTCCGAAAAAGCGGTTTTGGCAAAAACGGGTTAAAAATGGATTGACGCCGATTGATCCGATCAGATGAAATACGCCTAGTTCATAAATTGATTAGCAAAGCAAATAATTTCAACTGGCGCATTATCCTATATAGTTTTTTAAACTATTGAATGATAAAAACCAAAACTTAAAGGCAGCAAAGGAATTGAGTGAATTTGAAATAAGGTTAAAAAAAGCAAAAGTACATTGGTAAATATACGCAAATTTATATTGCCCGTTGGTCAGATAAAAACTTTAAAAAAAGACGAGAATTTGCCAAGCGTGATAATTTACATTTTTAGGCCTTCAATCCAATTGCTGGCGGCGAAACCACCACTGATCCATTGCGAGGCCTTAATGCCAAGGAAAAAACAAGGCCCTTTTGGTGAACCCTCCTTGGCCCCTTTGCTTTCACGAAAGGGGCTGCTGGCGGTTGCCGCAATTATTCCAATGGAAGATATTAATCTTCATTTTACTGGTGATTTTCATAATTACATCGGCGCATAATTTTCTTGCTGATTAACGAAACCTTTGGGCAAATTTAAATTGAAGTGGATCGTGGGGGCGTTATGGATATGAATGAGCGGGTTTTACGGATATTGTTGTTGGCCTTGGGGGAACGTTTTAATCAAAGTGGTTTGATATTATAGTTTTAAAATCATGGCAATATTTTGCCCGCTGAAAAGCCTCGATGATTTGAGATTAGGTTTGGTTTGGGGGCTTACAATTTTGGAACCCATTTAGCCGCGATCTTGATGCCAAGAATGGGGTTTTATTTAAAGATGTTTTAAACGTGCAAACGTGAAAATAACCCCGCTTTCCAGGGGTTTTCAAACGCCATGGTGCAACTCGTTATTGCATAAACCGATTGAAACCGTTATTGGGTGACAGAAGTGTTTGGGCGGATCTAGGTGCAGAGAAATTTTGATATTAAATGTCGTTTTCCAAAGAGCCATCGCCATTGTATTGTAGCAACGATCCCCCCTTAAAATGAATGGTGGAGCCAAACATCAACCCAAAAATTGAAGTGTCCGCCTTGGCGCAGGAAATTTTCGCCATATCAACAAAGCAAAGTTTGGAGGCCGTTTTGTTGCCATTAACCATTTTACAAGATAGCGGAAGAAAACTTTGGGGCATTTTGAAAATTGGGCTTTCCGCCGCCATTTTAACTGGACCAAAGGGACTGTTGAAATTGCAGAAAGCTATAGCAAAGATACCAACTTCTAAACTTCCAGTTCTTTAGAGGAAAACAACCCGCTTATTGATAAGATTAACAAATTGTCACCAAATTTTGGTGGTGAAAAAGCAATTATCAGCGATAAAAAAAACAACTTTTGAATATAACGGGCTTGGCATTTTCCGTTTGATGGCTAAAAACCCAATATTTTCCTCCGATCCCAATTTTCGTGGTGCGCCTAGCGGTTTTGATATCCCGGCGGAAATAGCCGCGCTGGAGCCCTTTTATTTTTTATATTTAGAGATTAGATATGCCGGGCTTCCATCAAAGCCAAGAGACAAACTAGATAATCAAAAGGGATTTTTTTTTAAGCCCCTTTTTCCATTTTAAGTTTTAGAAAAAAGTTTTTAAAAGATTGCAAGACCTAAAAATATAGCTATGGAGAACACCAATTATTTGTTAGGGGCCTGATGCCAGCGATTTAAGCCATCCGAATAATAAAGGGAGCTTTTTGGGAGATAAGTTTGCCTTTTTTTCATTATTCTGGAAATGTTATAAAAAGGTTCTAACATTTTCCTGTTTTAGGGAGGGGGAAAAAGTTTTACTGCAACACGCCGCCTATTTTTGTAGATTGGAATTATTCCCAAAATAATTAGCAATGGAATTAATGTTTAAGTTTCAAATCTCCTAGAAAGCTTGTTTTTCCTCCCCAGGGGGGCAAGGCAGAATAGATTGATCAATGTTTCATTGTGGTTCAAGAATAGTATCCCAATCAGCATCAATCAAACCCAAAAATCTTGAAATTGAAAAATGTTTCAGATTAATGTCACCTTTTTAAATTAAGTAAGATCATCAAAATGGGATTGGGAAGATGGGTGAGTCTGTGACAACCATTAAAAAATGCGAAAGCGAAAACCATGCAATGAAATAAGAATATTACCATCACCAACTTACATAGCTTGTGATACGGATACAGCCA
>JAGSMT010000754.1:0-40366 GCA_029286875.1 Lamproptera curius | reverse complement strand
GAATACATAGCCAATGCAGTTGTAAACGATGTGACGATACGTGATCATATTTACGAAGATTGAATATGAATCGAATGCAGTTATTCAGAAGCCGGTCAAGTTTATTGAGTTGATCTGCATTCAGGTCAAAGTAGCACACGTCAGCATAGTCGATTAAAGGAAAAATTAAGGACTGCACGAGCGTAACTTTAGTTTGAATCGGAAAAAAATTTTAAACCTGTACAGAGCCCTGAGGATATTCGTGACTCTATAAGAGACCCTGGAAACTTGATCTTTCCAGCCTAATGTAGTATCCATAATTAAGCCCAGGTTATTCACACTTTCACTGAATGGTATAGGACAGTTGTTAAATTCAAGTGGTGGTAACTTATGCATGTCAACTTTTCTGAGGACATGGGTACTCCCAATGACAATTGCTTGGCACTTAGTCGGATTTACAGTAAGACCAAATTTGGCAGACCATTGTAGTATAGAACTTAGATTTTCATTCAAAATGCAGATCATTTTAGGGAGATTGTCAATAGTATCATGCAGGTAAAGCTGTAAATCATCGGCGTAAAGATGGTACGAACATCGAAGATCAGAAGTGACAAAATTTATGAAAATAGAAAATAGAATTGTTATATTTGTTTAATTAGGTTAATAATACTAATTTTTAATACTACAATGCCTTTTAATTGCTGTTAATTATTCATTTATATCAGTAAAATTATTCCAATGAGTACAAATTTTATTTCTTTATAATTAACGCAGGAAATTGTAAAATAATTTTGAAAATAGTGACGATTCTTAAACAAATTCTACAACCGCATAGAGCACCTCTATTTTAAAATTATCCCTTTTGCCTATATCTACTACAGGGCTATCTTTATTCAACCTTACGGGGGTTTAGTTCGAATACACTTAACAAAAATATACAGTCCACTTAGCATAATAATAGCTGAACGCTTCAACACGATGTCTCACGGAGGCAAGCGGGCTTGCGGCGTTTCATCCTGCATTTCCTACGAGCAGCATAATTTACTATCATGTGAACGTCTAGCTCATCTCGTCGCATTATTAATACAAAGCTAGAATGCAATAGAATGTAATTTATAGCCCAAGGACTAATACCGTACTTATTCAATTTTTTTTTACTAATACTTCGTAAAAAGATTGATTGTATCAGACTATTTTGTAATTTTACGAAGAATGTACTATTCATAATTGATTGAACTAGATGATCGTCGTCATTTACTGCAATATTATTTAAAGTAAACTTATTAATTTCTATTACGAATAAATTGTTAGTATTGGAAACTTTTGTGGATCTACATAAAATGTTAATAGCCATTGAAAATACTTAAGGACTGTATGGCAGTCACACATACAGTTTACTACATTTAATTAACTACACTGCAGAACTGAACTTGTTACAATGATTCGATTAATGTTTGCTAATTTCACGTTATTGCTCATTGTCATGAGAATAGGTAGCTCCCGCTTCTATATTACGAACTACAACTATTTTTTTTGATTTTTTTTTGTTTTTGATTTAAAATATTATAATTGATGTGCGAGTGAATATCAGTACAGCGATATATTTTTTAACATAACAATAAAATTGTGATAATAAGATGTGATCTCAATAGTTTTATTTAAATTTTGTGAGCAATCATCAGTCATTTAAATCAATCAGACATTAATAAAAAAAGGAACTGCCAATTAATAATCATCAATTCTGTTCTGTATTAATTAAAATATTCAATATATTCTTTTATAAAATATTTTAATTGAAAAACAAATAAATTACCAGTATATGACAAATTCAGACAAATTATTGAGCATTAATTTTTAAATTATGGGGGTACTTTATTAAAAGTAGTCACAATTTATCTTAGCCGCCCTTAAGGCTATAAAAGAGTTAAGAATTGTATTTGTAAAAAACATTGCAATTAAGTCACACAAAGCTTAGCCAAGAACTAAAACAATTCAATGTCTTTCCCGCTATATGCCAGCTATTTTTATTATAGCGAATACACTCTCCGCGTAATAAAGTCTCAAGTAAATGTGTTTTATTTATACAATCAGACTCTTGAACGTTTAAATTTAAATATCTTTGTTCAACATAGAAGTATAATGCATACTTCTTGATAGTGTACAATGCTTTAACCGAAAAGGATTCAATTTGTAGAAGAATGCCTCTGACCTGAAAAGAACTGGCGAATAAATCTTTTATCCTAATCTTCTTCTTACGAATTTATAAATCGAATATTTTTATTGTAATTATTAAATTATTCAATTGTCCTGTTGTCCAAAAATTGTCCTATTAAATACCTAGCAGATACAAAGGCATTCTTTGTGTGCTGAAACATCAGTTTTATTTTACTTTCATCTGTACTACTAAGAAGCTCTTTGTTCCATAAGCTGCAGTGAAATTCGCAGTCTTTTATTGTTTACTTTTTTTTTATTTTAGAAGAGGCTTATATATATAATAAATATAAAATTAATATATATATATATATATTATTATTATCTATTTATGTTGCACTGATGCCACAATGGAATACATATTTAATTTTCACCCAAAGTTTTAAAGTGTTCTTTTCGTCGAAAAATAATTAAGAGCAATGGAAATACGAAGATAATTAATAAAAAAAACCAGAATGAAAAAAAGATTTCAAATTAGTAAAACACAATTACTTAGGGTCTAGCATTCACTGATAATCAGAAATTTTATTTTTAGGTTGAAATGGACAGTACTTAAGAAAACTTTTATAGTGTGAAAAGTCCGTATTATTTATGTAATCCACATTAGTGTTACATATAATTATAAATGTCTTACTAATTTTTATTTATCATAATAAAAAACTTTGTAAGTCAAATTATTTTTTTAAACACGAAACATGCTTTTCAAGTATTCGAAGTCTTCCTTGAGAAGCTAAAACATAAAGTTTTGTAAACTTATGTAATTTTTTGTACGTTACTTGTGTCGATTTTGTCAATTACCATTATCAAAGGACATTGATAGTATTAATTACAAAAAAGTCTTTCTTGAACGGAAACTAAAAAAAACCTCATTGAACATTTGTAGTACAGTAAACAAAGATATTAACCTCATGTTCAGTCAGGACTCAAATTTCCTTCCAGGATGCAAAGTTAACCAAATCTTTATATTTTATTTATTTACTATTTCATTAAACTTATTGGCACATTACATACAAAAGGCTTAATTCCTTAAGCATCATAAACATGTCAATCAATCATTAAGTCAGATTTTTATCATAATAGTATAATGCTATTTATGCTTATTTTAATAAAAGCTGATATAATATAGAGATTGTGCGTAAAAGCGGAAGGCTAGAAAACACTGTGCCATTAATTGATTGTTATTTATATTGTAAAGCTCGTAATACATTTTTTTCCTACCACGTACATTTTATCAGAATAACGTTAATAAAAAAAGGTGCTTCAAATGTAATTATTCGGTGAACAAAGCGTATTACACGGTTTGTGACTTGCATACTTAAAAACGCAAATTAAGTAAAACGGAGATTTCCGGAGCTAGTGGAATGCAAAGTTAATTATTGTTCACGAAACCCAACGGAACGTTTAAGAATTTTAATGACTAAAACCAAATACCTGAAGTTAATCTTTAAGAAACGATGAACATAATTTTTGATATTAAATAAAAGTAACACTAAACTTCTGTTTAATTGTAAGAAATGTTTTTATTATGAGTTTTGCTAGCGAAGTCTTCCTGAAAAAATGAGCAAACGTTAATAAGTGAGCCAGTCGCAAGTGAGCGATTTCTCTTATCAGTGCAAATTGCTCTAACAAGTCTTTTTGGATTTAATACAAAAAGTGTTATATCTCGTTCTTTACTAAGTAAAATATATTTTACGTAGAACTCTTTGAGAGTTCTACGTAAAACTTTTTTATTACTTTTTTATTATTTTACTTACTTTTACTTAATTTGCGTTCAAAAAATTAACTCATAATTTTTTTACGGTCGATTTAAAGAAGAAAAAGAGCAGACGTTTTTTATTATGTATAGATTTAATCTTTTTTTATTTTACTTTCAACGCTGTAAATGGCCGCTAAAAGTTAATTGAAATACAAGTTATTTTAATTAACTGTAAGCGCTTAAAATCAATCTGTTAGTTTTAATATCAAAAATGATAATACTGTGAAATCTAAAATGCATACTAAAATACGCTACAACCGCGTCAAATATATTTCGGTATAATTTTATAATTAATTTTTTCTTCCTTGATCTTGTAGATAAACTTTCGCTTAGTCCAAACCTACAATCCACCAAACATACGGATGTTGACCGGCAGATGAAGAATACCGTTCACAAAATACTCGCAGCAGAATTTTTTTTACCTTACCTTAACTTTATTTTGTGGGGAAATGCTTACACATACACGCCTTCACCGGAGCAAAAACGGGTAATGTTGGACACAGGAACTCTTTGGCAGTCTTCTGTGACCCCACCAGCAGTTCGCCGAAGCAGCACCATCTCGGCCACACGGCCAACTCCATCTCTGCGCGTGTCGCATCTCACGTGCCTTTTGTCTCCCTACATCTGGCCAGCAGACTACCCTAAATCTGTTACCGAGTTACCGAGGAGCCATATTACAAACATTTTTAAAAATATTCACGTAATAAAACTTACAAATCAACAATTTCACAAGGATGAGAGTATTTTCTAATCCTCTGTTAGTGTTGTATCTGTAAAAATTAATATACCTTCTTTAGTATCTCATTTTCCGCTCGTAATAAAGTAAGAACCAAAGAGCATTTTGGTTAAACACAGTGAGCACTTCGGCCTATGTGACTTCGATCATATCAGTTCTGCTGTGGTTTTCTATGGGCTGAAATGATGACTTAATAAAGATTTCCATTCGTGGTAAAGAAATATTACGTCACATGAAAAGCATAATAAAATCACATGTTATTTGTTATAAAATATATTTTATTTTATCAAACTCAATTTTTTGGATTCAATTTTATTATATTTATTGTTATGAGATCTGACGCCAATCATTTTGTCGAATGATTATATCACTACCAAATAATATTTTAATTATATCATTAATAAAATACATATATCGTGTTTATATCATTAAAAAAACATACTGAAATAAAAGCCATTTAAAATAAAAAAATGTGAAAAAATATATGCAAAATCCTGTTTCGGCCATCGCACGACACATTGTTTAACGGACTACTAGGAAATGCATAGTTTTGTGTCGTATTCTGTTTTTAGGTCATGCGGGTTTTAAATAAAGATGAGATTTGCGGTTTTGCAAGAGTCAGAGGCAGTAAAGTTTAAAAATAATTCTGTAATAGGCATGATGACAATAATTGAAAAATGGAACTATAATGACCAGAAATATGTACTATTTACAATGAATGAGATATTTCTGCAGATACTAAAATTTTAGTAGAAAAAAAAATACAATTAAAAAAAATTATTTTAATTTTACCCTTAAAACGATTTTTAGTGTCATGTCGTCGCTTGTGACGTCACGTTTGAGTAATCAATAATAAACGTAAACGCGCTGTGCTCGTGCAAGAATTTGGTTATTTTGTGTTATTAAAATGTATAGGTGGTGTGGAGTTTCCCAGTGTGAGAATACACCCAATAAAATCCTAAAAGCTATTTGTGTTCGTTCCTCAAAATAAAACAATACGAAACAAGTAGCTTAAACTTGCAAGGGAGATTCAAAGGAGTATTGCAGTACTCACTTTTTATTTTTGTGGTTATCACTTTGACGTAAGTTTTACATACTTTGTAGATTCTAGTATATAGTATTTACTAATAATATTTTGTACGAAGTCTAATGAAATAATGCGTCGGATGGGCATGTAAAAAGTCGGTCCACCCACCAACCCGCATTGGACCAGCGTGGTGGGATACTCTCAAACCCCTAATGGATAGGTGTATTAGGGGAGGCCTATGTCCAGCAGTGGACTAAAACAGGCTGATGATGATGATGATGATGATGATGACGAAGTCTAAATGTAAAAATATTAATTATATCGAGGTTTGGTTTTATCTCAACAAAAACTCTTGCAGCATTATTATGTCGATTGTAGGCAAATAAGCACTGTTTGCCTATTAAATCCTTGACCCATGATTCGTGTATTTTATATTCGAATTAATAATATTCACACTCAAAGAGTACTCGTTATTCAAACAAAAATAATAAAAACGAGATGTTCGTGCGTATTGCGCATGCGTTTACTAAAGCGTGACGTCAGGCGCTCTGATTGGTGTTCAAGATATTATGGCAGATTGCCTTATTTTGTAGTTTTATTTTATAAATATAAATATTAATCACATGTATAATAAAAAAAACTACGCGTATTTTATATTCCAAGCTTCAAGTTTTATTCAATAAATATAGTATTTTAGTAGTTTTTGATTACTGCATTACCCTGATTGAGATGAAACAGTTACATAGAATGGTTCAAAACTAGTCTACTTCAGTCATTATTTAAACAAAAATGTAATTAATATTATAAAATTAGGAAACTTTCATCATTCATTTTAACTCTTTCAATCAATTCTATCGCAAAAGTAAATACCCTATTTGAAAATATATTCCACATATATCGAACTTCATCAACATCGGTTTAGTAATTTAGACAGTTAAGGTGGACAGACAGAAAGCAAGAGTTACCATCACGTTTATAATATTAGTGTGACTTAACATTAATAAAATATTTCCATTCTATTACCGCTGTTCTTTAATTAATTATATATGTTGTCAGAAAATTACTTGTATGAACGCAGTTAAAAATCTCTATTATCATAACTGCAGAAACTTTTTTTTTAATATATTATACATCTCTGAATTTATTTATAGGTTTATACATTGGCACGATTTGAACTTGAACTAAAAACGAATAAATTGTAATATATTTGTTATCGAAACATTTGTGGCCCAGTGGTACTGGCCCTTGCTTTACAAACCGAAAGTCGTTCATTCGAATTCCATTACGAAAAAATTTAGCGTTATCGCAATATAGGCCTATTTGTGTAAAAGACAAAATGATCTGTGCATCGGATAGGCTTGTGAAAAGTCGGTTCAATTTGTTATCATATTTTACATCCGTTTTTGGATGTCTGATGTAATCGATTTATCGAATATAGTTTACTTTTTGATTGTAGAGCTCATATGCCAGTCGCTCTGCGTGAAAATTGCGACGTTAATTTTGAACAGATGGAAGTTGACCCCATGATAACTCCGTTAAATTTAACACAGTTTCTTCCTTAATTAAGTATTTGCCCAGTCAATAGTTATGTTATAAAATTCACTAACTGTACAAAAACTAAAATAAAATTTGTAAGAAGATATAATAAGTAAAAAATGGATAGGATATTCCTTTCACTTCTTACTTACTTTGTTGTGTTTAACTCTAACGGTCGTCAATCCATGCTTCATTTCAGCGGAAAATGAGACATTAAATGCGTAGTACTTACATTAACTTTTGTACGAGACAACTCTGACAGCGGATTAGAAGAGGGTATCTTTTGTTAAATTGTCGAAAATACCCTTTTTTTTTTTCTAAGAAGAGAAATGTTTTGAATTTTTACAGGACTATATTTTATACTACTTAATTTTAAAAACGTCTAATGTTGAAAATTAATTATTAATAATAAATTAATAATACGGAGCATTTTACAAAAGTAAAGTAATATGTTTTTAATGCTTATAAAAAGTAAGACAATTCCAAAAAAATGGAATTTTATTGTTAAAAAAATTGAATTTTATGCAATTAAAAGTCTTCTCATCAAATATATTTCCCCAAATAACAACAGCATCAAACAGGCTACCTAACAACTGTGCCCGTCAAGGCAATATACTCTAGCAACATAAGATATGAAAATTAGTAAACCATTGTACTTACTTTGCATAAATGTTTGATAAACAGACAGATAAAAATTACGTAGACAGAGTCTAACATCAAATTTAATTGGCCCAAAATATCTGACGCACATTATCATCACAAGATGATTGTAGGGCCGAGGTCGTAGTTAATATCTTCTTACGCCATAGGATTTATAAATACAATTTTTCACAGATTCGCCTCTGCCCGTCCCTATGTATGTTTAAATCTTTCAAAGTACGCAACGGAAGCGGTTTGTTTTAAAAGATAGAGTGATTCAAGGAGAGGGTTGAAATAATTATATACGAGACTTTTGCCTCGTCATAATACGTGTTTAAACATTTTTTACTTTAACAATTATATAAAAAAGCTAAATAAAATCTAAATATATATATAACAATAACAATGTCATTTACGTATACATAATAGATTTCTTCTTTACAAAATGTATAAAAAAAGTTGAGCAGAAGTTGTCATAAAGCATTAATCTAACAAGCCAATTAACCGTGGTACGCAGTAATTGGAATGGGATCTCCATGTAAAGAACAAAGTTAACGAATGAACAGATTTGCAAAGCCTCTATTATTTATTTAAAAAATCTCCAGAGGAAAAAGGCCAAAAATATTAAAAGCGCTTAACAAAATTGTCAAATTATATATTCTACGAGCAATCAATCCACTAGTCTGTCTTGCTCTTTTTGGAATGGATTTTCCTAGAGGAGGTTAAAAGTAGTAATATAGTCTACTTTTACTTAAGGATAATATTGCTTTCTGGTTGTGTAAGAATATTTCAAATCGGTTCGTACTTTCAGAGGAAAACAAACAAATTATTCCTTTTACAATATTAGTTTAGATAGTTATTTAAAAATACTTTACAAATAAGAACCTTGTTCTCGTCAACAAGATCTAATTCTTCTTGTTATGTATTTTGTATATGATTATCTTGACAACACAGTAATAATCGATACCATTGTTAAGTAAAGCGAACGTTTAACCTACTATAAAAAGGAATTTAAAAATAATATTCTAATGATTTCATTTAGTAACCTTGTTATTGTAACGATATATGATCCTGTTGTATACTTTGTCGATTGTCTTCCCTATGCTACTTTTTATAGTTGACCGACATAAGTTTTCAATGACGAAGTTAATAGTACTATATCTATAACAAAATGTTAACTAAATTAAAAATTTCCTATTGACCAAAATTTAAAGTACATTGGTTTTGCATCTTGTTAAATAAACAGAATTTCTAGCTGCATGATCATGCACTAAAGCGGAATGGAGCTCCCATAACAGATAGCTAGCAAGCAAATTCTCTGTGCAGTTTACACAACATATTTCACTGTTAAGTCTACTGCATTTAGCATACGGTAAAGCAAAATTAGACATTTAACTGATGTTTAGCCAGCCTCTTTCGTGAATTTTGGTAATATAATATCTTATACAATTCTACTGTTGGAAAACGCTGCTGTACAAATAGTATTTTTAATCTCCAAATACGAGATGTAATCTGTCCTCAATGTATTACTGAGACCGTTCTTAATTGTTATTAGAATATTATTCATCGTGATGTTAAAATATTGGAGCAGAATATTATTAGTTCTTGGTGTATATGACAAATTAATATACATGTTAAAATTTATAATCGTACGAAAACTGGATCCAGCAAAGAAGTATGTAAAATAATCCAACCAGCAACTATACTGTCCAAAAATAATTTTTCCTTTGACAAGTTTTAACGCATTTAAAATAAACTCCTAAAACCTTCTGTGTCTGCACGACTAATCAAAAATAATTCTCCATGTCAATATCTAAATTATTCTGTTTTATAGTAAATCACAAATATCTTATATAAATAAGTTAAAACTCACACGCTCAATAATATTTTTGAAAAATAATTTAAGATTTAAAATTGTACCGATATAGTGAGCCTCTCAGTTGAGCAGACTATTGAAATAGTCTTTGCAGATCTTGAGCATTTCATAATTGTATGTATATACACACCTCCCAGTGCGTCATATTAATCTTTTGTAATTATATTGGAACAAATTAATGAAACATCTGAATCTAATAAAAATATAGTTGTCTGTGCGATTTTAACATGAATTTATTAGATAGTAAAACCACCACTATTAGATTCAGATCATTGCTAAATTGATATAACCTTTAAACTTATTTCTTGAAGCAACAAGAATTACTGCCTCCTCGGCAACTTGTATAGATAACATATTTACAAATTGAATAACTATTAATAAATCCATCATTAAATTGTTATCATCCGATCATTGTGGACAATTAGCTTCTTGTTTCGATAATAGATCTTACAAAATATTGTGTAATAAAATGGTTATTCCTATGTATAGAAAACGTACTGAGAAATTTAGAGTAGTATAATAAAAAATTAGTTTTCTGCATTATAATAGTAAGCCGGATATACTGTATAGTAAATTATTTAAATTAATAACAACTGAATTTAAGAGTATATTACTTCTAAAACAGTCAAATCATAAAGATCTGCAGCTTTCAATAAATGGGCAACAGTTGGAATATATAGAGCAGACAAAGATTATATGAAGTATATAGTGAAAAGACTTACAATCACAATCAATCCTTTGTGACACATGTTAATTATTACTCCAAAACATTTAAAAATGTGTACTGGACAGCAAAGTCACTCTACATAAAAACAAAATTAAAGGTGCATCATACAAAATAAAAGGACAGAAAATAATTACTGGTGAAACAGGAAGGGCTGTTAAAAATAACTTTGAAATTCGCCTAAATGTTCTGATTGATGAATGGTTCTGATCAAGATGTTGCATCCTATTTTGAATTTTTTTCAGTAATTCCGTCTCTACCTCCAAGTCACTTTTTTCTTCTCTAACTGTTGCCGAGTCCTTCTTAAAAGAATATGTCAAATAATGTAAAGATTACTTATTTTAGTAATGTTAGCGATAAATATATTGAATCTGCTTTTAAACTCTGGACATTAAAAAACTGATAGATCTGTGGGATCTCGTTAGTGATAAATTCTATTATTGATGTTATATCACCTTGCCTTGCAGCTATTTTTAATGATTGTATAACATGTAGTAAATTTCTAACCTTTGAAACACATTAAAGTTATTCTGTATTTAAACTCAGGCAGTACTACAGAACCTAATAACTTTAGACCTATTTCTATACTGCCTGCGTTTAGTAAAATTTTGAGAAGATAATTCTTAACCAATTACTAATACATTTTAATTCTCATAATATTCTTAATAACAAACAGTATGGTTTTACACGGTGTCGTTCCACAACCGATGCAGGTGCCCATCTTGTTTAAACTATATTTGAGGCATGGGAAGGGTCACACGATACATAAGGTGTCTTCTTGACTTAACCAAAGCATTTGACTGTGTACAGCATGATACTTTGGTCAGGCAATTAAGCCACTACGGTATCAAAATGCCGCCTCGACCTTCCGACTTCGTACTTGAGCCAGCGAACTCAGAGAGTTGAAGTGAACAGCAAAGAGATCTCCAGGGCGCAGGTAGGTATGGGGTCCCAGGATAATCATAATTCAAAAGAGAGCGATTCGCCGAGAAAGATATTTACAGAAATCAATGTAATGTCTGTTTTTTCTCAATACATATTTGAAAATATTATGCATGTTCATAAACATAAAAATGATTTTGTAAAAAATTGTGATTCACATAATATAAAAACTAGGTATAAGCATTTATGCAATTATTTTCTTCCAAAAACTTAGCTCCGAAGAACAATGAAATCTTTCATGGGATAATGTATACTGTTCTACAATAAAATCCCAGAAAACGTTTAGCTTTTATCTGTAAATAAATTTAAAAAGTTGTAAAGGAACGTTTGTGTGTTAAAGGGTATTATTGTTGTAATGACATAAAAGCTACCATACTGCGTGAGCAATTCCTTTTATTTAAGTTTCTTCGCTTACCACGCTTACTCGCAAGTCTTAATTAACTGAACTACTTTTTTATTGCTGAATGTTTTTATCATTCAATTAAAATAAAAGTAGTGTTTGAAATTATCACTAAATAAAAATCTCTATTTAACGCATATCTTTGTGCTTTTTTATATTGAAAGAAGTGTTGAGACGAGCAGTTTCACGTTCGTTCGTAGAGATCGTTCACATAATTTTAAGTGGTAGGCTCTACCAAAATAAAACAGCATAAAACGCCACAAATGAGCTCACCGCAATAACACATGTTTAATTTTGCGTCGTTTACCCATTACACTACGGTACCCTTCAAATCAAAATACAGAAATGTTATCAAAGTACAAATGTGCGACAGCAATAGATACGGTGCTATTTCCCCAAAAGAGTTTGAATGTTTGTATTCGTAAAATAATTTTATGAGATTTTTGTTTTCCTTGAATACTGTTTAATTTTACCGAGTAATATTTAAGCTTGAACATTGACAAGGATCCGTGGCGAGTTGAGCGACAAACAGGGACCAATTAATATACCTTAATAACAACTGACAGCGGGTCGGCGCCTAATGCGGGATGTGAAAGCTATTTACAAGATTTACGAATGCTTAAATAATATTTTTCGAGGAAGAATGACTTTTGCTCGACATATATAAAGAAGATATGTAAACTATAATTTAGCCAATTTAGACTAGAATAAAATGTAACTTATGGCAACGTATAAATGCTACAATTCAAACACAAAAATTATTTATTCAATTTAGGGTCTACTGAGCGCTTATGAACGTCGAAAAGAACCGAAGAGAAGAACCGGTAAAAAGCTCAGCGGTCTTTTTATGTATTCATATATTTTTTAAATAACGATGCTTACAAAATTTTAGTCATTGGTACATCACCTTTCTAGTTACCAAGGGATTTAGTAGTGCAGAGTATAAACTACTTCACATAATTTTCATTGAGATGTCTATCCCGTGGTAATTACAGTTTACAATCATCGTCAGCCTGTGTTGGTTTACTGCTGCTCATAGGTCTTCACTAACGCACAACTTCTCCATTTGGGACTTTTTAGGCCACATTCCACCACGCTGGTCCAATGCGTGTTGGTGGATAGATCTTTTTACATCATCATCTTTGCAGACAATTGGGTAACGGGCTCAAATTGTCTCAAGCAACCAGAAAACAACAACATTAGAAAGTTTTTTCGCCACGAGATTCCAATACTCAACCTTTAGTTTATAAAGGAAGGGCCAATACCGGCCAAGGATGCGACAGTTTACAATAAATATATATATTGTTTACCGGTCTAATTTTATAAATTCCTAATATAAATTTAGCTCTTTTGGCATAGGCAAAACATATAACCTATTAATTATATGTGATCAAATCATGAGCACTACACTTGATATTAATTCATCATCATCATCATAAACATCTTTCAGAGGTCCACTGCTGGACATAGGACGTTTTTAAAGAATGCCAAGACGGCTTCCATTAAAAATAGTTGCTCGTTTTTTGCCAAACTGAGCAGGCCGATTAGCAATTTAGTAATTGCACCTGTACTATGGATCAGTCTTACTTCCACCGATCTGCCGTCAAGTGGGAAGTAGGGACAGATCCTACGGTAGAAAGACATGATAGTAATTAATGAAATTAAAATAATTGCAAGAAAAAAGTTGCCAAAAAATACGAAGTACTATAACTAGACCCTCAATGTGGTCTCTTTTATAGGGTAAAATATATCTGTCAAGACATCATTTAGCCTAACGTTTGAGAAACCACAATTCTCGCAAAAGAACACTAAATCTGAACGAGGATAATACCAGAGGCTATTGTGATTAAAAAATATCCTTATGCTGGAAAGAATCCGAAACGTCGGGAATAAATATATTTAAGTAACGCGAAAAATTCGTAAATTAGTGGATTTGATAAGTATAATAATCGCGTAAATAAAAGAAATAATTAAATATCCTTATTTCAACAAAGATGGTTGTTACTACTTCCTGCTTCCGATCCAATTATCATTCTATTAGCTCAGTACACTTTAATGGAATCACATAATTTTATAATATTTTCGTGTTTACGCGAATACTAGACATGATATAATAAATCTTTACGGATTTAATCGCGTTTATTTTTGTTTATGCTTAAATATTATTTTTTTATGTATCTAAAGAGGTGTCTGGTCCAATGGTATTTTTAGCAACAGTGACGCCAGCTGGGCTGACGTCACTTATCTCTTTATCAGGCTCTCACTACTCGGTAATCAAAAAATCCAAACAACTTATAATGAATTCTACAATAAAACAAATAGACTAACACTTTAAATTATAATAATCAAACACTTTTAACAGTTCTATAGTAATGAGGAATTAGAGAGTACTCACAGAATAACCTGCCTTGCCGACAGCTTACAACACAATGTGAATTCGCAACAAATCCAGCCCTTTTTATATCAAAGTGGCGGTCTCTTTGAACTCATAACATTTCATATTTATTATTATTAATGATTTCAATAAACATCTATTCTTGTTTAATTTACTCAGATAATTCCTTAAATGAATCTTAAAAACGAATACTAAAATTAGATTATTTTATTACAGTATTTAATCAATCAATCAGTATCATGTGTTGCATCGAATTATGAATAAATAGTTAGTTAGAATAAATAGTTTTTAGTAGTTATTCATTTGTTATATCTTAAAATGAATTTAGAAAGTTATTCACAATGTCTAACATCACAATATTAAACAGTTTTGATATCTCGCGTTTCAACGGTGTTAGAGGGTAATCGCAAATAAATATATAAAATTATTTAAACTCGCTACAACACTTAAGAGTCGATTTTCTATAACATTGATATCCTAATACATACTAATAACAATAATTAAATCTTAGAAAGTTAACACTATTTAACTATAAATTTAATAGTTTAAACTACTTGCATCGACATATATGATACCTCGTTGCTCCGCTCCTAAAAGTCCAATTCTGTTTATTCTTATCTTAAAGTCTTTAATAAACTTCACGAGCGCATATATGTATGTTTTCAGAATAACCCACGATAACTATTTATTGTGGGTATTTACTATGAATACTTATTGTTATATATAAAAGGCATATTAAAAGCTCCATTAAGGTAATATAGTGTACATTAATATGAAAGTCAATACGTTAAAAATCTAAAAGAAATTAGAGATTTTAATTGCAGGAGCAGAAATCGCAAGGGTAGTTTCTTGCAAAGGGTGCGCTGTCACCTTTTGCAAGAAACATAATTGCACATAATACTTTTGTAGTGTTTGAAATCGTTCATATTTATATAAAATATTTGTATAAAATGTGCACTGCACATATAGTTTAAATGTCAGGTGTTCCATAAAATGCTGATATTACTATAAAAACTGCTTGCTATGTAAATTTCGGTATAATATTCCTTGTTCAGTATGGGATGTTGGGTTGGCGCCAGAGCCTCGTTGAATAGTAGTGTAGACCACTTAGATCTGAGGGATGTTTGTGGTTCGAAACCGCCTTGCAACCAGTGATAATTTCTCAACAGTACAGTAAAGGTACAGACAATAAAGGTTGAAAAATTGAATTCCTGTCAATCTTTTCAGATTTTGTAGCCACTTTGGGTCTTTCACTTAGTTTAAGCAGTAAACTCAGTATTGAATAAAAGGATTTCAACGAATTTTTTTGCGATTATTTTACATTTTAAATTCCCAACGTTTCGAACACTTTTCAGCAGCCGTGGTCACGGGGTAGACTGAGATGTCATGCGTTTTGTTGCCAGTGCAGAAGCGGGATTACCTGTGAACTCACTTCAAAGAGTGGGAATGATATTTTCATCGTTTTGAGTATCTCTTAGAGGTCTGAATACTGCGATAAGAACGGAGATAAATGGTACAATGTATAAAAAAAAAGATATTATATAATTAGCTCAAATATATAAATATAAGATAACTATTTTGGAGTCTTTGATTAGACTTTGATTTCTATAGTAATTATGATCCCTTTTATTCTTTTAACCAAAATCTTACAGAAAATGAGATAATTCTTTTACTAAAAAAAAATCAAAAAAACTTTTATTAATTACGTTTTTATTATAGTACGGTGTTTTATTACCTTTTTTATCACTTTTTGTTACATTTATAATAAATAATGGTAAATAATTTAATATATTTCTTTAAGAATGTGCAAAGCAAAATAAGGAATTGTGGTTTCAGGCAGAATATTTTTTATGCTGCCTTTTAACCAATGACGCCTATATTGTGTTACGGAGCAAACATAATTACTTGGGTATTGTGTTTGCTCCGCAAATGTCGGAATTACCACATTCGTCAATTCTCAAAAACCCTCAAGACGATCGACAAAGCATTAATAGGGTTATTTGTCTTGAAACCGTGTATTGTCATTAAATTTAGCGCCCTCAGGAGCTACAATTGCTTTTAAAATAACAATCAAGGAACCACAGTAACCCTCTGCTGGTAAAAGCAGTAACGTATACAGCCAATCCAAACGCGTAGACCGCGAAATGTTCTCCTCGCCCGGGACGAGAAAGGGGTCATCGAGACTCCGGACCCAACGGGGGTCCCGACATCAGACCCTACACACCACACGAGTAGAAATAGAACACATTCACTTGTAGTTCACCCTTGCTTACGAGCACAGCGAAACACACCGCGTACACTAGATACACCCGCGTTCCAGGGCGGTTCTCACGGTCCCAATTAATACAGTCGCCAGACCGTCGGCGTCTCGGTTCGTAAACCGATCGTCGACGATCCTTAGAAGAGATAAACAAATGCTTAACCCACGTACCTTCTGTACGTGTGGCCCTCATTTTTAGCAAAACATTATGGCCACCTAGTTCGTGGGGATGGAAGCTTCCCGCGAACTCTGTGTTAGATGAAGCTTATCAAAGACAATAGTCTGGAAGCATAACATCCAAGTCAAAAAAAAAAAAACAGAAGCTCTGCAATGCCAATAAATTAATAAAAAATGTAATTCTTAAGTATTATAAATACTCTGTAATTAAATTTAAATATGAAGTGAATACTATATGAATTAAATTTCTTTACAGATTATTACGTTTTTAAACTTATTAAGATATAACAAACATTTTTTTTATTGTTCCAGCATGGCTGGTCTGACTGGACTATACTGGAACATAGCTGATCTAGTAACGGGAGTAATTTTTTTTCTACTTTACCCTTCTGGTAGTACAAGTTGCTCTTAATTATATCATAGAATAAGTACAGTTTTTTTTTTGATATCAAGGATGAAGTCGCGCGCAATAGCGAGTAATAAAGTTATTCCTGTGAAGTATAAAGGGGATACTTATCCTCTATATCGTGAGAGAACAATAGCTGTTTGATGATTTTGTCCTGACGTAATTTTCACTTGTCAGATATTGATGCCAGATTTCATTTCTTGTAATGGGTTAAATTAACGTGTATTTACTGGATAAATAAGAAGTATTAACAAAGACTATTAATCCCATGAGCGTTGCTCTTTAAACATTTTCTTCTTATATTTGTTAAACAAGAAAAAACATACTGAAATAACAATAAAATCTCAGTAATGGAACCTAAGCATTTGTTATTTTACTATCTTGCATGAACTAACTTGGCTTTTGCTTATAATTAACCAATGAAACTAGTTTACTCGTTTTTGTTTTTACTCGTTTTTCAAAGAACATTTTTCAGTCGCGTGGAGAGAAAGATATTTAAAATTTCAAGTGGGCGCTTTAAAATGAATTTATAATACTTGCTCCAGATTGGCTCACCAGCAGAGTTCTCTTTGACCTGTAATATTTTAATATTATCGCACGATTCTTGTACGAAATGGCTACCATTCTTATAAAATCTAGCAGTGGACCAACACAGGCTGATAATGAAGTTACAGGAAAGTTGCATTTTGATCTTTATTTTGAGAAAATGCTGAGCATACCTATCTCCGCAGAAGAAGGAATGCTATTTTTGACTTGCTTAAAAAGCTCCTTCCTGGCACTTAAGAAGTAGTGTCATAGGAACACTTTCGCAGTCTTTTACAAGACCACCAGTGCTGGCTCCTGAATCAGCCACGATGAGTTCTGACTCTACCTCTCGGCGCGTTATAATTAGCAAGCAATTTGTCTTGGACTCCATAATTGGAAACCGAATTTACCCGAATCCCTGTCCTTGCAGGGACGATGGTTTGTATCTGAATTTTCAATTAAAAAAGGCTTATATAAAACTCTTATCTCGTTTTATTGATTTTTAACCGACTTTTAGATTTAAATTTCATCAAATACCTTCAGAACTTGCGGCTACCTTTTTAATTTGCAGCTTCGTCGGAATAATTAAATGTCCCTACAGGAAATTGAATTCGAGTCGGCAACTGCTGTCACATAGCCGATATCATACAAAGTTGTTCCGTTTTAAATATTCTTACAAAAATTAAATTTTAAATGCATAGTTTTAATGTAATTTTGGAAATAGTAATTTAAATTTAGATTCCATATCTTTCTTTGATACCTTTACCAAATAATGTAACGTTTATTGACTTTCTAAAGAAGTAAGGAAAATATTTACGACTTCTTTTATTTTCTTTATTGCAGCCTATTAAAACATTTTGAACGCCAAATTTTTTGCTAAAATGTATTACAATAATGATTAAAAGTTTCAAGTTATAAAATTGTTTTATGCATTTTTATGCGTAGAAGCATTTTTGTGTAGCAAATATAAACAAAATTCAGAAAAACAAAATGAGATACAATTACGGCACGCCTCAGTCACCGTATTCTATCTTATTATTCTCATTTCATACTTAATGGGAAATACAAAATTTTTACGGACAATTTTCATAGGTAATTAAATGTATAACGTAATATAGTACGACGAAAAATAATACTCATTGAAAAAGTATAGCGCATTTTTCATTTCTTTCTAAATAATGTTTAAAGCCCCTTAGAGCTAACGAAAGAGAAAATATAGAGACATATAAAACAATACATATAATACAATACAAACATAGAGAGTTAGTCGATAATGAATACTGCAATTAGGTGATCTTGTTATGTATCAAACACAAGAAAGGTCGATGTTATTATCTTTATTTGTCTAAAAATATAATTTAAAAGACTGACAAAAATATTTATAAGGGTCAATATTGTTTAAAGCCATATTTTAGTTACTTAACGTAATATAAATTTGTTTTTAAAGTGATTTCCAAACCTACTGCTTTTAAAATATTTTCGTTAATGAGTATGCGATCTAAATTTGTTTATTAAATATGAGTTTGTTTACATTTCTTTGTAATTTTAACTGAAAGCTGCAAAAGTTCAAGTTTGCTTACTATTGATTGGCAGAACCAATCACTACATTTACACCATCCCTTTTCGGGCCGTACCAGTTATTTTAAAAGTTAAAATCAGTATTAATGACCTGCATTTTTTACTATCGATAATAAATCGGCATTGGCATTTAATAAAACGTTCAATAGCAGAACTTGGGTTTTCAGAAACATGTTTAAGGCACATTTTACTTCTTAATTTAAAGATGGTATTTCAGATGTACTAAATGTAAGCTTAATAGGAAAAAAATGGTTAGAAGACTTTTATTTTCAGAAAAATGAAAACATACGCACAAAATTCAACGTAAGAAGTGTTTA
This sequence comes from Lamproptera curius, assembly GCA_029286875.1. Lineage (NCBI taxonomy): Eukaryota > Metazoa > Arthropoda > Insecta > Lepidoptera > Papilionidae > Lamproptera > Lamproptera curius. The sequence goes on along the minus strand of JAGSMT010000754.1, from coordinate 20,882 downwards.
CACACTATTGATTTGCAGCAGAAATGTATGATGCATGGACTGTAAGATAATCTCATGCATATAGTACATACATATAGTTATGAAAATTGGTTGAGAAAAATTACGAGAATAATTAAAAAACGCAACTAGACTGCTATAACTGAGAATGAAAAACGATGTAATTTTCAAAGAAGAAAGAAAACTCATTTGCTTCTTCCTTAGTGGGTAACGAGGAAAATTGTTGTTTATTTAGTTTGTACAAAATATCTCTTGTCTCACAGAAATAAAGAATCCTAAACAAAACTATCGTTTGAAATTGATTCAAGGTTTTTTTGTAGTAAATGGCTTAAAGACACGTATTGATATGAACTATTACTTTAATATAAGCAATAAATTGTAATCAAATCACTACATTACATTGCTTTGAATAATAAAGATTAGTCAAAGTAATGTGCTATGTCTTCTGTGGATTGAAAGGTAATATCAATTCTTGTCAAAATCTGAGACGTAAGTTCTTATGTGAATCTTTTAATTAATAGATGGGTTACCTAATACTTGCGTTCAAGATTGCTTACATAGATTCCAACCAGAGGATGGTTAAAATGAGTTATTCAAGGCATCTCTGCTACTCTTTCGTGTTTTTTCTTTTACTTTCATCGACGTCAAGAAGAAAAATCAGTTAAAGAACAGTTTTACATGTCACATAAATCATCTTACCTTTGAAAAATCTGTCAAGACTTAGTAAAGGCAATTAAATATTTTGGTTTACACCAGGGTTTATTTACTTTTGGAGAATGAAGAGAGATTATGTTTTCGTTTTCTTAAAAACAATTACGTTTTAACTTATCAAAAGCCTTTAACTGCTCTCGCTCTCTCGTTCGTTTGTATCTTGGATGTACGAAATAATCTTTAATTTTTTTGCTTCGCTCTCAAGACCCAATCGATGTCCATTATGTATTCTGGAAGCTCAGATCATTTTATATATCGTAAACAATGTTATAATAATGTATTGACCTTGCGAATGAATGATGGATTTGAAACACACGAAGTAATTTTACTGTGTTTTGTTCCTAGCCTACCTGCTAAGAAAAAAACGGACTAGATTAATATAAAATAATAATAATACATAGACGCATAATAAATATTTAATTGGAAAAGTAAAAAATATGTTAATTATAATACTGGCACTGAGATCGATTTAAATGTATTATATCGATCTCAGTGCCAGTATTTCATGTAGCAGACTGTAGTCATAATATTGCACAATAAGATCTCATTATGGAATCAAAATATAACTGTGCTTTATACTCTTATCTATGATTTGTTATAAATACATACAGATCATTGTCTCCCGTCACTTTTATATTGTACCTAGTCAATTATATTGACTTAGTAATACGTATTTAACACATTGCCCCGACACAGGAATGTGTAAATTAGCATTGTCGAATACATTTGATTTCGCTCACGATGGATATTGGGTTAACGACGCTTCTGCCCTGAGAAGAACCGGCGATTGTTCTATACTCATATTACAAATGAAAAAATTTATCTTTTTGTGCGTATATATGTAATGAATAAACTCAAAACTACTGCGCCGGTTTAAAAATAACCTTTCAAAATTATAAAGCTAAATTCATCTTGATTAACATAGGCTACTTTTGACCATAGGGAAATCCAAAAAAAATCAAAAAGTGTACAGTAAAATTAAGATTAGCTTAATTTAGATTAAACTAAGTAATATAATGTATACAATTGGCATCTTATTTAAAAAAATCCTTTAGATAAAAGTACTGGTATTAAATATCATTTCATTGTAAAAGCACAGGTTCTTCCTTGGGCTTGGCAAAGCGTCCTTTTCCAAACTAATGGTAGCGTTGTTGATATTCAATAAGCAAGTATAACATAACAGTTCTATACTGATCAAGATACATAATTTATAATTTTGAACAAATTTCTTGCATACTCAACCATGAAATATCATATCATCATCATATTTTATGATAGAAATTATCTGTTTTAAATTTGTTATGATTAACAAATTTAAAACGTATAATTTGAGTCTAGACTATTTCAAGCTCTTATTGATGTTCATCTTAACAATTCTGGCTCAAAACTTTCAACCAGCTTAGAGAAGCGGCGACTCAGGCTACAGTTTTTTTATGTGTATAATTTCTAAATTGTATTCCAAAACCAAACTTATTAAGGCCATCCTATACAATTGTGCATCGATTTACAGAGTAAAAGCCTTTTTTTTAAGTCTTGAGTGCTTGCCACCACTCGGCAGAGAATAATTTTAGTGAAGAAATAAAACTATTATTTACACAAGAAAATAAACTCCTTATCTTTATAGCAAACAATAAAGTAAATGCTATTACTGAGATTGTCCATTTATTTTGGTCATTTTTGTTTTGTTTTTTTGACCTTCAATCTTTTAACGCTACATATCCACTGTAATGTATTAATTTTTTCTTTTATTTTGAACTTTCTAGGATTTAACTCAATAAGAAATATTTTGGATATATTAAAACTAAGTTTCACTACTTATTTTTACCTACTTTGTATTTTTTTTAATATTACAATATCCAGCATATTAAACATGTTTTAACATATAAACATGTTTTAGCATATTAAACATGTTTTAACTTGCGGATTTTATTTTACTCTAATGTAATAAGTACTACGTAGTACATAATTTAAATAAATATTTTAAGGTTTCGCCAGCGTTTGCAATTTAATCGCACTAGGTTGTGATTTCTGACACCGTTATTTTCTTCATTAAATGAATATATCTGTAAACTGCTGGTCAACGAAGAAATGACGGTGGCCGGGTAAAAACTTTGGCAGATGAAGTATACCATATTCTGCCCTAACCATGTATCAGATGATGAAATGTCGGGTGTATTGTAAAAATCTATATATAGATAAATCATAGATTTTGAATTTTTACTCGTCTTCTTGTGAAGCAACCCTGATAGAAGCCGTCTTTAATTAGGGGTCGTTAACGGCACTCAATGACTGCCAATGAAAACTGACTTTTTGCGTATGTATTCGAAACATGTGTTTTTGCTATATGATATCCTTCTATCTCACTTAAATAAAACTTTACAGCGAGATTTGCCTAGGCTTAGTTTTAGATAGCAGCTAAACAATTACGTATAGGCAATACATATAGAATATTCCATAATATCACATGCCTTCAAAGGGTTTATATCAATAAACTATGGCAATCGTGTGACAGGTGTTAAGACCAAAGGCGAATAAAGACGCTGTTTGTTCGACGTAGGATATTAATCCACTTAATGCATGTGAAATTGGAAGCCTTTGACACAAAAGCATGATGTTATCAATTCCCTTTTTATGTTGGTTTTGTTCACATATATGAAGTAAAGATTCAGCATCTTTGAAAATGAAGAAACTAATACAAAATAACGTTACATTTCAATTTATTTATTGATACAACGCCAAGGTAAATTATGTACACATTCATCTATGATACTCAAGTATTTTTCTAAATGTGTATTATGCATTTAATCGGTAATTAATAATTGACTGTATTTCGTAATTAACATGCAAATCAAGGCCATGTTTCTTAATTTGAATATCTCATTATTGAGCTCATTTGGCGGAAAATCGAATCAAAGGCAGAATCAGGTTTGCGGCACCCGAATCAATATAATGTTGTGTTTAAAGCGATATACAAAACGACTAAAATAATTAGTTTGAGACGCAGCTCATGCTTTAATTGTGTTCGCTATAGACATGTAATTATCAATTATTAAAAAAGTTTAAATAAATGGTTTTGATTACTAGGATATACCGCAAAGTCCTTTCACCATCAGGTTCTGATCGTGATGTACCGCTAATCTATAACGTCTCTTTTAAGTAAACCCTTTGCATTTTAAAAATAAAATGAACTGAAGCCTTTTAACGGAAAACTAAGGGCACTTTATTTAATTTTTATAAAAAACTGGTATCATAATCGAAAAATCAGTGAAATAAAATCGATTGTCATCTTTATCATATTTCTTTGAATCAACAATCTTCTATCTTTTTCATAAATACAACTTTATCATTATTCAACATTTACAATAAGAAACAAATGACTTTTAATTAAAAAATAAACTAGCTCTAAAGTCATGGTAATTAAACTTGTTATATACAATTTAAATCTTTAAAACATTCTTACTTAAAATGTTAATATCTTAATCTGCTTTAATAACTTCTTAATTATAATGACTTTTCTTCTAAAAATTATGATGCTTCTATTATTCCTTAAGATATTACTAGGCTAATCTATAGGTTAATTGCACATCTTTGTCTTATGAATGTTATTCTAAAAATAAAATTTTGATCATTACACATTTAATTATACATTCTATTTTTAATATACATTCGCATCACGCATTGTTATACAAACTGTTAAATTCTTGCACGTATATTCATTGAAATGTATAGACAACTAATTTATTTCAATTGGTTTAACGACTAAAATTTAAATAATAAATTTGTAAAATATTGGGTATAATTTAACTATATTATTATAATAACTTTTTCTTGATTCTTTTTTTTTATTCATACGTAAAAAATATCTATAATATCATACAAATAGATCTACTTAAAATTCAAATATAAAAACTTTTATTAAGTAAACATTTTCAAATAATTAAAGAACATCATTAAAATCCAAAACTAAAATATAGTAAGTTTCAAATTTAATTCAAATTCAAATATGTATATTCAAATAGAAGTGTAACACTCGCTTATTGATTGTCAAGGACGCTACCACCGGTACGGAATAGGACGCTCCGACCTGAGAAGAACCGGGAAAGAAACTCAGCCGGAAAATAATTTAAAATGTCATTAACTAGACAAAAATATTTTCAAGATATACAAAAAAAAATATCTAATTATTCAGCTTTTTGCACTTTTAGAAATTAGTTACTTATACATATCAAATCTCATCATCAGTCTGCCCGTGATCATGGATGCTGGAAAGAATCCGAAACGTCGGGAATAAATATATTTTTAAGCAACGCGAAAAATCGGTAAATTAGTGGATTTGATATGTATAATAATCGCGTAAATAAAAGAAAATTATTAGTTACTTATAATTATTTCAATTTTATTTATAAATGCTATGTTTTTACAACGAGAAAACATTTTACAGGATTTTACGTGAACTTATCCCGAATCCATTTGTTTCGCTCCAAATATCAAATGCCCGAAGGCACTGGGCTATCCGTAAAGTTAAAAAATAGTGAGTTTTTACCGGACACTCGTAATCGATATTCTCTTTGAAAAGCAATCGGAGTTTGACTTATAGTTTTATCACCTACGGGAAGAAATAAGTTATGCACCTATTGATAGAAATTAAATAAAAAGACGTTTCTACGGAGTTTATCGCGTTTATTTTACATATTTAAATTCGCGACGTTTCGAACACTTTCCAGCGGCCGTGGTCACGGCCATGGTCACTAAAACGCACGGGGTAGGGCAATAAAATCCGTTAAAAAGTCATTTTATTTAATAATGTACAGAATTCGCGTAAACAAAAAAAAATAATTATATTGATACAAAGTTTAAAAATACAGCATTTTGCATGAAAACAATATTTTTTGTTGTGTACGCCGGCAGACGAGTACCCTATGGTGGAAAGTGGTCACCTACGCTCATAGACAATGGCAATACCAATGGTATCGCCAACGCCTGAGATATAAGATGTGAGGGCTTATTTTTCCTAGTAAATACGCTGGCTACGGTGGCCCTCTAACCGAAGTAGTGTTATCAAATTACTGCTTGGCGTAAACCAACCAAAGATGGCAGTGATATATGACTTATTTTTATATAATATATGGTTTTAGAATAATTTTAAAAAGTGGAAAAAATACTTTAAAACCTAAACTAGACTTACACAGACATTCATGATATATAAGTTAAATCTTAGCTTGATATTTACAATTACGACATGTTTACAATTAGAAGTTTAATATCTGTTTTCGCTACTGGTTAATTGATCTAAATGGTATCAAATTTTAACAAAGTAACAATATAGCTTTGTTAGTAACTGCGTTCAATAATTTCGAAAGAGCGTTTAATTGAATTGCATTAATAATAACTCTTACAAAATAAAGAAAGTATTTAGCGCCTTACATTATATTTATCTTTAGCAGACTATGATGGCTAACTATTGGATACAATATCTACCTATAGCATAAGGTTTTTTTTGAGACACTCGAAAGTATTGTTAGTAAAATGATGTGCCTCTGTAGTCGAAGCGTTGAATGCCAATAAATTCACAAAAATAGTATATTCGACCGTTTCGTACTTAAATAAGCTGCGAGGCAAAAGCCAAGGAATAAGAAATTAAAGTAATGATAGTTTCGTTTATAAAACAACTAGCTGTTACCTGCAACTTTGCTTGCATGGACTAGTAGGCTAGATTTTGCTTGCATGGACTAGTAGGCTAGATTTATCATTAAATTTACTGTAAGATTTTAAAAATCATTTGAATTGAATGATGAATTTCGATATTGACTTCCATTCTCATTTAATACCTCTAGTTTATTCCTTTACAGTTTAAAAATACAAATTTGCTATTTAAACGATTTTGGTTTGTTTCAAGTGTCTAGGCATAAAATTTCATCGCATAATAACGTATTCTTAATGACGTATTTCAGTATCATTTTTCATCCCCTACTTCAACTCTTTCAAATACTTTTATCGCAATCATTAATAACATACATATTTCAAAATCTATTCTAAGTATAAACCAAATTTCATTAAATCGGTTTAATGGTTATACGGCAAAGATGGACAGGCGGATAGACAGACAGAGTTACTTTAGCATTTCTAATTATACTGTCCACATTCACCCATGGTGAATACAATTAAGGACAAAAAATGCGGTTAGTAACTATACAAATTTGTAATTTGTTGAATATTGTGTTGTTTTACCAGTTGCTTCATAATTCGTTAATCGTTTACTCACCATAAATATTTACAACTTTTTTTAAATAACCGTTACAATTTATAACGTCCACAGCATACGGAAGAACTAAACAAAATTGTATTGTTATTATTATTTTATTTTGCTATCTTTTATTTAATTCTTATAATACTACAACTCATCTGTGTTGTTAGAAATTTTGAACCATTATAGAAAAAAGCGTTTATTTTGACCGAGTTCCCATAAGAAGGAGGTACCCAATTTGGAGTGGATCTTTTTTTTTCTTTTATGTATTACCTTGTTGCTCCGCCCCTAAAGCAAACGACTTTGATCAATCCTTTTTAAATTATAGATATTAGCTTCTCGTGGGACCTTTCTTTTTATAGTTTTACAATAAGTAATTTAATAGATATTTAAGAAATAAATAATATAACGGCACCTAAAATCCAACCTCGTGTGATTACGTTACAAACGCTTCTTAAGCCGTAAAAGGTAGACATGAAGTCTGTATTACATAATTGTACTACTTCAACTGCAATATAACATATGTCTACGTTTTAAAAATAACTCATGATTCGCATTTTAATGTTTAAAAATTGCAAATAGGTACATTCAAAGCTTATTTAGGATAAGACAGTTTAAGCTTATTTAAGCTTAGCATTAAAAAAAATATTTTGTCATGTCATAGACAACATTTTAATAAAATGAATACCTTAAAAGTTATCAGAGATTTAAAATTTGGCAGCAAATAAAAAGGGAAACACGTTGTTACCTGCGTAAAATAGTTCTACGCTGTTAAAAGTCGATCATATATTTTTGTTAAAATTTAATTTGAGTCAGAATACTTCTTTCAATACAGGCACTTTGAGACAAGGAGCCTCGATATGGACGTTTTGTCTCTCTGCGGTCGTGCATAAAATACGGGCCTGTAATATAGCAAGACGGCTTCGAATAAACCGCTGCCCGAAACGTAACTCTCCTCGTGTGTGATAAGTGTTGTGCTTATGTGATAGTTTTAGTGAGATGAGTGCTGTTATGCATCGAGTCATCCGTGCGAGACATCGTGGCTGTTGTCGGTGACACGAGAGCTATTTTAATGCTTTTTAGTATAGGAGTAATTCAGTCGTTATCATCATTTTTACTTTTTGGAATTCTTTGAGTTTTCTAAAATTTGTTTTACTCTTAATTTTGCAAAATACAACAATCAAGCCCACTAAGGCCATCGACATAAAAGGCGGGAAATGTCCATTTGGCTCGCATTAGGGAAATAGTTCACATAAAATCTTTGGTAATTCTTTACAAAACGGGCACGCATGTTTACTCATGAAAAAAAAAAAATATTAACTAAAAGTTAATGTTATCTGATTACATATGTGTAAAGCAAAACCGCTGGGAAAGTCTTTTTAATATAAAAAATAAATTAATGTAGCAGAATTTTACTGCCGCAAGTCGACTATATTAATATGGTTCGATAAATATCACATCAAAATTGCCAACATGTGGAAACGAAATTTAAAAAAAAAATGGCTGAAAAAATGTTGAAAAAAAAAAGATAACTTAAAACAATAATAACTAACTAACTGAAAATGTTTATCTTTTAAGTACAATTACACACGCAATAGAAAATACGTAGTAAATGGAGGATTTTAATTTACTGTTTTTTTTAATATTTGTAGTGGTATAATAAATAACCTATACCATATGTATGTTGCATAATAAATAATTAAATTACAAAACTTTTAATGCTCAAATGGAGGTTTAACATATACTTCTAATGATGGATTATGATTTAAGTTCCTTAATGTAGTTTTTTATTTTATTTTTCTCTAAAATTGAATTTACGTACAAACTATATATCCGATCAATTACTTTTAAAATCTGTGAATTATAATTGTATAATTCTTCGAGCTTACTAAATATATAAGATTTTCTTAGGCAAAATATTGATTTTGCCTAAGAAAATCTTACACCGTTAACTAATTAATTTTAAAACGTTACCAAATGTTATATTCATATCTTAGAGCTTTCTTATAAAAGTGCCTTTCTTTTTTATTGATATTCATAAGTTAAATACTTGGTTTGACTGTCTCTTGTAAAAATATAAAAATAAACTGTTATGCCAGATAATATAAATAATATGAACGAACATTAATCTAATAAACTTATAATTAAAAAACAAAGCTCGTAGTTTACTAGTACGAAGAGTACTTATTGACAATAGCATTTTCTGTAATCATTAGTTCTATTTATGTTTGTGTATTCAAGTCCTCCGGATGAAAGCGAACCATAGTCTGATGACCGTAAATAAAAGGTGCGTTTTTTATTCAACCACTTGAAAGAAAATTGTCGCATACTTGACATAAAGGCCGGCGCCATCTTTATTACAGCATTTAAAATTAATCTGAAGCGGGGAGAAACAACCACTGTCAAATTTACTTGAGCTCCCTTACAACTCGCTATTAATATTCAGTTAAACGCAGTGACGCCAGTGACAAGCGGCTGCAGTGCCCTTTTTCCATCGTGTCAAACGAGATGAGTTTGTAAAGCAGGCAAAAGTTCGCCGTAATCTAAAAAGCAGCAATATAGTTAGCCATGGTCCTGACAGATCAGTATACGTAAATGAACGCCTCACTCCTGTAAACCGACAGTTATTTCATAAAGTCGGAATCTTCGCAAACCGCCAAAATTATAAACATAGCTTGACCCTGGAGCTATATTTGTCAGAAAAAGGGACGCATCACTCATGAGCCCTGCCATCCGAATATACAAAGAAGAGGACCTCACCAAACTCTCCTAGACCATACCAGCTCAGCAGGAGTCTGTTGAGCAGCCTGCGACCTCCTAGTACGCCTGGTTATGATGGGGTGAGCAATAGTCATCTAAAGGCTATTGTCGATGTTCTATCAGAACCTCTAGCTGCCATTTTTAATTTAAGTATGGAAGCGGGCTAATTTCCGTGGCATTAGAAGACAGCTGCGATCGTGCCACTTCATAAGAGAGGCCCTACTGATATGCCGAGTAACTATCGTCCTATATCTCTTCTTCGAGCTTACTCTAAATTTACTGGAACGAATAGTCAATAAACGGCTTGTTCACTTTCTAGAGAGTAATCAGCTCCTAGAAGATTCTCAGTTTGGCTGCCGGTAGGAAAATCCACAGATGCCGTTAAATTACTGACTGACCATTGTATTTCACTTGGATGTAGGCAGATATTGTATTAGCGTCTTTTTGGATTTGGCAAAGGCCTTTGACACGGTTTCGATTCCCATACTCCTAAGAAAGATAGAAGCTTTGGGAGTACGTGGCAGTGCACTCCATTGGTTCTCTAGTTACCTGACGGGTAGAAGTCATCGGGTCAAAATATGTAATGTATTTAGCGACACTAAAGCGGTATCATTTGGCGTACCCCAGGGAAGGATACTAGGTCCCACGCTATTTATAGCGTACATGAATGACATATTATGTCTTGAACTCCTGAACGGTAACGTACTATGTTACGCTGATGACACTGCCTTAATTTTCCACGGTGACTCATGGCAGCAGGTACAGAATATGGCTATTTTAGGACTTTACCGCATATCGACGTGGCTCAATAAAAACCTATTGACTCTAAACGCTAACAAAACTAAGTTCCTTAATTTTTATAATACAGCTCCATCCCGGCCCCCGGAATTCCACAAACAGCCCAAAGTTCATAAATCATCTTGCGTTTTTACTTGTAATTTCAGACTGTTCATGTGGATATATATCCAGTTCCCACTCACATAAATATTTAGGCGTCATTATAGATGACTCTTAGCTTTAAAATCATATTTCAATATCAGTAGGCAGGTACGTAGCTTTAGATATACAATAATGTTGCTAAGGAGGCTGCTACACTCGCCCTTAAAATGGTGTATCAGGCACTCTGTCAGTCTATCTAGAGCTACTGTATTCGTGTGTGGGGCGTTTGCTAAATGTAATATAATACTGTGGGAAAGAGCGAAAAGAGTGGTTCTAATAATAATGTTGCGTCGGTAGCTGTGGTACCTAACTTCTGAACTCTTTCGGGATGCTCAAGTCCTGAGTGTCTGGAGACTTTTCTTTTTGCGGGCTGCCATGTACGTCCACATGCAGAGTTTAAGATCGCTGGAGCGCGTCGAAATGACACATAAGCGAATTTATAAAATACCTAAACCGCGTGTTCACACGGCCTTTGCAAAACGTTTTCCTAAGTTTCTTCTTCCGCACATATACAACAGGTTCGCAGAACTCTGTGATTTAAGACACAGTTCTATTAATGAGGCAAAACATCTCTTTTATAGACTTTTGTTATCCTGGGATTATGATAAATCAGAGGAAATAATTCGTGTTTAGGTCATAAAGCGGACTATCTCAAATTAGTCAGTTAGCTAATTTGTAAGGGAGCAGTAACTTGTGAGGCTACAAAATTTACACACACGCACACACACACACACGCACGTACGCTGGCATAATTCATACATTACAATAAGTAATAACACTACTTCATTTTATCCCAAATAATATCTTAAGCCGCAACATACATGGTATTTTATTGTGTTATTGAATCCCACGATACAGGCATTGCCTAGTGTGGGGTTCACTGGTCTTTTTGTGTTATGTGTACTCATTTCAGTTAAATAAACTATTTCATTTCATCTCATTTCAGTATACGTGCAACCACTGGTGCTCTTCCATTATACTCTCATAGTCCGATAGGACGGATAACCGGCACGACCAAAGAGAGATAAGGCGCATGACTGACTCATGCCCATCACACATGCCCATTCGACGCATGGATCATGTTACTTTATAGGCAATCGTGTGGTCAGCCCCCACTCACCTAATCAGCTAGGAAACATAAATGAAATGAATGATTTTAATCCACAACCTCTGGTTTCTTAAGCGCAAGCCCATACCACTAGGCTACGAAGGCAGTAAGAACTATTAGGAATAGGAATTTGAGATAAAAAACGTATATGTGCTTTTATAATTTTGCATCTCGTTAGTTAAAAGTTACCTTAAACTTTGCAATAAAACTGTTAATTAGTTCTCTGGTCACTTTTGTAATTCTATTCGTCTTATTCATCGAGACCTCCATAATTGAGAGGAATTAAAGCTCATTAACATATTTATACTCAAATGGAACGGGTTTAAGGGGAAAAAGGACCTCGTTTATTTCATCATCATCAGCCTTTGATAGTTCACTGCTAGACATAGGCCTTCCTAATACACCTCTATCCATTAGGGGTTTTTGGACCGTATCCCACCACGCTGGTCCAATGCGGTTGGTGGTGGACCGACTTTTACATGCCCATCCGACTCATTTATTTATCGTCGTTTATTTACTTTACGGAATTAATCTGTAGACAAAACCGCTTATCTTTTACATATATTTTAAGTAATATATTTGGAATTGTACTATATAGAACGACTAATGTATACAAACTGGATTATAAAATTTTTACATTTACAAAAAAAAAATTACATTGTGGATAGGAATTTTATAACACTATAAATAAAACGAGGCATCTGGTCCAATGGGATGTTTAGAAACAGTAATGCCAGCCGGGCTGACCACACTTATCTCTTCAACAGGGTCACTCATCGGCAATCTAATAAACTAAACAACTTATATTAAATTCTATAGTAAAACAAACACACTAACACGTTAAATTATAATAATTAAACACTTATTACAGTTCTATAGTAATGACAAGTTAGAAGGTATTCAAATATTAACCTGCTTCACCGACAGCTTACACTACAATGTAATTTCTCTTTTATATTAACCATTATTAATGTTTTCAATAAACTTCTTGTTTAATTTACTCAGACATTTTCTAGCTAATACTAAAATTAGTTTATTTTATTACAGTGTTTAATTAATCAATCAATATCATGTGTTGTATCGAGTTATGTTTAAGTAGTAATTCATTTGTTAATTCTTTAAATGATTTTAGAAAGTTATTCACAAGTTCTAAACATCACAATATTAAACAATTTGAATATCCCGCGGTGTCAGAGGATAATCACAAATGAAAAGGTGAAATTATTTAAACTCGATACAACACTTAAGAATTGATTATCTATAACATTGATATCTTAATTAAGACTATTTACAATAATTAAATCTTAGCAAGTGAATACAAGTTAACTATAAATTTAATAGTTTGAACTACTTGCGCCGACAGATATAATGGTTGTTACGTGGACTAATATAGTATTTAAATCAAAATCGCATTTTTAGAAAATCTCCTGGAAACTTAATAACATACTTTAACTCATAATACATATTTATTATTATATACACGATTAAATTATACGTAAAGTGAGATAATGAAACTTTAGCAATATCAACATATATTTTTTGAGGAAAGGTTGCGGCTTCCATTTCCTCCACCGAGTAATATTCCTTAAAGAAACATTTTCTCAAACAAAATGTTCAATTGTTAAAGAAATACGATATTGTTATAACAGGTTGTGGACATTCTCGAAGCAATTTCATAATAGTTTGTCAGAAACAATGATTCAATGAAACATGATTCAATGATTCAATAAAACAAATGAAACAATGAATTTCGGAAAGAAATAGTCATATTCGTAAAATTAATTTATCATGAACAGACGCTAATAAAACACAAGAGAAGGGAAATTATTAATGGTTGTGTGTCTTATGTGTTTTACTCGTAATTAACTAATTGCTTTATCTTTATATATATAGATTTTCCGTACATGCGTTGACAGTAAAATCTTAAGTAAGTTGCTATTAATATTGTATATTATATTCTGTTGTAACTTTTAAAGTTATTTACAGTATTGAAAACATAGTAAAATACAAGCGTTTAACATTGATTCTTTAAGTTTTGTAAAATTTATTCAGATGCATCAAGAAAGATAATATAAACGGAATAAAGAAGAAGCCGTTTACTTCTTAAAAAAAACTTATTGCGATTAAATCAGTTTACACGAAAACATAAATAAACGTTCTCTTTTATCGTAAAAGGGTAGCGTTAAGAATTTTCTAACCGAGCCCGTCAAAATAAGTCAAATTTGTTTTAAGCACGTACCAGCTTCGTGAACCGCCAAGAAAGTGACGTCTAAAGCCTTTAATCCTTAAGATTCGACCAATAACAAAAAAGGCAATTGTAAAATAGGAGCATTACTATAATTAGTTCCATTGTTAACGCGAATACTATACATTATTGAATAAAAGGACTTTTTTCACGGATTTGATCGCGTTTATTTTACATATTTAAATTCCCGACTATTTGAACAGTTTTAGCGGCCGTGGTCACGGGGTAGACTGAGATGTCAGGCGTCTCGTTGCTAATGCTGAAGCGGGGTTTCCAGATCTTAATTATGAACTAATTTTATTGTTACGGCAGTGGTCATATGCTTGGGTTTTAATTTTATTTTGTTAATTATGGGATCCCAAGCAGGTGGTAAAACCCAACCTTCTTCTCTATTGAAATCTGGATGTTTTCTAATCTCAATAGCCTTACGGATCATCCTTGGTAGGAATCTGTGTTACTTAGGTAGGATTAGTGGTCGATCAAATCTGATATAATGGTTTGGGTGATTTAAAGTATGGTCACGCACTGCCGACTTGTTGGGTCTTTTATGTTTAATGTAATATGTTCCTTCACGAGGGTTCTTATTGCTTGCTTTGTTTGTGTGTACAATCTAGCTTGTACACTCCAGGATCTTGTAGAGGATGCTCTTGACAGGTGGTAGGAATTGACGTATCTTTAGCATTACTAACTAATTAACTTTTGTATACAAATCTTAAGTCTCCAGTTACTACGCGGGCTATGGTGCCCTTTTAATCGGAATACGGTAGTGTTTTAATACTACTGATTAGCGGCATTAAAAGGCACCACGGCGGTATGGGCTACCTCAGACGGTCTTTTGTAAGAGAGATTTAAAATTAAGAAAATATCAATACACATTTTTATAATTAAATATTCAACTTATTTTTTAATTCTAATCAGAAAGCTCAATTCTTTTTTATACTAAAACGTTGATAAATTTCTTTTCGAGCGTATCATAGGGGCCAGTAGGTATATAAAAATGGCCCAAAAAGGTCTAAATCATATTAAAAAAGTCATCGTCCGCAAATGACAATTAAAATTTTTAATCACCCGAGACTAATATGTTTAAGGGCAGAACCAAAAGTTACTGAGCCTTTAATATAAAAATTTGTTTTTTTATTTTCAGTACTACAACACTTGTACTTCAGCCGCCGCTTAAAATTTACGATATTAAATACACGAAAACATTACTTCAGACAGAATATGTTAAATTCCTCATAAATTATCAAAATTTTGGCGATTTTTGTGAGTATTAATAAAGCAATAATAACAATCCCGAAACATTAATCATAAACGCCATCCTCAGCCTGTGCTACTCTACTGGTGGACGTAGGTCTCCCTTAATGAACGCCTTAGGGGGTTTTTGGACCGTATTCCACCAAGCTGGTTCAATGCGGGCTGACTTTCAACGTGCCAATCCTATGCACGGATCACCTTACTTTTCAAATAATTTGGGTATCGGCCTAAATTCTCATAACCATTCATAAAACAACCGTAATACAAAATTGTTTCCACGCAGGATTCGAACCAACAACCTCCCGGTTTATAAAACCGGGTTCTTTAGGTTATGTTAAATTCCGTATTAAAAAATTAAAAATTGTAACCTTCTCGTTCTTTTTGTGTGTATTAATTATAAGCATATTATCGCAAACATTAATAAAATCTTAAAATCAACAATTCATTCACACTTACATACTCTTGTTTCGGCCTGCGGCCTATAAAATTAAGTCAATTCAACTTTTATTCGCTTAGATAAAAACTAAAAAAATTAAAATATTATAAGGACCCTAATAATTCTTCTGTGGATGACGTCGAATAAATTGGCAATTGCGCAGATAATTTCATATGCCCTTTTTTGTGAGAGAAACCGTTATATGAATTCACCGATAATAAAGTGTTCCGCTCCGAATCAGTGGTCAAACAAGCGTTGGACAATGATTTACCATGAACCCGCCCACCGCGTAGGGCGCTTACCACGATACGTGAACTCGTTTAGGTAGAGAAATATTAATCAAAAATTTACCCAATTCAAAGTTAATAATCATTTACGCAATATAAGACGGTGACAACGTGCCCGTGTAAAATTACTCGTGGTTTCTGATCTGCACTTTTAAATGTCAAATGGACATTTGACATTTAAAATCAATCAATCAAGGTATTCATTTCATCAAAGTGTCACGTATGCCACGTTTTATGCACATGAATTAAGTTTTTGTAATGCATTAACTTTTATGTAAATTTACATTATATTACCTTAAATAAAGCTTGGAATATGCCTCATTACAATTTTTGTACAATGTTTAAGATAAAATGGTATTATAGGTTATTCTTAAAACAAAGATATATGCAACTTCGCATACTTTATTACAGAATATTTAAAGAAGAACAATTATGTAGAACATGCTTTACGTCTATGTTTTACGCTTTTGGAGCGGTTTTCAATTTAATCGCTGAGGTTGCGATTTAGTGGTGCCGATTTTTTATTTACAATTTAATTATCTGTTTAAGTACTTAACACAAATCTATTTAAAAATTAGACCAATACCTATAGTTCAAAAATAATGATCAAAATCGCATCGTATTTGCAGCCGAGATGTTAAGTAAACAATACATCGTATTACAATAATGTCTAGTATTTGCGATGAATTGTAAACGCCAACACAAAATGCATTGCTTATGCTTTTCTCTCCAATTGACTATGGTGACGTGTGTTACTTTGACCTGAATGCAGATTACTTCAATAAACTAGACTCGACTCTAAATAACTGCATTCAATTCGTATTCAATCTACGGAAATTTGACCATGTATCTTCCTATCGTTTTACACTGCAGTGGCTATTAATACGCCAAAGACACTCCCTGCGGCCCTGACGAGTCTGAACTCTTTCTGAATTCTCCTTTCACTCTCACTTTAATATCATCGCATTTTCAATATCTATGTGAAATCAGTGACAAAAATTTCGTGAAGTACAATTATGTAGGCATAGCTTATGTCTATTTTTTACGGTTTTCTCAGCGTTTGTAATTTAATCGCTCGAGGTTGTGATTTTTAGTGACATATTTTTTCATTTGTCAAATATCAATTAATATACTTATCTCATTTACTATTAATCTACTAGCATTAACTTCAAAGTATAACATATTCATAAATTTAAAATACTGAAAATCTTTAAGATTATCAAAACATAATCGTTTAATAACCACATAATAATTAATTTTAATTAATAAATACCCTTTCGTCACATTTAACTTGTGTAGTGTCATCAGCTTTTGGGGAGGCTTTTACCGCGAGGTCATTGCATCACCAGTAGTTCATAATAAAATATATTATAATTATAATATTTAAACGATTTACAAATTGGTATAATGTTAAAAATAATATATTTATGTTAAATATTAAATATAATACTATAATTTTAAATAATAAATAAATATAATCAATATATATAGGTCAAATCAAGTTAACATTTGTTATTGCTTCTATTCAATATGTATTATGCATGGATTTAAATAAAGTTTTATTATAGTATCATCGTTTTAGCGAGTTTTCGACCTATCTAAATTCTGCTTTAAGTGATTTAATTTTGAAGGCATGCAGAAGATAAATAATTTCAAGCGCGTCATAATACTTACAATGGAGAACCCAAAAAATAAATAAAATTTAAAAAAAGGATATATTTTGTGATACATTACTATATCAGTATAATAAGAAAACAATTTTTATTTAAATTTATATTGTTTTGTTTTCATACCACGCAACAGAAGTCACGGTCAATATCTAGTATAAAAATAAAATGACTTTCAATAGTGACTTCAACTTAAACGTCTTTTGTTCAAACTAAAACATCTGACTGACATGATGGGCATTCAAGTTTCGTTATGTTAACACATGGGTTGGCATTCAAATGACACTTTGATAAGAATCTAAATGCACAAAAGTATTCGTCCCTCTCACTCAAGGTAAAGTTAAGTTTTTGTAAAAATAACATTTTACCAATACTAAGGAAATTAAAATATTGTTATGAAATTAGAAAGCGTAAATGTATATTAAAATATTCTGTATTTTCAAGTGATAAAAGTTTGAGATTTAGATAAAAAAATTGTGGTTTATGGTTAAATAAATTTTATTTTTTCATTATTTTGGTTCCAATTGTTGATCTGTCTATCTACAGCAATTTGTGGCCTAGTGCTATTAACCTATGCTATTAAATCTGAGGTTGAACCTGATCCCCGGAAAACATATTTATGTTATCATTTTTTTTCTGGTTATACGACAATATACACCTATCACTGTTAAGATCTAATTGATAAAATTATGATATGTATCGAACTACTAGATAAAAATAATGTTAAGGAAATGTCGGTGCATCTCAGCTGAAGAAGAACTGCCTCTAAACTAATTTTAATCTTATTAATCGATCGCTTTGACTGTCTGCGTTATTTCATTCGGCTAGACATAAAAAAATGTAAAAAAAATATTACATCCTCAAAATTTTTAAAATCGCTCGTTAGTGTATGGCCCTAAAGTTATGTTTTAGTACTATAATTGTATAAAATGGACATTTGACCTTAACTATTTAAGTGTGAGATTTTAGCGGACCTAAAAACTACCTTATAACATTCAACTATTCATTTTTTTATTGCCACAGGGGCAACAAAGTTTTGGCAGCATTAAGGATATTTCAGAACTTTCCATTCATGTTAGTACATTAGTATGCTTTAAAAAATAGGTCACATAATTGTAGGGCAATATGTAGTAACATTTTATTATTATGCTAGAATTTTGGTTTCAATACTAAAAGAATTAAAGGCCTTATAACAAACCGCTGAAATATTTTACAGAAATAATTTAACGGTAGTGTTATTAAGACAGCTTGGCAAAACATATCATTCACAACATTACGGATATAGAATTTTCAACATCTCGTGATCATAAATGCCCGTATTGCGCCCTCGTATTGATTTTCCACCTATCACCGGCATTTCGGCAACAAACTGATCACAAAATCTTTTTTTGTTGGCATTCCATAAAAAAAGGAGTAAATGGTCTGTACTTACCGGGCATTTGATTTATCAAGATTTATCAAGATTTTCAAGCCCTACTTTGATAAGATTCAACGATTTTGGACATTCACAATCATACGGATTTCCTTCCATTCGCATTGAACACGATTGGTTCGGCCTCAGTGACGTAACCGCTTCTCCATTTACTTTTTGCGGATTGAGTGAGCCCCAACATATTTTTGTGGTCTGTAAATAACAGTTATCCGACCCGATCAACACAATGCCTAAAATAAGCTCGATGGCTAATTAACTTACAATATAGTTTTGTGAAATAGTAACCATATTTCGTGTTGTTTTTTCTAGGAGTATAGAACTTTCGTAACGAATCTGAAATCAAAGTCAACCTACAAACACGAGTATTGAAATTAATATTAACTAAAACAAAATAATTATTATTGGTTATTATAAATTCGATATTTTAAATATTTATAAATGTAATTATTCTCTTGCATTAGAACTTTAAATTTATATAAATTGTTACATACATATGTATATAAACATTAGAACAACATTAGCGATATACAACCGAAGCGGCTTATTTATTCACAAACAAACACCATCTGAGTAAAGTAATGTGTGTACAGTACAGTAGTTATGTGTCCGTTTAACGTAAAAGGAAGGGAGTTATTGCGTGTCAGTAATTTATTTTGATTAGCAAGTGGTTTCTTTTATTTTTTTCTTTCTTTTATGTTTTTAAGCAACAACCGTTTTTATTATGTCTACGTTTTTCTAGTTTATTATCTTATCACATCCATTATCTGCCGTTACTATGGATGCTTAACGGGGTCCAAAACGTCTGAAACAAAATATATGCAATAAAACAAATAGTCTGTAAAAAGTCAATTTTATATAAAATAAAAGGTTCTTATCGCTAATTCAGCATCATCAACTAGTTCAAAAATAAGCAAAGATTGTACTAGATACAAAAATTTAGACTCGATTAAAACACTATGTTCTATCTTCGTATTGGTTTTACTGCTTTAAAATTAAAATAAGCAGGTTAATGTCATAAAATGCTTATGAATAAAAGCTAGATACTCAAAGAATAAATATATTTCGTATTCATAAACATTCTTTATAAATTTTGATTATTTGCATTTTTTATTTGTCTACATAGATAACGTAGTATTTATCAAGGTCTTTTTACTCAAAGGTAATGCGTAAATCCTATACTCATAGTAAGATATTCACATTCTATTTCAAAAGCGTCAAGCCCTCAGTAAACAGTTAAATGGTAAAGTTTTCGTATCTTACAGTTAAAGGGGCACGAATGAAGAATATTTGCTTCGACTCAAAGTCGATGGCCGAATTCTAAAACCCTTTCTATGTCGCATTATAAGGGCTAGGTATATCATGTTGTTATATTTTTAGATTACATGAGCTAAAATTCTTTTTTAAAAAAGTATGGCCTATAAATACGTTTGACTTATTGAATTTTGTTATGATCTAAAATTACTTACTTTTGAGATCTAGGAACGTCTTCGTTATACTTACCTTGACACTGGTCAAAGAATTTACAGTCGTTTCATCAACCAATCAGTCAACCAAATATTAAATATTCTATTTATTTATATTATTGAATAGCGGATACCAACATAAATTAAAAATAATAAAAAATCAGTTGTTGAAGGCTTTTACCAAGCGGCATTTTTGTAAGCACCCTGGATCAAACAAAAACAATCCATATTAAAGCCGTTGACTTCTAAAACAGTTCCAAAGGGCTTTCATGGATTTACAAATAGAGGAAGCTTTTGTATTTCCTAAACTTCAAAAGTAGTTTATGTATAATAATGAAT
>JAGSMT010000753.1:0-45005 GCA_029286875.1 Lamproptera curius | reverse complement strand
CCAACCCAACCAACCCAACCAACCCAACCCAACCAACCCCCAACCCAACCTAACCCAACCCAACCCAACCCAACCAACCCAACCCCAACCCAACCCAACCCAACCCAACCTAACCCAACCTAACCCAACCTAACCCAACCCAACCTAACCCAACCCAACCCAACCCCCAACCCAACCCAACCAACCCAACCCCAACCCAACCCAACCCAACCAACCCAACCCAACCCAAAACCCCCAACCCCCAACCCAACCTAACCTAACCCAACCTAACCCAACCAAACCCAACCCAACCAACCAACCCAACCCAACCAACCCAACCCAACCCCAACCCAACCAACCCAACCCAACCTAACCCAACCAACCTAACCTAACCCAACCCAACCCAACCAAACTTAACCCAACCCAACCCAACCTAACCTAACCCAACCAACCAACCCCAACCAACCCAACCAACCCAACCAACCTAACCAACCAACCCCAACCTAACCCAACCTAACCCCAACCCAACCCAACCTCCAACCCAACCAACCCAACCTAACCTAACCAAAACCTAACCTAACCTAACCCAACCTAACCCAACCAACCCAACCCAACCAACCCAACCTAACCTAACCCCAACCTAACCTAACCCAACCCAACCCAACCAACCCAACCTAACCCCCCAACCAACCCCCAACCCAAACCCAACCAACCTAACCCAAAACCCAACCCAACCCCCAACCCAACCTAACCCAACCCAACCCAACCTAACCCCAACCTAACCCAACCCAACCCAACCCAAACCTAACCCAACTCCCCAACCCCAACTCAACCCAACCCAACCAACCCCAACCCCAACCCAACCCAACCCAACCCAACCTAACCCAACCTAACCCCAACCCTAACCTAACCCAACCCCTAACCCAACCCCAACCCAACCTTAACCCAACCTAACCCAACCCAACCTAACCTAACCTAACCCCTAACCCAACCTCCCAACCCAACCTAACCTAACCCAACCCAACCCAACCTAACTCAACCTAACCCAAACCTTAACCCAAACCCCAACCCAACCCAACCCAACCCAACCCAACCCAACCCAACCCAAACCCAACCTTAACCCAACCCCAACCCAACCTAACCTTAACCCCAACCCAACCTAAACCCCCAACCTAATCCCAACCTTAACCCAACCCAACCCAACCCAAAATCCCAACCCAAATCCCAACCCAAACTTCCAAAACTCCAAAATCCCCAACCCAACCCAACCCAACCCAACCCAACCTAACCTAACCCCTAACCCAACCCAACCCAACCCAACCCCAATCCCCCAACCTAAAAATCCCAACCCAACCTTAAACCCAACCCAACCTAACCCAACCCAACCCAAAACCTTAAACCCAACCCAACCCAAACCCAACCCAACCCAAAATCCCAACCCAACCCAACCTAACCCAACCCCAACCTAACCCAACCCAACCCAACCTTAACCCAATCCCAACCTAACCCAACCCAAACCCAACCTAACCCAACCCTAACCCAACCCCAACCTAACCTAACCCAAATCCCAAACCCCAACCCAACCCAACCCAACCCAAATCCCAACCCAACCCCAACCTAAATCCCAACCTAACCTAACCCAACCCAACCCAACCCAACCCAACCCAACCCAACCCAACCCAACCCAACCCCAACCCAACCTAACCCTAAACCCAATCCCAACCCAACCCAACCCAACCCAACCCAACCCAACCCAACCCAACCTAACCCAACCCAACCTAACCTAACCCAACCCAACCTAACCTAAACCAACCCAACCCAAATTCCCAACCCAACCCAACCTAACCCAACCCAACCCAACCCAACCCCTAACCCAACCCAACCCTAACCTAAACCCAAATCCAACTTAACCTAAAACCTAAACTAACCTAACCTAACCCCAAACCCAACCTAACCCAACTTCCAACCCAACCCAACCCAACCCAACCTAACCCAACCCAACCCCAACCCAACCCAATCCCCAACCTAACCCAACCTAACCCAACCTAACCCAACCTAACCTAAACCCAACCCAACCCAAATCCCAACCCAACCCAACCCTCCTGGGAAACCCCCAACCTAACCCTTAACCCCAACCTAACCTAACCCAACTCAACCTAACCCAACCTAAACCAACCTAACCTTAACCTAACCCAACCAACCAACCTAACCCAACCTAACCCAACCAACCTAACCTTAACCTAACCTAACCTTAACCTAACCAATTTAAAAAAGTAGCTATAAGATAGGAATAAGAAAATTTAAAATACCAGATCTACGATAAAAAATTAAAATGCAAAATTTATACAAGTAGTTATAAAGATAGACATGTCAAAATAGTAAAATAAGATGCCTGTGTTTGTTACGAAATTATTTAACCCGTGTTTTTTAAAATTAAAAAAAATGATAAAAAAAGATAGGGCAAGATTAGAAAGAGTAAGTAGCCGGGAATCCCACCCAGGTTGTGTGATAGGATGAAGAAATGTAAGAAAGAAAAGTATAAGAATGGAAGTACGAGGAAATGAAGGAGAACTGGAAAGAAAAAAAAGAAACTAAAACATAGGCTCCGACCAGATGTTGGAGGTAACAGAAAAAAAAAACCCAACCCCAACCTAACCTAACCCAACCCCAACCAACCTCCCAACCTAACCTAACCCAACCCAACCCCAACCCAACCCAAACCCAACCCAACCTAACCCAACCCCAATCCCAACCCAACCTTAACCCAACCCAAAACCCAACCCAACCTAACCCAACCCAACCCAACCTAACCCAACCTCCCAAACCCAACCCCAAACCTAACCCAACTCAACCTTAACCCAACCTTAAATTCCAACCTAACCCAATCCCAACCCAACCCAACCCAAATCCCAACCCAACCTAAATAACCTAACCCAACCTTAACCCAACCTAAACCCAACCCAACCCCAACCCAACCCAACCTAAACCTAACCTAAATCCCAACCTAACCCTAAACCCAACCCAACCCAAACCTAACCCCCAAACCCAACCCAACCTAACCCAACCCAACCTTAAACCAATCCCAACCCAACCTAACCTAAACCTTAACCTAACCCAACCTAACCCAACCCAACCCAACCCAACCCAAATAACCTTCCTTTTTTTTTTTTTTTTTTTGCTGGAAAATCCATGGGATTCCCCCGGCCAAAGTGGAGGGGGCAAGGGGGATATGTGGGCCCCCGACCAAGATGGAGCGGCCGGTATAACCCATCAAAAACCAATTGGTTGTTCCTTAAATTGCTGAGCCGGGGCCGCGGGCACTGATCAAGCCCGGCGACCCCGACGCGACGTGGCCTCCTCTTCTCTCCGGGTGTGTTTACCTGAACGTCGTTTCAGGCGCGTGCCGGAACAAACAGCACGGCGCTCCCTCTGAGCCCCTTCTTCATGGCGGGGCCCCTCTTGCCGGGCCCCCAGGGGCCTTGGCATCAGGGGAAGGTTGCGCGCGTACCCCCTTCGGCGCCCTGGCCTACTTCGGGAAGCCAGGGCGCCTCCCCGGCCCCCTGTCCCTTTCCCGGGCGGCCTCCTTCCGGGCCTTAACACGTCCCTCAAAAAGGCAAGGCGGCCCCACGACCTTCCTTTGGCATCCCGGTACCACAGCAAAGCGAAAGGTCGTGCCCCCACGACACCAATGCCAGCTCCTCGGCTTGTTCGACCCAGGCTGGGCAATTCTTCCAAACGCGTGTTGGGGCCGTCCTTCAGCACAACCCAAGGGGGCATTTTCCGTGGGCTCTCCGGTTAAACGCGGCACAGGTACCTCCCAAACACCGTGTCCCGAGAAACCCTTGCGCAAAAAAGTTAGGGAGCGTGTCCTTTGCCACCACTTTAGAACGGGGGTATGGTTTTGGTTTGAGGTTTGCCTGGGGTGCTTTGGCCCCACTTTATTGCAAGGGGGCAATTCCTTCCTTTTTTTTTTTCCGGGGCCTGGCCAGCCCCGAGAACCTGCCCTCGGCCAGGAAAAAGAGTGACGCGAGGATTTCGCGCCCAGGCCCCAGGGCAAGGAGCCACCATTAGGCACGCCGCCCTCCGCCGGGAGATGGTCCGGCAGCCCGTACGGCCCACTGCCAACACCCTTGAGTTCTCTTCCATCCGTGCTCTCCTTGGAGGTGGCGGCCCACGGGGTGCCCCAAGGCCAATGGACCCGGGATGACCCGGGACAGGCGGGACAGGGAGCTGCTGGGTCCTCCGGTTTGGGGAGCAGTCTGGAGAGTTGCCGCCTTTCGCCACAAAGGCGGAGGCGCCCAAAATGGGCGCAAAACCCATCGGCGGTCCAGGACTAGGGAGGTACTCCATCGTCGGCTTGACGGAAACGCGGAGCCGAAACAATTATGGGGCGGTCCCGGAGGAAAGGCGGTTCCGAGGCCCGTAAAAGTAAAGGGTCCGGATTTTTCGAGCCCACCCTTAAGTCCTAGCCGGGATGCCCCAATTACTTGAGCGGACCCCGGGTGGCGGAATCGCCCCGCGGAAAATTGGCCACGGGCGGTGAACGAGGGTGTCGTCCGCAACAAGGACGTCTAACCGATATTGCCGCCACGAAGAAGTCAAAACCTACGTTCCACAGAAGCGGTCCCAACACCGACCCTGTGGAACTCCACACGACACCTCGATGGGTCCGGAGCCCATCTCGGCACGGGAATTCGACACGTCGATGCGAGACAGGTAGGCCCCTGATCACCTTTGCAGGTAGGGAGGCACCTGTGGCACGGAGCGCCTTTATGCGCTCCAGGAGGGAAAGAAGCGTGCTGGCGATGCTGAAAGACACCGCCAAACACCTCACCCCAAGAGCCACCGCATCCTGCGTCAGGGACCTGACCCGCAGCACCGCGTGGACGGTCATCGCCTTGCAGCTTTTTACGCACTGCCACCCGCCAGATTTGGACCGACGTGCCCAGGTGCTGGACGATGCGGGCCGCCACGATTCTCTTCAAAGAGTTTTCCACATCGTCCAACAGCACGATCGGCCTGTAGGCGGAGGGCGAGTTCGCTGGACGCCCTTCCTTTTGGATGAGTGACGAGTCTGCTTAACTTCCACCTCTGTGGTATTAAGGCTTGAGCCAGACAGGCAGAGAACATCGTCCTCAATTTGCTCCAGGGCGCTCCCCAGGGCCAGCGTTGCGCGCGTCCTGAATGCCATCGACCCGGCGGTGCGTTTGCCCTCATTTTAGAAGGGCTGACCGAACTTCCTGGCTGACTTCTGGCGCTCAAATTGGTCGACCTCATCCGTGCCATCTGGGACCACGAAGCTGTGCCGCCGTGCTCCTCCTCGCTGTGGAATAGCCTGGCGATCGTTGCTACCATCTGCGTGGCGCGCTAGATCTCCGGTGAGTGGGGCCCATACCCAGCTTCCGTTCATATTACCATTTTATAGGGCCCCCACGGATCACCGTCTAGCGCCGCCAACAATCCTCCCTAGCCGCGGCGATCGCTTCGGAAGGTCTCCCACTTTGAGCGCCAACTTTTGCTGCTGAAAGAGGCGAGCACTGGCTTCCAGGCCGGGTCTCTGCGCCGTCGACCCGACAACGGGTACTGCGTTGCGCCGCGATGCAAGCTTCCATGCATCGCGGCGATTCCTGGATTCCACCAGTACACCTGGCGTTTAGGAGGGAGACGTTTGCCTGGGACATCGACGTCAAGCACACCCCTGTGACATTATGCAAGTCCTGGAGCTACTTGTGCCTCCCTCCACATCAACAATATCAAGTGCAGAAACCTCCACGACTGCACTATTGCCGCCCTCCTTCAGCAGCCTCGGTCCAGGCTTTCCTGAGGGCGCTACCTGGGGCCGTCCCCGTTCGGGCTAGGCCGGTATAGTGTTCAGGAGTGGGCGGAGACCCTAATCGGATGTAATGATATCTGACAGGGTCTCGACGCCCGTCAACACCTTCCAGTCTTCTGTGCCTGGCGGAGCGCAGGGCGGGGCGAAGGAACGATACATCAACATCGACCTGCCCTGGCCTGAACACACGTGTTTACCGAACCCCTGTTTAAGATCGACAGCTCGACCTCCGGTGAGCCACCTTCCAGTGTCCTTCCCGTGCGTCTGCCGCAGGTGAACCCCAAGCCGGTGATTTGTTGAGATCCCCGCGACCAGCACAGTGGAAGGTCCGTAAGAACGGATCAGTGACCCCAGTCGGTCTAGGTATTCCCTCGAAGTCGGTTAGAGATCTGTCAGTAGTGCACAAAACGACTTACAATTTCCTCCCAACAGGCGCCGATGAAGCCTGGACCTTTTTTTCTCACGTCCCTCGGTTGAGGGGATCTCGTGTCCCGCAGACCACTGCGTCAGGCAGTCGGACAGTCCCCTGGCCCAGTTATTAGCCGGGGAATGCGGTACACGGTCCGACACTACGGCCACCTGAATCGACCACTGCGCCATGCCTGAAACAAGAGATCCCTGAGCTTCCGGCGCAGTGGTTCAGATTTGTCTGCAGGATGCCTGTTGTGCGTGGCCATCTTTATTCGACGGCCATTTGAGTCCCTCAGCCGAAGCGCGTTGGCTAGTACCCGTTTCAAGCCCAGGCCTCCTTATTTTTGTCTGCCTCCCTGTCGGTTTGGTGGTCAGCAGGCCGCACTCCCCAACTTATGGCAATAGCTGGCTTATTGCCGCCGCGCAATAAGATAGCGCGGCGCGGCCTGGCAACCTCTGCTTTGCGGGCCCAGCGCTACACAGCGGTAGCAGGGCACCGTGCTGCGGTCGATGCCCGTACTGGCACTGCTCCGCCATGCGCCCGGATTTCACAGCAGGAAGCAGCGCATCGGACGCGCTGCAAGAAGTTTTACCTGCACTGAACACCACCTGATCAGGAGTAAGCGCCTCCACTGTCACACGCAGGCTGCCACAGGGCAGCGCATCATTACTCCACCAAGACCCGTGGTCTGGCGGATTTTCTGACTTTAACGGAGGTGACCAGCTGCCTTTTGCACTACCGCCTCAGCCACTCCGTCTTATCTACAGAATGTCCAGGCCCGGAGATGCGAAGATCTGCGCACTTTCGGGCCCGATATGGTTGTTATTTCAGGACCAACCAATTGGCGAAGTTTTTCCGCCAGCTGGTTGGCCTTGCCGCTGGCGGCCCCGGAACTTCTGAGTGATTCGGGCCCCGTTGCCGCATGGCGGAACCGAGCCTTCAATTCCAATGTCCTTCAAATTATATGTTTTCGTTTCCTGGAGGATGCCAGAATAAGTGACCCTTTTTCCCATGCTGCGCCCGGCTGCAGCTTTACTACTACAGCCGACGAGGTAGGGGCCTTTAATTTGGCATCCTCTTCTTTTGCCTTCGTTCTAGACCAGCGCCAGGCTTCTGGTAGTTTTTATGAGGCGTCACCAGAGTCCACCCATCCGTGGACTCTCTAGTGCCGCCGACTTTTGCTGCCTTTTGGTGGCGTCATTTATCCTTGGCCTGGGCTGGTCCAGGGGCCCTTTTTCCCGTTTTCTTCCTTTTGCCCCTTCCCCTTTCTGGGACAGGTTGAAGGAGGACCCTCCATCGCCTTGGGAGCGGCTTCCGAGGAGCTTCCACACGCTTCCGCCGCTGTTGCTGCAATGCAGCAAGGCAGGGGCAGCAGGGGCAGCAGCAGGCCTTACGATCGCTGCAAATGTCGGGGCTGCCCGTTTATCGGCGGCCAGCGGAGGACGCAGCTGCTTTTCCGGCAGCAGGCGGTCCGCGATGTGAATGTTTGCAAATGCGATCCACAGGCGGCACTGTTCACGCCGCATCCCCACGGACACCCCCGCCCCTTAGCTGCCGGTTCTCCTTCTCAGCGGCCTTAGACGCCGCACTCCTCCTCGAGAGCCTCTACTCGCCTAACGTTTTTGTCAGCCGAGTACTCGCATCTCGGCCGACTGCGGGAGTTACTGATGATATCCACCGACCGTTTTACGGCGGAGGAGCAATTCCTATGGGCACGCACGTAAGTGCCCTTAAGGTTGCCGATCTGTATAAACCTGGGAGATGATGCTCAGGCTCTGAGCGCCATCTCCTTGCATCCTCCGCCGTTAAGGCGTCCTCCTCCACGGCCTCTCTCTCCTCTCCGAGCGGTTTCATAATCTTCGAGCGTGCGGTCTTTCCGCACGCCTGCTGCTGCCTTTGGGCTCTCGTTTTTGCCAGCAGGACCAGATCGGCGGTAGTTTCGCTGGCTGCCGCTTGACTGCGATCTTGCAGTTGGGTGTAAGGTTTCAAAGAAAATGCCTGCGCCTGTCCTATGACAGCAGCAAGGGAGACAAAGGTTGCTCCTCTTCTGCCAGCTACAAATTTGGGCTGGCTTAATGTCCTCACTGGGACGACTCGCCTTTGAGTGCTGGCCGTCCTCCTTGTGCGCTGAAAAATTTGAGGCACTGCGCTCTTTACCATCGGAGAGCCGGGTCTTCACCTGGTCCGCGCCTTCCCATCGATTGATCCTTCCGAAAAGGTTTCGGTGTCCAATATCCGCCATTGTCGTCGTTGAAGCGATTTTGTTGCTAGTTTTTTATTTGACGAATGTTGTCCACTTCAAATCCCACGAACAGAAAAGTGGAAGTCCATCAACAGGGACCAGTGTAGCACCGGTAACCCTAAATACGCCTGGGGGCGGGAGGTTCCCAGGGTGGGGCTGCCAAATGGCTGGTATCGTTCCAGCTGCTCTTATGAAAACGCACCCGACGCCACGTACCACAACGCCGAGATCAACGGTTTTTAGAGAGGTTGTCTCTCGCGGTCCGGCCAATGAAGGCAGGACCTCTGCACCGCCAGCAGGCCGCGCGAGACGATCCACGCACACCACGACAGGCCGAGATCGCCCGGCAAGCTCGGCAAAGTCGAGTGCACACACTGAATGAATCACACCGTCCCCTCTCGGGAACTTCCATCTACACATCTCAGCTTTTTGCCCCTGCCCCAAAACCTCACACACATTCATACCTTGCTCTTTCACTTTTACCTTTCACACATCACGCCGGCGAGGCTCTGACGCACTGCAGTAGTAGACCATTTCATCCCAAAGTTCCCTCTAACAAAGAGGGTACAGGAGCGAGGGTCTGAGGCCCGCCTCAACAGGCTCACTCGGGGAGCAACTGCCTCGCCACATTCTCCACCTTTAACGGAGCAGAGACGGCACCTGCCGTTTTGTCCGCGCTGGCTTGAAGCTGGCACCCCCCATATCTGGGGGCGTGCCCTTATCCGCAACTCATAGACGCGCCGGATGGGGAGATCTGACAACCCACACCGGAACCTAACCTAACCTAACCTAACCTAACCTAACTCAACTCAACCTAACCTAACTTTTTTTTTTTTTTCGCTGGGAAACCTTTATAGGTGCCCAAAGCAAGGGGGTGCCTCCGGGTATGGGAGTCCTTTGTATGGTGGAGGGCCAGATGGTGAGCTCATGTTACCACCAAACCCAGCGGTGCTCATTCTCAAGGTTATCGACGAAGCCACGGCACGATTTTTAATCCCACCGCGACTCCGCCAGCGGTTGTCTGCGGAGATGTGTGCAGACCTGTCGTAGGCGTGAACGCCCCTTTTGCCGAACGCCGGCCTACCGGGTCAACGTGTCACGATAGCGCAGGAGTACCTGCGCCTCTTTATTCTCTCAGCTCGGTGTACGGGCAGCGGCGCCCCACGCCACCGCCCGCCTCATCTATGCGGATATCATCGCGCGTTACGACGTCTGGCGCCTTGGTCTCTTCTTGTCGAGCGCCCGCTTCTCGTGCCGCTCGGCCTCCTCTTTGGTGTGGATATACTTCTCCGCACCTCTACTGCCTTCCACTTTCTTCTTTCGCCCTGTTGGCGGCTTGAATTATAGTTATAAAGTGATATCCGCACCGATGGTATCCTGCAGGCTGCTCGTTGCTCGACCCACGAAGGACACGCCGTGATGGTGTGTTGGGCCGTGTCTCTCCTCGTCGCAATGGTGGCACCGCGTTGATTCTTCCTGTTCGTTATTTCTGCACAGGTATTGGCCAAAGCAACGTGCCCGGTCATACCTGTGTGAGGCGGAAGGTGAGCGCACCGTGTCTTCTGTTCACCCACTGTAGAATAATCCGGTCGGATGGCTCACAGGCTGGCGCTGCATCAGGAGCCCGCTAGCCGCTCCTCCCATTGCTCCAGTGCCCTGTCCCTCGCGTCGTTCTTCAACCGATGGATCTCTGCAAATGGCGGCCAGAATGTGCGCGCCAGAACTGCCTATGAGCGCCTCGAGTCACAGGTCCTGCCACGGCTCCAGCGAGAGGGCATGTCAGTCCCTGGAGACGGTTCGATAGCCGCACTGCTCGCGTTGCCATCATCCTCTGCAGTTCAATGAGGACGAGCTGATTTTAAGACAGGTCTGCGGCCCAGATTGAAAGGCCGTACATGGACATTGATCGTATTAATATGCCCATGCACAGTTTCCGGCATGCGAGGCCTGGGCCCCCAGATTAGGAGCAGCGAAGCCAGGGCCCTGCGCCCAGACCTTCACGGAGACGGCGGAAGAATTCCGCGTGAATGACCAACGGCCGTTTGAGTGACGAGTCCAGGTCAATATCGTTTGGGTGAGATGGTGATCCTCGTCCTCTCACGATGACCGCCATTCCTGAGGCGGTGCCCCCTCGTACCAGAAAGCATAGGGCTCAGTTTAAGGCCACGGTGAGGCCTAATCCACGTATGCGCTGGACCACGCGACCGTCGCTGGCGATGATGGTTGTCTCTGCGGTGTGTCTCCTCGGCATATGACAGTCAATCGTGTCGTCTGCATAACACACGACCTCCCACTCCGCGAAGGTTGGCGCCGCGAGCACTGATCGAACCCATGTTCCATAGGTCGTGCCCAGGCCGATCCTCTGTGACCCACAAACCACTTGCTTGGTCTCCCAGGCCTCTTGTGTCGGGTATAACACGGCGCGCCTCGGAAAGGTAGTCGCTCAGTGCGCGCCGGAGGTATTTCTGGTGTGTATGGCGTCTGAGGCCGTCTCCGATGGTCGTCCAGGCAGGGAGTTGAAGGCGTTCGACATCTAGCGACACAGTGCTACCACCCCCACCCTGGGCCACTTCCTCTTCTGTGGTGTCCTCAGACGGGCGATTGCCCATCGTTAGAATCGATCTGAGCGAAATCCATATTGATTCTCGTCAGGTTCGACCGACGTTGTCCAGGGTGCTTGACGAGTCGCGCCGCTACTATGCGTCGAAGATCTTGGCAAATCTCGTCACAGCAACGATGGGGCGATACGACGACGGCTGGTCTTCGCTTCCTGCTCTTCCGCAGCAGCACCAGCTTCAATATTTTCCAGCTGCGCACTCGACCCTGACCAGACAGTTGGTCAGCGGCAGAGTACCGCGGCTCCATCTCCCCCATCGCGCAGAGGACCCAGGCGCGCCTGGCATACCGTCGTAGCCTGCGCCGTATTTTGAGGCCCATTTGTGAACTCGCCACCGCAAGTTCCGCAGGTGTTGGTGGGCGGGGTGTCCTCTGTCTTCATCGTCGAGTGCCTTCCTCCGGTGAGTCATCGTCGTTGGTCGGTCGACCGCAGATGGCAGAGGGTCGAGATCACTCTGTTCCGGAGATCCGGGTTGAGGCATTGGGTGACTGCGGAGCGGCCGACGCAGTTTTTGCCGCAATTCCACTTAGGGCTTCTGGCTTCCCAGGATCTTCGTCCAGCGTCTGCAACCATCTCGCCACGCTTTTCGGTCTTGGCCTTCGATATAGCATCCCAAAGGGCGAGACGGGCCGCCGGTATTCTTCGTAGATGGCGTCTCCTGCTGTTGCGTCTGTCGCCGAGTGGTAAACCCCATGCTGACTTCGCGTTGAAGTCCCTGCGACGATCACAGGTGACGTCGTTCCACCGATGACGCCGTCAGTCATGAGAAAGGCCTCAAGTCGGCCAGGCTTTGCTGGGAGAGAAGTAAACCCCCACTATTGTGAGGGCCCCCAGGCTGGCAGCCACGAAGCCCTGGCCTTTGGTCATGCCTCTTGCGGATGGAGGTACAACTTGGGCCGAAGAGTAAGGCGACAGATGAGTCGACGTCACCCACCCAGCTGCATCTCGATGGACGCGGTACGGCCTGACACTATGGAAATGTCGTTAGACCACTGCGCTGCGGTTTGCCAGGAGATCTGAGCCTGGAGCGCAGTGGTTCAAGTTGCCTCCTGCAGGAATTGTAGGTCGCCGTTATTGGGCTTCCATCGGTACCGCTCCAGTGTCAGGCCTTAGATGTCGTGGAGGGCTTCTGTGGCATCTTTGCTCTTCTAGCAGTCCTCTTTGGTGCCATTTGTCGCAACCTTACTACCAACACCAGTCCGCCGGCTCTTTGCTGCGCAGCAGTGTGGCGTGCTGGAGCAGGTAGCGAGGAGTGACCAGGCTGCACGAACAGAGTCCGCCGCGGTCGTCTCGTTGGCAAGTCGCACTTGTGTGCCCAGTCTCATGGCACTTGAACATCAGTATGTGACGCGCGGAAAGTAGCACGACGCGCACGTCCGCCCATCCGACGCACACCTTGGTGTTTGGTGTAGTGACTTTTTGGCGGCCCTGACTGGATATTTGACCCAGGCCGGTGTTGCAGCCTCTTCCCGCCGAATTTCGCCAACTTTAACGCTGTCGACGGATTGACAGTTTCATTGCTGCCGCGCTGGCTCCGCGACATCGGTTGCAGTGGCTGAGTCGTCTAATCCGGGTGACTCGCAGTTCGACACATTTCTGGGGTCTCGAGATGCGTACCACATCCTCTCCCAGAGTCTCCTTCAGCTTGGCCGCGAGTGCGCCGCCTTTTGCAGGCCGTGCTGGCGATCTCTTAGCTGCGCCCCGGTCCTGGCCAACTTGAATTCTGACGCCCGGGATGTCTAGCGTTTTAGATCGACGCCTCGTTTTGCCCCTCTGAAGGACGTCTTTGTACGAAGCGCTTTTTCGTTGCTCCGGGCTGCAGCGTTATGATGACGGCTGACCCCGGATGCGCAGTTTTCCTCCGTTTCTTTTTCCCTTTTTCGCTGGTATGGCCTGCTTCTCCACCCTGGTCCACTCGAGTGGGTGGATGGTCATAGCCGCGGATGTTTGTGCGGCATCGCGTTCGCGGCAGCCGCCTCTGTGGCAGCAGCAGATTTCTTTCTGGACCTCACTGGCGCCGGGCCAGATAGCCGAGGTGCCAGGGTAGACACCGGTTCGTATTTCGTGGGCTTCTCGACACAGGTTGTTGAGTGCATTCGCGCTTCTCTTGTCGGCAGTCAGTGGAGGGCGCTGACGCGTCGAAGAAGCCGGTTCTAGAGCTTCCAGACGAGCACGAGTCGAGCACTGACAGGAAATTGCTTCGGAATGCCTCCTCTGCAGCAACTCTTCAATGTTGAGCGAAGGGATGCGGTCTGTGGCCTTGAGTTCTAAGAGCTCGCGCTTAACGCCTGCGAGCTCGGTTTTCATACGCCACAGTGGTGGTATTCTTCCGTAGGTTTCTGTCGGCCACGTGCGGCACAGGTACCTCCTGAACAGCCGTCCCGGAGAGAACCTGGTGTCGCGCGAACGTTAGAGAGCCATGCGTCCTCTTTCTAGCCAATTACTTAAGAACGGGGGCGTATGGCTTCTATTGTTTGACGGCCGGCGCTTAAGTGCTCCAGCCGCAGCTCCACTCCTATTGCAAGGGAGCGTACCTTCCTGCGCCCTCATTCTTTCCGGGGCTGGCGTAAAGCCCCGAGACTCGCCTCGCGCCAAAAAGAAGAGTGACGGAGGATTTCTACCAGGGTCCCAGGGCAAGGAGCCAGCCAACAGGCACGCCGCCCGCCGGAATGGTCCGAGCCCCGGGCCTGGGATCCCACCCCCTGGGTTCTTTCCCTCTTTGCCGTATTCCTTTTGGAGGGTGGCCCAAGGGTCCCCGCGGACCATGGACCCGACGACCCGGCGGGCGGGCGGAGGCGGTCCTCCGGTGTTGGGGAGAAGTCCCGAGAGGCGCCGCCCCAGGCGCGAGGGGCCCGTGGGCGAAAACCTCCATGGCGGCTAGGACCGGGAATTTTGGGCGGTTATGCCCGACGGGGACGCCGCAAACGATGATAGGGCCTGGGGGGGCGGGTTCCGAGGCCCGAAAAAAGAGGGCCTCGGATTTTCGGGAGCGCCACCCAAACCCGCCGCCGGATGCGCCCAATCACTTTGAGGACCCGCAGTGGAGAATCCCAGCCCCGAAAATTGGAGGGCGGGACGAGGGTGCCGTCCGCGTAACGGACGTCGAACCGATGCCGCCGCCAGACATAACGAACCTAGTTCCACAGAAGCGGTCCCCACCGACCCCTGGAACTCAAGACACCGATGGTCCGAGCCCATCTCGGCACGGGAACTCGACACGTGGCGACAGGGGGTTCCCCGATCACCTTTGAGGGAGGAACCCTGGAACGGGAGCGCCTTTGGCAGGCCCAGGAGGGAGTTGAATGCTGGCGATGCGGGACACCGCCAAAACACCCCCCGGGACACGCATCCCGGTCAGGACCCACCCCGCAACCTTTTTTTTTGCCTTGGAAAATCCAGTTTGCATTCCCGCCGGAGGGGCAGCGGGGATTGGGGGCCCCGACCGAGATGGAGCGGCCGGATACCCACAAAACCAACGGGTTCCTTTCGTCCCAGCGGGGCCGCGGGCACTGATTACAGTCATCGGCGACCCCGGCGGATGGCCTCCCGGGTTTTTCTCCGGGGTGTTTCCCCGAACGCGCAGGGCCGGCCGGAACAAAAGCACGGCGCCCCTCTGAGGCCCTCCTTTCTGGGGCGGGCACCTTGCCGGGGCCCAGGGCCCGTGTCGGGGGGCGCGCGACGCACTCGGCGCCCCGGCCTCTTCTGCGGATAGCCAGGGCGCCCGGCCCCGTCCCTTTCCCGGGCCTCCTTCCTCACGTCCCGCAAAAAAGACGGCGCCCACGACCTTTCGTTTCAGCATCCGCGTACCCAGCAGGGCGAAAGGTCGTGCCCCCGAACTACGCGCTCCCCGTTGCCTGACCCAGGCGGGCACCTTCCAAATTGTTGGGCCGTCTCGGCACATCGCCACAGTGGTGGCACCTTCGTGGTCCCTTTCGGTTCCGGGCACAGGTCCCCCAAACAACCTGTCCGAGAGAACCTGGTCGGGGGAAGTTGGAGCCGGTCCTTTTCAGCCACCACTTTAATACGGGGGGTTGGCTTCTTGGATTTGCCGGGGGTGCGCAGCTCCCACTCCCGCGGGAGCGACCATCTCGCGCCCCCCATTTTCCGGGTTGGCCAGCCCGGACCCCCTCCTGCGCCGGAAAGGGACGCGAGGATTTCCGGGTCGGGTCCCAGGGCAATGAGCCGCCAACAGGCACGCCGCCCGGAGATGTCCGGAGCCCCGTACGGCCCGGACGCCAACACCCCGGCCCCCGTACCTTTTGAGGTTGCCCACACGGGCCCCCGTACAGGCCCCGGGGACCAACTACCCCGGCGGGCCAGGCGGGGCGGCTGGGTCCTCCCGGTTTGGGGAGGCGCCGGAGGCCGCCCCGCCACTGAGGCGCGAGGCGCCAAAATGGGGCAAAACTCCATCGGCGGTCAGGACCAGGCCGAGATATTTATTGCGGTTTACGTCACGCGGACGCCGCAAAGACTATGGGGTCCGCAGGGTTCCGGAGGCCCGGGCGGGCCTGATTTTCGAGCGCCAATTTAAACCCCAGCCGCCGATGCGCCCAATCACCCGAGCGACCCCGGCAGTGGCGAGAATCGCAGCTCGAAAATTGGTGACCGGGTGGTGACGAGGGTGTCGTCCGCATAACAAGGACGTCGACACCGATATTTCCGCCACGTAGCACCAATCAAAACCAACGTTCCAAAGCGGTCCCAACACCGACCCCTGTGGAACTCCACACGACACCCGATGGTCCGGAGCCCATCCGGCACGGGAACTCTACCGTCGATGCGACAGGAGCCCCGATCACCCTTTTGGGTAGGGAGGCACCCGTGGTATCGAGCGCCCCTTTTATGCAGGCCCAGGGCAGGGTAAGAATGCGCTGGCGATGTCGAGGACACCGCCAAACACCCTCACCCCGGGACACCGCATCCTGCGTAGGGACCGACCCGCAGAGCGTGGACGGTCGACCGGCCCTTGCGGAAACCATACCGCCACCCGCCAGATTTGGACCGACGTGTCCAGGTGCTGGACGATGCGGGCCGCACGACTTCTCAAAGAGTTTTCCCACATCGTCCACAGCACGATCGGCCCAGGCGGAGGGCGAGTCCGCAGGACGCCCTCCTTTGAGAGGACGAGTCTGCCTGTCTTCCACCTCTGTGGTATTAAGGCTTGAGCCAGACAGGCAGAAAACATCGCCCTCATCTGGGCTCCAGGGCGTCCCCTAGGCCATCGCGGTCCCGGAATGCATCGACCCGGGGCGGTGCGTTTGCCCTCATTTTGAGAAGGGCTGCACCGAACTCCTCCGGCTGACTTCGGCGCTCGAACTGGGTCCGACCCATCCGTGCCATTTGGAACCATCGAAGGTGCCTCCTTCCGCTGTGGAATAAAGCTCGGCGATAGCCTGAACCAACCGCGGCGCCAGACCTCGGTGAGGGGGCCCAAGGAGCCTACCATCACCATTTTGTAGGGCGCCCCACGGGATCACCGTCCAGCGCCCAACAATCTTCTCCTAGCCGCGGCGATCGCCCGGTATTCCCACTTTGAGAGCCATCCTTTGCGTTGAAAGAGGCGAGCACCGGCCCAGGGCTGGGTCTTCGCGCCGTCGTCCCCGACAACGGTGTATTGGCGCCGGCCACGATGACCTCTGCGCATCGCGGCAATTCGGATTCCACCAGTACACCCGGCGTTTAGGGGGAGGCCTGGGACATCGACGCGTCACACACCTGTGTCATTGCGTCCCGGAGCCATTGTGTCCCCTCCACATCGACAATGTTGGCGCAGAAACCCAGACCGCACATTGGCCTCCTTCAAGAGCCTGGTCCCAGCCTGAGGCGCCACCTGGGGCCGTCGTCCCGTCCGGCCAGGCCGGATAGTGAGGGGCGGAGACCCTGAATCGGATGTAACGAGATCCGACAGGTCCCCGACGCCCGTCACCACTTCCAGCCCTGTATTGGCGAGCCAGGGCGGGGCACGAACGATACATCAACGATCGACCGCCGCCTGTCAATACGTGTTTACCGAACCTGTTTAGGACGACAGCCTGACCTCCAGGAGCCACTTCCTCCAGTGTCCTTCCCGTGCTCGCCGCAGGTGAACCCCGCCGGTGATTTGGCGTTGAGATCCCCCGCGACCAGCACAGGAAGGGTCCGTAAGAACGATCAGTGACCAGTCGGTCTAGGTGTCCGAAGTCGGGAGATCTGTTGGGAGAAAAGTGTTGAAACAACCACAATATCTCCCAACAGAGCGCCGACGAAGCCTGACCTTTCTTCACGTCCTCGGTTGAGGGACCCGCAGCAGTCCTGCAGACCACTGCCGCAGTGCCGGACAGGTCCGGCCCAGTTATGCCGGGGAAACGTAATACGGT
The DNA here is from genome assembly GCA_029286875.1 of Lamproptera curius. Classification (NCBI taxonomy): domain Eukaryota; kingdom Metazoa; phylum Arthropoda; class Insecta; order Lepidoptera; family Papilionidae; genus Lamproptera; species Lamproptera curius. The sequence continues at coordinate 27,566 of JAGSMT010000753.1, read as the reverse complement.
TCCGACACCACGGCCACCTGATCGACCACTGCGCCTGCCTTGAAACAGAGGTCCTGAGCTCTGGCGCAGTGGTTCAGATTTGTTCTGCAGGATGCCCAGGGGCCATTCTATTCGATGGCACATTTGAGTCCCCGCCGAAGCACTGGGCTTGGGGCACTTGGCTTCCGCCCAGGCCTCCTTATTCATCCGCCTCCCGTCGGGTTTGGTGGTCGCAGGCCGCACCCCAACTTATGGCAGTTGGTTTATTTGCCGCCGCGCACAAGATACAACGCGGCGCGGCCTGGCAACCTTCGTTGGTCCCAGCGGCTGCTAGTAGCACCCGTTGCTCGACGCCCGTATGACACGCCCGCTACGGCCCTATTTCGAGGCACCAGCAGCGCATCGGACGCCGCATGCAGTTTCACCTGCATGAACACCACCCGATCAGGAGGCGCCCACCATCGATTATTTGGGGCGCCAAGGGCAGCGATCACAACCCGCGGACCGTCCGGCAGGATATCCCGACTTCGGAGTGCCGGCGGCTTTTGCCTACCGCCCGCCACTCCGTTTTTCAGTCATCCAGGCCGAGATGCGAAGATCCGCGACTTTGGCCTGATATAGTTGTTACTTGCCAACCAATTGGCGAGCTTTCACAATTGGTTGCCTCCGCTGGCGGCCCCGGAACTTGAGGATGGCCCGTTGCTGCATTGGGAACCGGAGGCCATCGATTCCAATGTCCTTTAGATTACAACCTTTCTGGAATCTTGAGGATGCCAGAAAAGTGGACCCTTTTTCCCGCGCCCGGCTGCAGCTTGAAATTACAGCGCGAGGAGGGCCTTTAATTTTGGCATCCCTTCTTCTGCTGCGTCGCTTTAGGACCAGCGCCAGGCTTGGCAGTTTACGGCGGACACCGAGTCCACCCATCCGTGGAATGCTCTGGTGCGCTGACTTGTTGCCGCTTGCCCAGGCCGATCGCATCCTGGCCTTGGCTGGTCCGGGGCCCTTCTTCCTTTGGCCTCCTTTATGGGAAGGTTTGAAGGGCAGCATCCTTCGGCTTGGAGCGCCTTACGCACTTTGCCGCACGCAATGGGGCAGCAGGGTTAGAGGGCAGCAGGGCAGCAGGGCAGCGCAGGCTCACCATCACGTGCAACGTAGGGCCGCCTGTATCGGCGGCCAGTGGAGGACGGAGCCGCTTCCGGCAGTAGGGTCCGCAATGTCGTCGCGGTGAGCCTGGAGCATGGGCCCACCATGTCCACGATGAGGCGCCGCAGTATTTGCCAACATCGGCTGGCAATCCCCAGCGTGGACATCTCCTCTCACCGCGGCCCTTAACTCGGTTCTTCCAAGAGGCCGCAGAGACGCACTCTCTTCGAGAGCCTCACTCGCTTAAGTTTTTGTCGGCCAGTCTTATCTCGGCCGACTGGGTGGAGCGGCCTCATCACATCCACTCAACTGTTTTACGGGAGGAGCACTCAGGGCATGTACGAGTGCCCTTCAGGTTGCCTGATCTTGGCAAACCGGGAGATGATGCCAGATTTTTGAGCGCCATCTCCTTTGCATCCTCCCGGTTAAGGCATCCCTCCTCCACGGCCTCGCTCCTCGAGCGGCCTACCATTTTTCGAGCGTGATCCTTTCCGCACGCTCTTGCCTTTGGGCCTCGTTTTTGCCAGCAGGACCAGATCGGGGTCCCGTGCTGCCGCATTCGATCGCGATCCGCAGCGGTGCAGCGTTTTAGAAAGGCTCACGTTCGTCTCCGCATCAGTGGTGATGCAGGACGCCCCTTCTTCCGCTGCCACCACCTTTGCGCCGGCTGATCCTCCTCGCTGAGGACCCACTATTGCCAGTATCCTCTCGTGCGCTTCCTGTAAAGGAATTTAAGGGGAAAACCCGCGCCTTCACCATCGAAGAGCCGCCTCACCTGGTCCGCGCCTCCTTTCGACTGATCCTTCTGACCGTCGCTTCATCTGGTATAGGTCTGCGATAAAGTTGACAGTTTTATTTTTATTTTATTTCCGCGGTTCTTAATGGTTGATACCCCAGTCGCAACGTCGTGCTCGTCGCCCTGATCCTCGGAAGTTCAGCTGCATGACGCCCGGCTGGAGTCCGTTTGCTGTGTTGGAGCGTCGTATAATGGGGTGCCAATTGTTGTTTCTTCTTCTTCTTTATTGGCCTGTGTGTTTGGTTCTTATTTTTCTTTCTGTTTTCTTTTATTTTTATTCGCCGTTGTGTAGTTTTCGTCTTCCGAGTTGGTAAAATTTTTATTCAATTTATTATCGGTGTTGCCGGTTGAACGCACACCTTTGTTTATCCTGCGGTCAATAATTCCCAGGTGGGGCGCGGCGCGAGGCGCGGGCGGAGCGGCTTCCGTCGGCCGCATTCCCGCGCGCGCCGTCCGTGTCAGTACCGCTCGATGCTCCTTCACGGGCGGACGCTGTCACTTTTTCGCGCAACCGGATGCGTCGCGATGTTTTGACGCGGGCGTTGTTTTTGATGCGCTGTCCAGCCATCCTCCGTTGTTACCTTTATTGTTCTAGGTCTGTGGGCTGGTCCAGGTAATTGTATGCCCTCTGCGGGCTTCTTCTCTGGTATATTGCATCTTCATCGTTTGCCGTGTCCTCTCTGGCAGGCGGGCGACAGGAGCTGCTAGTCCTCCGGTATTGGGGAGCAGTCTGTCGAGAGCTGCCGCTGCTCGCTACCTAGGCGCGAGGCGCTCAAAATGGCGCAAAACTTCCATCGGCGGTCTAGACAAGGCCGAGACAATTCATCGTTGGTTTGACGTCGACGCGGACGCCGCAAATGATAATGTATAACCAGAGAGGCGTCTGCGCCCGTGCGCAAGGCCCGGATTTTCTGAGCGCCACCTCTAGTCCTAGCCGCCGGATGCGCCCAATTACTTGAGCGACCCGGCAGTGGCGAGAATCGCAGCCTCAGAAAATTGGTGCCACGGGCAGCCGAGGGCAAGTCGTCCGGTAACGGGCGACGTCGACACCCTCGATGTTGCCGCCGTAGCACCCATCAAAACCTACGTTCCGGCTGTAGCGGTCCCACCGACCCCTGTGGAACTCCACGACACCGATGGTCCGGAGCCCATCTCGGCACGGAATTCGACACTGATGCGACAGGTAGGTCTCGATCACCCTTTGCAGGTAGGGAGGCACCCCGTGGTATCGGAGCGCTTCCTTTGCAGCAGGCCCGGGAGTGGTGTTGAATGCGTTGCGATGTCGAGGACACCGCCAAACACCTCACCCCGGAGACACCGCATCCTGCGTCAGGGACCTGACCCGCAGCACCGCGTGGACGGTCGACCGGCCCCTGCGGAAGCCATACCGCCACCCGGCCAGATTTGGACCGACGTTCCAGGTACACGATGCGGGCCGCCACGATTCTCTCAAAGAGTTTTCCCACATCGTCCAACAGCACGATCGGCTCAGTGGCGGAGGGCGACGTCCGCTGGACGCTCCCTCCTTTTGGATGAGATATCGCCTGTCTTCCACCCCTGTGAAGCAGCTTGAGCCAGACAGGCAGAGAACATTGTCCTCACTTGCCCAGGGCGTCCCCAGGGCCAGCGCCAGCGCGCGTCCCGGAACAACGCCATCGACCTGGGCGTGCGTTTGCCCTCATTTGTGCAGGGCCACCAACCTCCCGGGCTGACTTCTCTGGCGCTTCCGACCGGGTCGACCTCTATCCGTGCCATTTGGGACCATCGAAGGTGCCGTGTCTTCCCGCTGTGGGAATAAAGCCTCGGCGATCGCCGCCACCATCTGCGGCGCCAGACTCGCAGTGGGGGGCCCAAGCGACGAAGCTCGTTCATCACCACTTTGTGCAGGGCCGCCCCCACGGATCACTGTCTAGCCGCCAACAACTTCTCCCTAGCCGCGGCGATCGCCCGGTTATTCCCACTTGAGAGCCATCTTTTTGCTGCTGAAAGAGGCGAGCAATTGGCCTCCAGGCTGGCCCTGCGCTGTCGATTCTGACACGGTGTATGGCGCTGCGCCGCGATGATGCAAGTTTCACGCATCGCAAGATTTCGACGCACCAGTACCCGGCGTTTAGAGGAGACGTCGGTCTGGACATCGATGCGTCGCACACTGGTGACACAGGTCCCCTGAGCCATTGTGCCCCTCCACATCTGGGCAATGTCGGGCGCAGAAAACCCACGACTGCACAATTGCCGCCTCCTTCGCAGAAACCTCGGTCCAGGCCTGAGGCCACCAGCCGTCAGTCCGTCCGGCCAGGGCCGGTATAGGTACCCAGGAGGGCGAGACCCTGAATCGGATGTGTAACGATGATCCGACAGGGTCTCGACGCCCGTCAACACCTTCCAGCCCTCAGATCTGCGAGCCAGGCGACTATTAACCGACATCAACGATCGACCCGCCCTGGGCCCGAACACACGTGTTTACCGAACCCCTGCTTGCACTGGACAGCCTGACCCTCCAGGAGCCACCAGTGTCCTTCCCGCGCGTCTGCCGTGAAACCTTAACGCGACGCAGGCTGCACTTCCCACCGGCGGCTGAAGTTGGTTTATCGGCCGCCGCACAAGATAAGAAAGCGCGGCGGCCTGGCAACCTCACTTTGCGGCCCAGCTATTACAGCGGTAGCAGGCACTGCTGCGGTCCACGCCCGTACGGCACTGCTCCGCTACGTGCCCGATTCTCGAGGGCAGTGAAGCAGCGCACGGACGCGCCGCAAGCAGTTTCACCTGCACTGAACACCACCCGGATCAGGAGGCGCCCACCAATTATTTTGGTGGCCGCCACAGGCAGCGCATCAACCACCCGCCGAGACCCGTTCTGGCTGGGCGGATATCTCCTACTTAGCGGAGGTGACCGCAGCCGCCTTTTGCGCTACCGCCTCAATAATTCCGTCTTATCTATTGAATCATCCAGCCTCGAGATGAAGATCCGTGCACTTTTCGGCTCGATATTATTGGTTACTGGGACCAACCAATTGGCGGCTTTTCTGCCAATTGGCGCCTTTTCGCCGCTGGCGGCCCCCCGAACTTGTAGATTCGCCCCCTGCCGCCGCACATGGCGAACCGGAGCTATCAATCCCAATTTCTTTCTACGATATTTTTTCTGCATCCTGAGGATGTCAGAATAGACCCTTTTTCCACTGCGCCCGGCTGCAGCTTTATTACTACAGCCGACGAGGTAGGGGCTCAATTTGGCATCCCTTCATTTGCTTGTTCAGGACCAGCGCCAGGCTTCAGAGTTTTATGGCGTCACCAGAGTCCACCCATCCGTGACTTTCTGAAGCCGCCGACTTTGCTGCCATTTGAGTGGTTTACGAACTCTGGCCTGGGTTGGTCCGGGGGCCCTTTTTCCCGTTTTTCCTTCCTTTTGGCTTCTGGGACAGGCTGGAAGGAATCTCCATCGCCTTGGGAGCTTTTGGCTCGAGGAGCCTTTACGCGCTTCCGCTGCTGTTGCTGCACGCAGTGGGGCAGCAGGCGAAGAGGCAGCAGGCCCGGCGATCAAGCCGCAAATGTCGCCGCCCGTTTATCGGCGGCCAGCGGAGGACGAAGCCGCTTTTCCGGCAGTAGGCGGTTCGCGATGTCGTCGCGGTGGGCCTGAATTATAGGCCCACCATGTCCACGATGAGGCGCCAGCATTTGTCTGACATCAGCTGGCAGGCCCCTCAGCGTGGGACATCCTCCTCACAGCAGCCCCAGCTGCCGGTTCTCTACCGAGGCCGTAGACGCTTTGCACTTCCTCTCTAAAGGCCCACCCTGCCAAGAGCTTTTTGTCACGCATATTTCGGTTTCAGCTTGACTGCGGAGCGGCTCATAACATCCACCGTCTTTTTTACGGCGGAGGAGCACCTTTAGGCACACGCATGTGCCCACATGCTGGATCTTTGTATAACCCTGGGAGATGATGCTCAGATTGAGCGCCATCTCCTTTGCATCCTCCGGCCGTTAAGGCATCCTCATCTACGGCCTCGGTCTCCTCCGAGCGGCCTTCTCTTCGAGCGTGCGGTCCTTCTCCGCACGCTCTGCTGCCTTTTGAGCTTTCTGTTTTAGCCAGGACCAGATCGGTAGTTAGGTCCCGTTGGCTGCCACCGTTGAACGCGATCTTATGGTTGTCGCGGCGTTTTAAAACGCCCGCGTTCGTCCCGCGACAGCAAGGAGACAAAGACGGCTCCTCTTCGCCGCTACAAATTTGCCGGCTGTCCGGCCACATCACTGACCGCCTGAGTGCCGGCTGTGTCCCAGTGCGCTTTCGAAAATTTGAGGGCATACCCTCGTCACTCCATCGGAGAGCCGGGTCACCTGGTCCGCGCCCTCCCTTTCAACGATCCTTCCAGAAAGATTTCAGTGTCCGTTTTCTCGCCATTGTCGTTATTGTTTCCACCTCCAGTTTTTTTTTTGTTTATTTTGATTGTTCCATATCCAACTTACCGAATATTAGGGTAACAAAAGTCCACCGGGCCAGGGTCAACATGTAGCACCGGTAACCTAAATACGGGGGGCGGGAAGTTCCCAGGAGAAGCTGCTAATGGTTGGTGTATTTGTTCCAGCCGTTTGCGAGCACCCGACGCCACGTACCAATAACGCTGAGATCAACGGGCTTTTGAGAGTAAGGTTGTCTCCTCGCGGTCCGGCCAATGAAGGCAGGACCTCAGCACTGCTGCCGCAGGCCGCGAGACGTGATCCACGACACCCACGACAGGCCGAGATCGCCTGGTGCCCGGCAAAGCCGAGGCACACACCGGACGATCACACCGTTCCCTCTCGGGGACTTCCATTCATACATCTCACTTCACCCTCGCCCCAATCCCCACACACATTCATACCTTTGCTCATACTTTGCTCTTCATACCTTGTTTTCACATCACGTAGCTCGGCGAGGCTCTGACGCACTGCAGGTAGACTGGCCTGCATCCTCTTAACAAAGAGGCAGGAGCGAGGGTCTGAGGCCCACAACAGGCTCACCTCTGAGCAGCTGTTCGCCACATCTCCACCCTTTAACGGAGCAGAGGATGCAGCACCCCTGTCAGTTTCTGTCCGCGCCGGCCGAGAAGCCGGTACCCCCATATCTGGGGGCGCCCCTATCCGCAACCTGGGGACGCGCCGGATGGGAGATCTGACAACTCCATACCCCTCGGAACCTAACTCAACCCAACTTTTTTTTTTTTTTTTTTTTTTTTTTTTTTTTTTTTTTTTTTTTTTTGCTGTTGGAAAATCCAGCTGAGCGGACTCCTGCCGCCAGAGTGAGGGGCAGCGATATGTGGGGCCCTGACCAAGATGGAGCGGCCGGTATACCCACTAAAACCAACGGTTGTTCCTTTTCTCCCATGTCATGCTTTAGCGGGGCCGCGGGCACTGATTACAGTCATCGGCGACCCTGGCGTGCGACGTGGCCTTCGGCCTCTTTCTCTCCGGGTGTGTTAGACACCCGGAACGTCGCTTAGGCGTCGTGCCGGAACAAATACACGAGGGCCCCTCTTGAGTTCTTCTGGCGGCGGGCACCTGCCGCCGCCCGGGCCCAGTGTGTCAGGGGAAGGCGGCGCGTACGCCACCCGGCGCCCTGGCCTTCTTTGCGGATGCCAGGGCGCTCCCGGCCCCCTCGTCCCTTTCCGCGGCCCTCCTTGGGCCATCACCTTGCAGAAAGGCGGCGGCCCCACGACCTGGCTTTCCTCAAGCATCCTGCGCACAAGGCGAGGGGCTTCGGCCCCAAGACACCACGCAGCTCCGGCGTTGCTCGACCCAGGCCGGGACACCTTCCAGCGCGTTGGGGCCCGTCTTTCGGCACATACGCCACAGGGTGGCACCTTCCGTGGGTTTTGGCCACCGGGCACAGGTACCCCGGAAACCACCGGTCCTGAGAGAACCTGGCGGTCGCGCGGAATGTTAGGAGCCGTTCCCCTTTCTAGCCACCACTTTTGGAACGGGGCGTATGGTTTTATGGTTTTGCCGGCGGCTGGGGTGTTCCAGCCGCAGCCCCACCCAACCTTAACCTTTTTTTTTTTTTTTTTACCGTGGGAAATGTTTACGAACCCGTTCCTGCGGGGGCAAAGACGGGTTTGCCGACCCGGCACCGACTAAAACCACCACTGGCCCCTTTCCTGGGTTTTTAGGTGGGGCAAGGAACGTTTTGCACTCATCTGGCAACCCCACGGCGCTGGCCCCGAAGCAGCCCCACTGGCCCATTCCATCTGCTCCCAATGGGCGCGTCGAACCAAGGGGCGCCCTTGTCCTTGGCCCCTAAGTTAGGCAACAGACTTTGGAGTCTGTTAATTAGGGCCATGGGGAGCCAGGAGCCCTGACCACGCGGGACCAAAACTTCCCAGCCCCAGCGGCGGCCCGGATGTTGAGCCCCCAGCCCATTTCCCTAAGAAGGAGGGAGACGACGACTCGCCGAAGTCCCTCCTCCCAAGGCCCCTCCACACCGCATCAGCGTGGTGGGGTTCCCGGAGTCGGTGGAGGATAGGGAGGCACGGGAATACCGGGACAACCTCTTCCCTCGATTCCTTCCTGGTTTGGAGAGACAGGAAGGGCGGCACACCCACCCCCTGCAACCCGTTCCTTTGAACCTCCTTTAGGCCATCCAAAGGGCTTATTGAGCCCGCTTTGAGCAGCTCCTCCAGGCCAGCCTTACACCTGTGGCCGGCCAGGTTCTTTATTTCCCCGCGGTGGCCCTGGGCCGCAGGTACCCCACCAATGACAAAGGAGAACCTGTCTGGGGGAATTTAAACCTAACCTAAATAACCTAACCCAACCTAACCCTAACCCAACCTTTTTTTTTTTTTATACCGCAGTTTTTCTGGGACCTAACGGTCGATTTAGTTATAGGGCTTTAAAAGGTTGTTTTATAAAAACACTAGAAACAAAACTATATTAAAAAGTGTGTACGAACAAGTGGATAAAACCGGTTTAATGGCAATCATTAAAATTGGGATGTATTAATGCTTTAAAATGGGGGGGATATATTTTAAAATAAAATGAATCAATGATCGAAAACAAAAGGCATGTTGAAGAATAATATACCGCAAGTTCCCACAAGTATTTTTAATGTTCGCTTATTTAAGATATGGGCTTTTAAGGGCGTTTATTAAAACACCAGGAAACGTAACTTTATTAAAAAAGTACAATGAACAAGAGAAATATACCGGTTTAAGCAATCATTAAAACCCGGATGTGCATTAACGGCAATTTACGGGGATATATTTAAACAATAGAAAATTAAACATAATCAAAAACCAATTAAATGGTAAAGTTAATAACCGCCATTCTACAAGTATTGAACGGTCAAGCCATAAGTTATATGGGTTTATGGTTTCTTTTATTGAAACACTAGAAACGAATCTTAATTAAAGTGGACTTCTACAGACAAATACCCGGATAATGCAATAATTATAACCTGGGATGTTATTAATGGATTGTATCGGGGGGAATATTTTAACAAAGAAATTTAAATCATGATCAAAAACAAAAAGGGTTAAGTTAATAATATACCGCTGTTTTTCTAGTACTTAAGTCAAGATTTAGTTATATGGGCTTATATAAGCCGTTTTTAAAAACATAGAAACGAAATATATTAAAAAGGTGAGAACCAGTGGACAATACGGTTTAATGCAACATTCAAATCCTGGGATGATTAATGTTTATTGTAATGGGGATATTTTTACAATAGAAATGAATCATGATCAAAAACAAATAGGGCATGTTAGTTAATAATATACCGCAGTTCACAAGATTTTAAGAAAGTTTATTATATCTCAATTAGGTTTTATTAAAACACTAGAAACGAATCTTTATTAAAAAGGGACGAGCAAGAGAAATATACCGGTTTAATGATCATTAAATACTGAATGTGATTAATGGCTATTGTATCGGGATATATTTTAACAAAAAATGAATCATGATCAAAAAAACAAGAGCAGAGTTAATAATTACCAGCCCAAAGAATTGAAGGTCGAAGCATATTTATATGCCGTTTTATTAAACACTAGAAACGAATCTTAATTGAAAGTGTGCACTTACGTAGAAAATACCGCAAAATGCAATCATTATAACCTGGATTAATTGCTTTTTTATCGGGGAAGTTTTAAAAAGAAATGAATCATGAAAAACAAAAAGGAAGTTAGTTAATAAATACCGCAGTTTCCCAAGTATTTAAGTTCAAGTATTTGAAATATAGGGTTTTTAGCCGTTTTATTAAAAATAGAAAGAAACTTATTAAAAAAGTATGCAGAACAAGTGGAAATATACCGGTTTAATGCAACATTAAAACCCTAGTATTAACGTGCAATTGTATCGGGGGGATATATTTAAACAAAGAAATTAAACAACAAAAAAATTCATGGTAAAGTTAATAATATAGAGTTTGTATTGAACCCCTACAGTTATAAGGGGCTTAAGGTTTTATTGAAAAAATCAAAAGAACGCAATTAAGAAGTGTGCCTTGAACAAGTAGACAATATACGGTTTAATGCAATCATTAAAATTGTTGGGATGTATTAATGCCAAGTAAGGGGAATATTTTAAAATAGAAATGAAATATGATCAAAAAAAAGGATGTAGTTAATAATAAAGTTTTAAAGTATTTGACGGTTTAGCTATTTAGTAGGGCTTTTATGTGTTTAAAATTACTAAACAGAAACTTAATAAAAAGTTGAAGAAAAGTAGGAAAAAACTTTTTAATGCAATCATTTAAACCTGAATGTATTAATGGTTTATTGTATCGATTTTTTAACAATGGAAATGAATCAATCAAAAAAAAAAGCATGTTAAGTTAATAATATACCGCTGTTCTTCTAGTATTTAACGGTCGTTTTATTGTTGGGTTATTATGGTTTTTTATTAAACACAGAAACGAAACTTTTATTAAAAAAAGTGAAGAACAAGTGACAAAGGTTTAATGCAACATTAAAATCCTGGGATGATTAAGATTGTATCGCGGGAATATTTTTAACAATAGAAATCAATTGATCAAAAACAAAACAGGTTTAAAGTTAAAATATACTGCAGGCAAAGATTTAAGGTCGTTTTAAAGTTATTGGGCTTTATGCCGTTTTATTAAAACACTAAAACGAAGATTTATTAAAAAAAAAAAAAAAAGGTTTAATGCAAACAAAAAAAAAAAAAAAAAAAAAAAAAAAAAAAAAAAAAAAAAAAAAAAAAAAAAAAAAAAAAAAAAAAAAAAAAAAAAAAAAAAAAAAAAAAAAAAAAAAAAAAAAAAAAAAAAAAAAAAAAAAAAAAAAAAAAAAAAAAAAAAAAAAAAAAAAAAAAAAAAAAAAAAAAAAAAAAAAAAAAAAAAAAAAAAAAAAAAAAAAAAAAAAAAAAAAAAAAAAAAAAAAAAAAAAAAAAAAAAAAAAAAAAAAAAAAAAAAAAAAAAAAAAAAAAAAAAAAAAAAAAAAAAAAAAAAAAAAAAAAAAAAAAAAAAAAAAAAAAAAAAAAAAAAAAAAAAAAAAAAAAAAAAAAAAAAAAAAAAAAAAAAAAAAAAAAAAAAAAAAAAAAAAAAAAAAAAAAAAAAAAAAAAAAAAAAAAAAAAAAAAAAAAAAAAAAAAAAAAAAAAAAAAAAAAAAAAAAAAAAAAAAAAAAAAAAAAAAAAAAAAAAAAAAAAAAAAAAAAAAAAAAAAAAAAAAAAAAAAAAAAAAAAAAAAAAAAAAAAAAAAAAAAAAAAAAAAAAAAAAAAAAAAAAAAAAAAAAAAAAAAAAAAAAAAAAAAAAAAAAAAAAAAAAAAAAAAAAAAAAAAAAAAAAAAAAAAAAAAAAAAAAAAAAAAAAAAAAAAAAAAAAAAAAAAAAAAAAAAAAAAAAAAAAAAAAAAAAAAAAAAAAAAAAAAAAAAAAAAAAAAAAAAAAAAAAAAAAAAAAAAAAAAAAAAAAAAAAAAAAAAAAAAAAAAAAAAAAAAAAAAAAAAAAAAAAAAAAAAAAAAAAAAAAAAAAAAAAAAAAAAAAAAAAAAAAAAAAAAAAAAAAAAAAAAAAAAAAAAAAAAAAAAAAAAAAAAAAAAAAAAAAAAAAAAAAAAAAAAAAAAAAAAAAAAAAAAAAAAAAAAAAAAAAAAAAAAAAAAAAAAAAAAAAAAAAAAAAAAAAAAAAAAAAAAAAAAAAAAAAAAAAAAAAAAAAAAAAAAAAAAAAAAAAAAAAAATTTTTTTTTTTTTTTTTTTTTTTTTTTTTTTTTTTTTTTTTTTTTTTTTTTTTTTTTTTTTTTTTTTTTTTTTTTTTTTTTTTTTTTTTTTTTTTTTTTTTTTTTTTTTTTTTTTTTTTTTTTTTTTTTTTTTTTTTTTTTTTTTTTTTTTTTTTTTTTTTTTTTTTTTTTTTTTTTTTTTTTTTTTTTTTTTTTTTTTTTTTTTTTTTTTTTTTTTTTTTTTTTTTTTTTTTTTTTTTTTTTTTTTTTTTTTTTTTTTTTTTTTTTTTTTTTTTTTTTTTTTTTTTTTTTTTTTTTTTTTTTTTTTTTTTTTTTTTTTTTTTTTTTTTTTTTTTTTTTTTTTTTTTTTTTTTTTTTTTTTTTTTTTTTTTTTTTTTTTTTTTTTTTTTTTTTTTTTTTTTTTTTTTTTTTTTTTTTTTTTTTTTTTTTTTTTTTTTTTTTTTTTTTTTTTTTTTTTTTTTTTTTTTTTTTTTTTTTTTTTTTTTTTTTTTTTTTTTTTTTTTTTTTTTTTTTTTTTTTTTTTTTTTTTTTTTTTTTTTTTTTTTTTTTTTTTTTTTTTTTTTTTTTTTTTTTTTTTTTTTTTTTTTTTTTTTTTTTTTTTTTTTTTTTTTTTTTTTTTTTTTTTTTTTTTTTTTTTTTTTTTTTTTTTTTTTTTTTTTTTTTTTTTTTTTTTTTTTTTTTTTTTTTTTTTTTTTTTTTTTTTTTTTTTTTTTTTTTTTTTTTTTTTTTTTTTTTTTTTTTTTTTTTTTTTTTTTTTTTTTTTTTTTTTTTTTTTTTTTTTTTTTTTTTTTTATATACCGGTTTAATGCAATTTAAAACCCTAGTAATAACCAAAAATTGTATCGGGGAAATTTTAAACAATAGAAATTAAACATGATCAAAAAAAATTACTGGTGTTAATAATATACCCGTTCAAATATTGAACGGGTTACAGTTTACTTATATCAAGGTTTTATTGAAAAATAAAATAGAATCGCAATTAAGAAGTGCCTAACAAGAGACAATATACCGGTTTAACAATCATTAAATTGTTGGGATGGAAAGCAAGGAACGGGGGAATATTTTAACAATAGAAATGAAATAATCAAAACAAAAAGAAGGAAGTTAATAATAAACCAGTTTTAAGATTTGACGGTTTGCTTATTTAGTTGCGGGCTTTTTAAGGTTTTTAAATTACTAAACACGAAACTTAATAAAAAGTTGACGAAAAGAGAAAAATTGGTTTTAATGCAACATTTAAACCGGAATGGATTAATGTTTATTTATCTGGGGAATATTTTTAAAATGAAAATGAATCATGATCAAAAAAAAATAAGCATGTTAAATTTAATAATATACTGTTCTTCTAGTATTTAACGGTCCTTTTAGTTGTTGGGCTTAAGTGTTTTATTAAACATAGAAACGAAACCATTAAAAAAGGTAGAACAAGGAAATACCGGTTTAATGCAACATTAAAACCTGGGATGTATTAATGTGCATTGTATCCGGGGAATATTTTAAAAAGAAATCAATAGACAAAACAACAGGCATGTTGGTTAAAATATCAGGTAAAGTATTTAACGGTCGTTTTAGTTATATGGGCTTTTATGCCGTTTTATTAAAAAAAAACGAAGATTTAAAAAAAAAAAGTGCCCCAAAAAGTAGACAATATATTGGTTTAATGCAACCATCAAAACCCTGGGAGTGTTTAACGCAATTGTTCGGGGAATTATTTAAAAACAGAAATGAAACATGATCAAAACAACATGTTAAAGTTAATAATATACCGCAGTTCACAAGTATTGAACGGTCAGCTGGGAAAGGGGGTTTAAGCTTATTGAAAAATCCAGAATCGATAAGAAGGTGCCTGAACAAGTAGACAAATAGGTTTAATGCAACATTAAATGTTGGATGTGATTATGTTATAGTAACGGGGGAATTTTAACAATGAAATGAAATTGATCAAAAAAAAAGGATGTTAAGTTAATAATATACCGTTTTACAAGATTTGAGTCCAGCCATTTAGTTTTATGGTTTATGCCGTTTTTCTAAAATACTAAAAACGAAACTTTTAATAAAAAAAAAGTATAGAACAAGTAGAAATATACCGGTTTAATAACATTTAAATTAATGTGATTAAGTATTGTATCTGGGGAATTATTTAACAATGGGAAAATCGATCAAAACAAATAACATGTTGAAATTAATAGTATACCGGTTCTTCTAGTAATTAACGGTCCTTTTTTAGTTGTATTTTTAAGGTTTTTTAGAAACACCAGAAACGAATTTAATATAGGCACTTCCGTGACAATATACCGCGATAATGCAACAATAACCTGATGGTTAATTGGTTATTATCGGGGATATATTTAAAATAGAAATGAATCATGATCAAAAACAAAAGGCATGTTGGAAAATTGTTTTCAGACTTAACGGTCCCTTTAGCCATATTATAAGCCGTTTTATTAAAATAGAAAGAACCTTAATTAAGAGGCACTTACGAACAATATACCGCGATAATGCAATCATTATAACCTTGGGATGAATTAATGTGCTATTTTATCGGGGGATAGGTTTTAAAAATAGAAATGAATCAAGATCGAAACAAATAGGCATGTTGAAGTTAATAATATACTGGTTCCCACAAGTATTTAACGTTGATTTAGTTATATGGGCTTTTAAAGCCGTTTTATTAAACACCAGCCCAAGATTTATTGGTGTGCACGAGCAAGGACAATATACCGGGAAGTATTCATTATAATACTGGAATGGCATTAATTGGTGCTATTGGTATCGGAGGATATATTTTCAATAAAAATGAATCATGATCAAAAACAAGTAGCTGCGTTAATTAAAAAATTGCAGTTCTCCAAGAATTGAACGGGTCGTTTATTTAGCTATAAGGGTTTATATGGTTTTATTGAAACACTAGAAACGAACCCCACTGTAAAGTGTGACTTACGTAGACAATATAACCGGATAAGCAATCAAAACTTTGGGATGATTAATGCTATTTTATCGGGGGGATATGTTTAACAATAGAAATGAATCAAGGACGAAAAAAATAGGAAGTTAATAATATACGCAGTTCTCCAAGTATTTAAGTTCCAAGATTTAGTTATATGGGCTTTTTGCCGGTTTAAAACACTAGAAACGAAGATTTATTAAAAAAATATGCACGAACAAGTAGACAATATACAGGTTTAAGTAATCCATTAAAAACCCGGTATTTAATAAAATTTATAGTATCGGGGGGATATATTTTAACAAAAAGAAAATGAATCAAGATCAAAACAAATTAAGGGAAGTTAATAATATAAGCAGTTCCAAAGTATTTAAGGAAGCCACTTGTTATATGGGTTCATATTAGCTGTTTATTAAAAAAAAAACATTAGGAAAGAATCTTTATTAAAAGTGTCGAGCAAGTAGAAATATACCGGTTTAATGCAATCAAAAACCCTGGGATGGCATTAACGTGCAATTGTATCAACAATTTAAACAATAGAAATTAAAATGATTCAAAACCAAAAGCATGGTAAAGTTAAATTATACCGCAGTTCTCAAGATTGAACGGTCGAACAGTTATATGGGCTTATATGTCAGTTTTTTGGAAACACTGAAAGAATCTTAATTGGCGTGCACTTTCTACGTAGACAAAACCGATAATAAACAATTATAATCCTGGGATGAATTAATGTGCGGATGGGGATATATTTTAACAATAGAAATGAATCATGATCAAAAAAAATAGGCATTTAGTTAATAATAACCGCTGTTTTTCTAGAAATTAATGGGTTTATTTAGTTATATGGGTTTAAGGTTTTTAAAAACACAGAAAGTATATTAAAAAAAGGGAGAACCAGTGAAAATACCGGTTTAATGCAATTCAAATTGGATGGATAAAAAGTTTGTATGGGGATAATTTTACAAAGAAATGAATCGATCAAAACAAAAGGATGTTAGTTAATAATATAAGGTTCAAAGATTTAACGGTAGTTTATTTAGTTATAAGGGCTCATATTAGCGTTTTTAAAACACAGAAAAGAATCTTTATTAAAAAAAGTGTACGAGCAAGTGAAAATACTGGTTTAATTTTCATTATAATACTGGAAAAATTAATGGCTATTGTATCGGAGGATATTTTCAAAGAAATGAATCATGATCAAAAAACAAGGCCATGTTAAAGTTAATAAGTACTGCAGTTCTTAAAGAATTGAACGGCTTTAGTATATGGGCTTTAGTTGATTAAAAACACTAGAAAGAATCTACCCCAAGAAAGTATTTTAGAACAATATACCCAATAATGAACTTATAACCTGGGATGTGATTAATGCTTTTTATCGGGGATAAAGTTTTAACAAAGGAATCGATCAAACAAATAGGCATGTTGAAGTTAATAATATACGAGTTTTTAAGTATTTAGGTTTAGCCATTTAGTTGTATGGGCTTTTATGCTTTTTTAAATTACTAAAACGAAACTTTTAATAAAAAGTATGACGAAAAGTAGACAATATACCGGTTTAATGAACATTTAAACCTGAATGTATTAATGTATTTATCTGGGGAATTTTTAACAATGAAAGAACATGATCAAAAACAAATAAGTATTTAGTTAATAAATACGCTGTTCTTTTAGATTTAAGGTCGATTTATTGTATGGGCTTATTTTTGTTTTATTAAAACACAGAAAGAAACTTTATTAAAAAAAGTTTACGAACAAGTAGAAAATACGGTTTAGGAATCATTAAAATCCTGGATGATTAAGTTATTGTATCGCGGGAATATTTTAACAATAGAAATCAACATGATCAAAACAAACAGGTGTTAAGTTAATAAAACGCAGTGCAAGATTTAAGGTCGTTTATTTAGTTATTGGGCTTTATGGTTTTATTAAAACACCAGAAACGAAGATTTATTAAAAAAGTATGCACAAAGGAAATATATTTTTAATGCAACCATCAAACCCTGGGATGTATTAACGGCAATTGTATCGGGGTATATTTAAACAACAGAAAAAAATGACGAAAACAATTAACATGTTAAAGTTAATAATATTGCAGTTCTAAAGATTGAACGGTCTAGCCAGTTATATGGGTTTAACGTTTTATTGAAAAACTGAATCGCAATTGGAAGGCCTTTGAACAAGTAGACAATATACCGGTTTAATGCAATCAAAAAGGGGATGGATTAATATGTATAGAACGGGGGATATTTTTTAAAAAGAAATGAAAATGATCAAAACAAATAGGAGGGTTAATAATATACCGCAGTTTTACAAGTATTTGATTTCCAGCCATTTAGTTTTATTTTTATAACCGTTTTTCTAAAATACTAAAAAAGAAACTTTTAAAAAAAAAAGTATACGAACAAGAGAAATAACCGGTTTAATGCAATATTAAACCCTTTGGAATGATTAATTGGATTTATCTGGGGATATTTTTTAAAAATGGAAATGAATATGATCAAAAACAAAAATAAGGAAATTAATAGTATACCGCAGTTCTTCTAAATTAACGGCGTTTATTGTTAAATTAACCGTTTTATTGAAACACCCAGAAACGAATTTATATAAAGTGGCACTTTTTACGTAGAACAATAATCCAGGAAAGTTTTTGAATTTTTTCAAAATGAATCAAACAAAACAGGCATGTTGAAGATTAAATACCGCTGTTTTCTAGTACTTAACGGTCGATTTAGCTATGGGTTTAAGTTTTTTTAAAAACACTAAAAGAACCCTTAATTGTAAAGTGCATTTACAGACAATATACCCAAGAAAATCATTATAACCTGGGATGGTTTTAATGTGCTATTTTATCGGGGGATAGTTTTAACAAAGAAATGAATAGATCGAAAAAAAAAGGGGTTGTTGAAGTTAATTATACCGATTTAAAGTATTTAAGTTCAAATTTAGTTATATGGGCTTTATGGTTTTATTAAAACACTAGAAAGAAGATTTTTAAAAAGTGTACGAAAGTAGAAAAATACCGGTTTAATGTTCATTATAAATTGGAATGATTAATGATTGTATCGGAGGAATTTAACAATAGAAAGAATCAGATCAAAAAAAAGAGCTATGAGTTAATAATGTACCGAGTTCTAAAGAATTGAACGGTCGTTTATTTAGCTAAGGGTTTATCCTTATTAAACACTAGAAACGAACCTTAATTTAAAAGTGGATTTCAGACAAATACCGCGATAATGCAATCATTATAATCCGGGATGTATTAATGTGCTATTTTATCGGGGATTGTTTTTAAAATAGAAAGAATCATGATCGAAAACAAAAGGCATGTTGAAGTTAATAAATACCGCAGTTCTACAAGTATTTAACGTTCGCCATTTATTATTGGGCTTTTATTTGTTTTATTAAAACATAAAACGAAGATTTATTAAAAAAATACGAAAAGTAGACAAATACAGGTTTAATATTCATTAAAATCCTGGTATGGCATTAATGGTTTATTGTATCGGAGGATATATTTTAACAAAGAAATGAATCATGATCAAAACAAGAGAGGAAAAGTTAATAAACCGCAGTTCACAAGAATTGAAGGGATTTAGTATAGGGCTTATATGCGTTTATTAAAACACAGAAACGAATTTAATTAAAGTGGCACTTACGAGACAATAACCGGATAATGAACATTATAACCTGGATGATTAATGCATTTTATAGGGTATGTTTAAAATAAAATGAATCATGATCAAAAAAATAGGCATTTGAAGTTAATAATATAAAGTTCACAGATTTAAGTCGATTTAGTTTTGGGCTTTTTTGCCGAAAAAACACTAGAAACGAAGATTTAAAAAAAGAGAAGAAAAGAGAAATATACAGGTTTAATGAATCATTAAAAATTGGTTGTTTTTAATGTTATAGTATCGGGGAATATTTTAACAAAAGAAATGAACTGATCAAAAACAAATAGAAGGGGTTAATAATATACCCAGTTCTAAAGATTTAACGGTCGTTTATTTAGTTATATGGGCTTATAAAGCCGTTTTATTAAAACACTAGAAACGAAACTTATTAAAAAGTAAAAGAACAAGTGAAATATACCGGTTTAATGTTAATTTAAACTTGGAATGTGCATTAATGTGGGCTTTGTATCTGGGGAATATTTTAACAAGGAAATGAATCAGACAAAAAAAAGCAGTTAAGTTAAAAATAGCTGTTTTCTAGTATTTAAGGTGCCTTTAGTTGTAGGGCATATGCCTTTTTTATTAAAAACACTAGAAACGAAACTTTATTAAAAAAAGTGTAGAAAAGTAAAATATACGGTTTAATGCAATCATTAAAACCTGGATGATTAATGTGCTTTGATCGGGGGATATATTTAAAATAGGAATCAATATGATCAAAAAACAAAGGATGTTGAAGTTAATAAATCCTGTACAAGTATTTAACGGTCGTATTTAGTTATATGGGCTTTATAAGCCGTTTTATTAAAACACTAGAAACGAACTTAATTAAGAAAAGTGTGCATTCTAAGAAAAAATACCGGTTTAATGCAAATTTAAACCTGAATGTGATTAATGTGTTATTGTATCTGGGGAATTTTAACAATGGAAATGAATCATGATCAAAACAAAAAGCATGTTGAAATTAATAGTATACCGCAGTTCTTTAGTAAAACGGTCAAGATTTTGCCCTTTACCCCAATCCCCACACGCCACATTCAACCTTTACCTTTCATACCTTGCTCTTTACATCACGCTCGGCGAGGCCTGACGCACTGCAGGGTAGACCCTCATCCCGTGTTCACTCTTAACGAGAGGAAGGGCGAGGGTCGAGGCCCGCCTCAAAGGTCCCTCGGGACAATTTCGCCACATCTTTACCCCCAAACGGAGCAGAGACGCGCACCCTGCCGTTTTGTCCGCGCCGGGAAGGGTACCCCCCATATCGGGGCGGCCCCTATCCGCAACCGAGCGCGGAGGGAGATCGCAACCCACACCGGAACCTTTTTTTTTTTTTTTGCAGTTGAAAATATTACGGATTCCCCGCCGCCCGGGTGAGGGGGCAGGAGGGGCCCCCGGACGAAGATGGAGCGGCCGGACCAAAAACCAACGGTTGTTCCTTTCTTGCCGGCCGGCACGATGACAGTTTCGGCGACCCTGGGGAGGGCCCCGCCCTGGGTTTTCACCGGGTGTGTTGGGACACCCGAACGTCGCTTTAGGGCCGTGCCGGAACAAAAGCACGGCTCTTGAGCTTCTCTGGCGGCGGGCACCTCGCCGGCCGCCCAGGGCCCAGTGTCGGGGAAGGGGGGAACCCCCTTCCGGGTCCGGCCTTTCTGTTATATTTTATAAGCTGTTTTATAAAAAACACAGAAACGAAACTATTTAAAAAAGGTGCAGAAACCAGGACAATATAGGGTTTAATGCCACAAATCCTGGGATTGATTAATTGCTATTGTATGGGGGAATTTTAAAATAGAAAGAACGATCAAAACAAAAGGATGTTAAGTTAATAATAAGCAGTTCACAAGATTTAACGGAAAGATTTAGATAACCATATTGCGTTTTATTAAAACACTGAAACGAATCTTTATTAAAAAAGGGAAAAAGAAGTAGACAAATACCGGTTTAATTCATTATAATACTGGAATGTGATTAATGTGCTATTGTATGGAGGATATATTTTAACAAAGAAATGAATCGATCGAAAAACAAAAGGCATGTTGAAGTTAATAATATACCGAGTTCTAGAAAGGTTCAAGCTATTTAGTTATGGGTTTTTGTGTTTAAAACACTAGAAACGAAACTTTTTAAAAAGTATGCACGAACAAGTAGAAATATACCGGTTTAAGCAACAAAAACCCGGGATTGAAAACGCAATTGTATGGGAAATTTAAACAAAGAAATTAAACATAATCCTTAAGCATGGTAAAGTTTAAATACGCAGTTCCCGGGATTGAACGGTCGTTTCGTTAAGGGCTTATGTCGTTTTTATTGAAAACAGAAACGAATCTTAATTAAAGGTGCACTTTAGAGAAATACCGCGATAATGCAATCATTATAACCTGGATTGCATTAATGCTATTGTATCGGGGAATTATTTTAACAATAGGAAATATGATCAAAACAAATAGGCATGTAGAAGTTAATAATATACCGCAGTTTTACAGATTTGAGGTTTAGCTATTTAGTTGTATGGGCTTATGCCGTTTTTCTAAATTACTAAACACGAAACTTTAATAAAAAGTATGCACGAACAAGTAGACAATATACCGGTTTAATGCAATCATTTAAACCTGGAATGTGATTAATGTGCTATTGTATCTGGGGATATATTTTAACAATGGAAATGAATCATGATCAAAAACAAATAAGCATGTTGAAGTTAATAATATACCGCTGTTTTCTAGTATTTAAGGTCGTTTATTAGTTGGGCTTATATGCGTTTTATTAAAACACTAGAAACGAAACTTATTAAAAAGTGGCACGAACAGTGACAATATACCGGTTTAATGAATCATTAAACTGGAATGTGCATTAATGTGCTATTGTATCGGGGAATATTTTTAACAATAGAAATGAATCATGATCAAAAACAAAGCAAGGAAGTTAATAATTACCGCAGTTCCACAAGAATAACGGTATAGTATTTAGTATATGGGCTTATATAGCTGTTTATTAAAACACTAGAAACGAATCTTAATTAAAAAGTGTGCACCTACAGTAGGACAAATACCGGCTTAATGCAATCATTATAATCCTGGAATGTGATTAATGTGCTATTTTATGGGGATATTTTTAACAATAGAAATGAATCATGATCAAAACAAGTAGCCATGTTAAAGTTAATAGTACCCAGTTCTACAAGAATTTAACGGCCGTTATTAGTATATGGGCTTTTATAAGCCGTTTTATTAAAACACTAGAAACGAAATTTATAAGTGCACAACAAGAAAATACCGGTTAATGCAATCATTAAATTGGATGTGCATTAATGTGCTATTTATCGGGGATATATTTAACAATAGAAATAATCATGATCAAAAACAAAAGGCATGTTGAAGTTAATAATATACTGGTTCTTCAAGTATTTAACGGTCAAGCATTTAGTTTATGGGCTTTATAGTTCGTTTTATTAAAACACTAGAAACGAAATTTATTAAAAGTATAAAGAACAAGTAGACAATATGGTTTAATGCAACATAAACCTGGATGTATTAATGCAATTGTATCGGGGATATATTTAACAATAGAAATAAATCATGATCAAAAAACAAACATGTTAAAGTTATAATATACCGCAGTGTACAAGTATTTAACGGCTTTTTGTTATATGGGTTTATATGGTTTTATTAAAACAAATAGAACGAAATTTAAAAAGTTGCCGAACAAGTAGACAATATAGGTTTAATGCAATCATAAAACCTGGGATGTCATTAATATATTGTAATGGGGGATATATTTAAACAAAGAAATGAAATATGAAAAACAATAGGATGTTAAAGTAATAATATACCGCAGTTCTACAATTTGAACGGTCCAGCTAAGTTTATGGGTTTTATAAGCGTTTTTTAAAAAATCCAAAAAGAAACCAATTAAAAGTTGCCGAACAAGTAGACAATATACCGGTTTAATGCAATCATTTAAAATCTGGAATGTCATTAATTGCTATTGTAACGGGGGATATTTTAACAATGGAAATGAAATATGATCAAAAACAAATAAGGCATGTTGAAATTAATAATATACCGCAGTTCTTCTAGTAATTTAACGGTCCAGCTATTTAAGTTTATGGGCTTATGCCTTTTTAAAACTAAAACGAAACTTAATAAAAAAAGTAGCACTTACAGTAGACAATATACCGGTTTAATGCAATCATTAAATCCTGGAATGCATTAATGTGCCATTGTATCGGGATATATTTAACAATGGAAATGAATCATGATCAAAAAACAAATAAGGCATGTTGAAAATATTAGCAAAAGTTTTCTAGTATAACGGTCGTTTATTAGTTGTATGGGCTTATATGCAGTTTTATAAAAACACTAGGAAACGAAACTAATTAAAAAGGCACCAAACAAAAACATACCGGTAATGCAACATTAAATCCTGGGATGTATTAATGTGCTTTGTATCGGGGAATTTTTAAAATAGAAATGAATCATGATCAAAAAACAAATAGGCATGTTGAAGTAAATAAATCCGCAGTTTTTCAAGTATTAAACGGTCAAGCCATTTAGTTATATGGGCTTATATGTGTCGTTTATAAAACACCTAGAAACGAACTTATTAAAAGTGTGCAGAACAAGGGACAATATACTGGTTTAATGCAATCATTAAATCCTGGGATTTGATTAAATGTGCTTTGTATCGGGGAATATTTTACAATAGAAATGAATCATGATCAAAACAAATAGGCATGTTGAAGTAATAATATCCGCAGTTCTACAAGATTAAGGTCACCTTACGAAATATGGGCCTCATATTAGCGTTTTATTAAAAACACTGAAACGAATCTTTATTAAAAGTGTGCACGAGCAAGTAGACAATATAACCGGTTTAATGATTCATTATAATACTGGAATGTGCATTAATGTGCTATTGGTATCGGAGGATATATTTTAAAATAGAAATGAATCATGATCAAAAACAAGTAGCATGTTAAAGTTAATAACGTAACGGAGTTCTACAAGAATTGAACGGTCGGTTTATTTAGCTATATGGCTTATATGTGTTTATTAAAACACTAGAAACGAACCTAATTAGTAAAGTGTGCACTTTACGTAGACATTATACCGCGATAATGCAACTATTATAATCCTGGATGTGATTAATGTCTATTTTATGGGGAGTTTTAAAATAGAAATGAATCATGATCGAAAACAAATAGGCATGTTGAAGTTAATATAACCGCAGTTCTACAAGATTTAACGTTCGCTTATTTAGTTATATGGGTTTTATAAGCTGTTTTATTAAAACACTAGAAACGAATTTTATTAAAAAGTATGCACGAACAAGAGGACAAATACAGGTTTAATGCAATCATTAAAACTGTGTGTGCATTAATGTGCTATAGTATCGGGGATATATTTAACAAAAAGAAATGAATCATGATCAAAAACAAATAGGCATGTTAAAGTTCATAATATACCGCAGTTCTACAAGTATTTAACGGTCAAGCTTTAGTTAAAGGGCTCTTATTAGCTGTTTTATTAAAACACAGAAACGAATCTTTATTAAAAAGTGTGTGAGAGCAAGTAGACAATATACGGTTTAATGTATTCCATTATAATACTGAATGTGATTAAGGCTATTGATGGAGATATATTTTAATAGAAATGAATCATGATCAAAACAAGAGCATGTTAAAGTTAATAAGTACCGCAGTTCTCAGTATTTGACGGTCCAGCCATTTAGTTATGGGTTTCTATAAGGTTTTTCTAAATACTAAAACGAACTTTAATAAAAAGATGCACGAACAAGTAGAAATATACCGGTTTAATGCAATCATTTAAATCCTGGAATGGCATTAATGTGCTATTGTATCTGGGGATATTTTAAAATGGAAATGAATCATGATCAAAAACAAATAAGCATGTTGAAATTAATAGTATACCGCAGTTCTTCAGTAATTAACGGTCAAGCCATTTAGTTGTATGGCTTTTTGTTTTATTGAAACACTAGAAACGAATCTTAATTAATAAAGTGTGAATTTCACGTAGACAATATACCGCGATAATGCAACATTAAACTTGGATGTGCATTAATGCTAATTGATCGGGGATTATTTTAAAAAGAAATGAATCATTATCAAAAACAAATAGGGTTGAAGTTAATAATATACCGCAGTTTTCAGTACTTAACGGTCACATTTATTATAAGGGCTTATAAGCTGTTTTAAAAACACTAGAGACAAACTATATTAAAAAGTGTGCAAAACAAGTGACAAATACCGGTTTAATGAATCATTAAAATCCTGATGTGTATAATGTGCTTTAGTATCGAATATTTTAATTAGAAATGAATCAGGATCAAAAACAAATAGGCAAAGAAATAATATCGCAGTTCTCAAGTATTAAACGGTCGTTTATTTAGTTATATGGGCTTTTATAAGCGTTTTATTAAACACCAGAAACGAAGATTTATAAAAAGTTGCACGAACAAGTAATAATACAGGTTTAATGCAATCATTAAAAACCTGGATGATTAATGTGCTATAGTATCGGGGATTTTTAACAAAGAAATGAATCATGATCAAAAACAAAAGGATGTTAAGTCATAATATACCGAGTCTACAAGTATTTAAGGTCAAGCATTTAGTTATATGGGCTCATATTAGCTGTTTTATAAAACACTAGAAACGAATCTTTATTAAAAAGTGTCACGAGCAAGTAGACAATAACCGGTTTAATGACTATTAATACTGGAATGCATTAAGTGCTATTGTATCGGAGGATATATTTTAACAATAGAAATGAATCATGATCAAAACAAGAGCCATGTTAAATTAATGTACCGCAGTTCTACAAGAATTGAACGTTCGCTTATTTAGCTATATGGGCTTATATGGCCGTTTTATTAAAACACTAGAAACGAATTAATTAAGAAAGTGGCACTTCTACGTAGACAATATACCGCGATAATGCAACTATAACTGGATGCAAATTAAGTGCTATTTTATAGGGGATATGTTTAAAAAGAAAGGAATCATGATCGAAAACAAATAGGCATGTTAAGTAATAATATACCACAGTTCTACAAGTATTTAACGTTCGCCATTTAGTTATATGGGCTTTTATGTCGTTTTATTAAAACACTAGAAACGAAGATTTATTAAAAAGTATGCACGAACAAGTAGACAATATACAGGTTTAATGCAATATTAAACTTGGTATCGTTAATGGCTATAGTATCGGGGGATATATTTTAACAAAAGAAATGAATCATGATCAAAAACAAATAAGTATGTTGAAGTTAATAATATACGCAGTTCTACAAGTATTTAACGGTCAAGCATTATTATATGGGCTTATATAGCTGTTTTATTAAACACCAGAAACGAAACTTTATTAAAAAAGTATGACGAACAAGTAGACAATATACGGTTTAATGAATCATTTAAACCTTGAATGTGATAATGTGCTATGTATCTGGGATATATTTAAAATGGAAATGAATCAAGATCAAAAACAAATAAGCATGTTGAAGAATAAATACCGCTGTTCTTCTAGTATTTTACGGTCGCTTTATTTAGTGATGGGCTTATATGCGTTTTATTAAAACACTAGAAACGAAACTTTTATTAAAAAGTGGCACGAACAAGTACAAATATCCGGTTTAATGCAATCATTAAAAATCCTGGATGTATTAATGTGCTATTGTATCGGGGGATATATTTAACAATAGGAATCAATCATGGATCAAAACAAACAGGATGTTGAAGTAATAATATACTGCAGTGCTACAAGTATTTAACGGTCAAGTTTACTTAGTTATATGGGCTCATATTAGCCGTTTTATTAAAACACTAGAAACGAATCTTTATTAAAGTGCACGAGCAAGTAGACAATATACCGGTTTGTTCATTCCATTATAATACTGGAATGCATTAATGTGCTATTGTATCGGAGGATATATTTTAACAATAGAAATGAATCATGATCAAAACAAGATAGCAGTTTAAAGTTAATAATGTACCGCAGTTCTACATGAATTGAACGGTCGGCTTATTTAGCTATAGGGCTTATATAAGCCGTTTTATTGAAACACCAGAAACGAATCTTACCATAAGTAAAGTGTGCACTTCTACGTAGACAATATACCGCGATAATGCAATCATTATAATCCTGGATGCATTAATGTGCTATTGTATCGGGGATATATTTTAACAATAGAAATGAATCATGATCAAAACAAATAGGCATGTTGAAGTTAATAATATACCGCAGTTTTTCTAGTACTTAATGGTCGTTTATTTAGTTATATGGGCTTATATGTTTGTTTTATAAAAACACTAGAAACGAAACTATATTAAAAAGTACGAACAAGGGATATATACCGTTTTAATGCAATCATTAAAACTTGGGATGCATACGTGCTTTTAGTATCGGGGGGATATATTTTAATAATAGAAATGAATCATGATCAAAAACAAATAGGCATGTTAAGTAAATAATATGCTCGCAGTTCTACAAGACAAACGGTCAAGCCATTTAGTTATATGGGCTCATATTAGCCGTTTTATTAAACACTAGAAACGAATCTTTATTAAAAAGTGATGGAATAAGCAGACAATATACTGGTTTAATGCAATCATTCAGATCCTGGGATGCATTAATGTGCTATTGTATCGGGGATATATTTTAACAATAGAAATGAATCATGATCAAAAACAAATAGGCATGTTTGAAGTAATAATATACCGCAGTTCTACAAGTATTTCAACGGTAAAGCTACTTTAGTTATAGGGCTCATATTAGCCGTTTTATTAAAACATAGAACGAATCTTTATTAAAAATTAAGAGACATACCGGTTTATCTTCATATAATACTGGAAATGTGTTAT